>LPNX010205760.1:128664-163586 GCA_001517045.1 Pseudotsuga menziesii
TTACACCTGAGACCCATCCTTAGTGCATAAAACCTCATAATGACACCCATATCCCACTAAAGGCCAAATATTCCATCTATAAGGCATGTGTGTTGATTTAGGGACTTATTGTCTACTTTTCCATGACTATAGTTGTAGTCCAGAGACCCATCCCTCCCATCCAAAAACCCATAATGGCACCCTTATCCGATTATAATACCATTTAGACTCCTAATATTCCATCCAGACGGTTTATGGGGTGGATCATGGCCCAACATTACATTGGTTAAGAGGTGGGGGGGAGTCAAAGGAGGGAGAGGAAAGTGTGGAGGGAATCATGGGAGGGAGGGATGGGTACGATGGTGATGATGATGATGATGATGACGATAACGATGACGATGCTGACGACGACGACGATGATGATCATGATCATGATCATGAATAGTATGACTATGATGATGATGATTATGGTGATGATTACGATGAGGAGGATGATGATGACTATGATGGTTATTATAATGATGATGATGATGACAATGATGATGATGAGGATGATGACTATGATGATGATGATGAGGATGAGGATGATGATGAGGAGGAGGAGGAGGAGGAGGATGACTATGATGATGATGATGATGACGATGAGGGTGATGATGATGATGATGATGATGACGATGACGACGACGACGAAGATGAACAATGACAGTGATGATGATGAAAATGATGATGATGACTATGATGATGAGGATGATGATGATGATGATCGCGATGACAATGATGATGAACAATGATGGTGATGATGATGATGATGATGATGACGATGATGATGATCACGATGACTATGGCTATGATGATGATGATTATGAAGATGATGATGATTACGATGATGAGGATGAGGATGATGACTATGATGATGATGATGAGGATGAGGGTGATGATGATGATGATGATGATGACGACGACGATGACGATGACGATGATGACGAAGAATGATGGTGATGATGATGATGATGATGATGACTATGATGATGAGGATGATGATGATGATGATGATGATGATGATCGCGATGACGATGATGATGAACAATGATGGTGATGATGATGATGATGAGCATGATGATGATGATGATGACTATGGCTATGATGACGATGATTATGATGATGATGATGATGATGATTACGATGATGAGGAGGAGGATGATGACTATGATGATGATGATGAGGATGAGGGTGATGATGATGATGATGATGACGACGATAACGATGATGATGACGATGACGATGATGATGAACAATGATGGTGATGATGAGGAGGAGGAGGAGGATAAGGATGGTGATGACGACGACGATGATGAGGAACTATGATGATGATGATCATGATATGATCGGTTTAGTTCAAACTTTGCTTTGATTTTATTTTCAAACATTTGCAATGGAATGGTGATGATGAACAATGATGATGAGGAGGAGGAGGAGGAGGAGGATGACAATGATGATGATGACTATGATGATGATGATGATCACGATGACGATGATGATAAAAAATGATGGTGATGATGATGATGATGATGATCACGATGATGATGATGACAATGACGATGATGATGATGATGATGATCACGATGATGATGATGATGATGATGATGACGACGACGACGATGATGATGATGATGATCACGATGACTATGGATATGATGATTATTATGATGATGATGACGATGATAGAAATGAAATTTTGCCTGCTTACTATAAATATTAATTACTAAATCTTGAAAATCATCAAAATCTTTAATACACATATAAACACTCATTGCACTGATGGCCACACACTTGTTTGAAGATTGTTAGTACCAGATGATCTGTTCTATTCTATGGACCGTACATTTGCATACATCGATGAACAATCGTCCACCCCTCATATCTCTCCTGTCCCCCCTTCATATATGTCCTCCCTCCATCCCCATCTCATATATCTCCCATAACCATCCCTCCCTTCCCCTTATATTTCTCCTCCCTTCATCCCCCCCATCTATGTCCCCTACCCATCCCTCCCTCCCATGATTCCGTCGAGACCTTCCTCTCCCTCCTTTGACTTCCCCCCCCTCTTAACCAATGTAATGTTGGGCCATGAGCCACCCCATAGACCGTCTGGATGGAATATTGGGACTCTAAATGGTATTATAATGGGATAAGGACGCCATTACTCTTTTTTACTCTCGTAGCAAAGTAGTTAAGAAAAAATGCATATGCAGTATAACGCATATGCGATATGAATAAAAACTCGGTGGGAATAAGGTTTGGCATTGTATTTGGAATCAGCTTTGGACTACCGAACCTGTTGGCTAGGACATAAAAACCAGGGTTAATGCCTGTCTTTTAGAATTCTATCAATATGCTCAGTTTCAATGGCGTGTTTTGCTTTGACAAACAAAGTGTTTTTTTATGAAAATTTAGAATATTGTAGAGTACGATCTTACGATTCTGAATATGTAATTTTTTCCTTTAAATGTATGTTTTAATTATTTATTATTATTTTTCTAAATGACACAGGTTAGTTTTTGAAAATAGATACATCGATTGTTTTTTATATAACTTTTGATTTCCTTCACCATTTTCCAAGAAAACTATATGGTGCACTAGGAGAGAGCGAGCTCTACAATATTATATATAGAAATCGAGGATTTCATTAATTTTTGCCTCTAAAGTGTTGCACCCGCACAGAACGTTTTAATTTCGATCTTTTCTGACTTCAATAATTAATAATAATAATAAAATAATTCATCAAACGATATGAATAAATAGTGTTGCACTAGGCCCATATGTCCTTTACATGTCTACAAGATTTTATACAAAATTGACATCATTTACCTCATATATTGCTACACCCGCACAAACATATATGTTATGATGTGCTGAAATTTTGAAAACCCAATTTCACAGAAACTAATTTTATAATCAATTACGCACATTTTTTCTACATAAATGTTATATATTATGAAAGTTGATTCAATTACCTATCTTTTGTCTTTTTACTTCGTCTTCAAATACATTAGGGAAGTACCCCTAATTCTGACCTAATGTCAGAGGTTCCAGGTTTTTCCGATATTATGTGGCATCTAAAGTGTCTTTAAAGGAATCCATGATTGTGCATCAGCCCATGAACAACTTGCAAAATTAAACTCTCAAATTGAAACTAAACATATAGCAATTCAAACCAACAATAAATCCATTGTCAAATATTTGCAAGATAATTTATTTTTGTTTTAGGTTCATTAAAAGGATTGTATAAATTACATCCATGGACCAGAAATTAACGTCTAAAATTAAGAATTCCAAGGATTAAAATTCCCAGAAATCATTTGAGTTTATAAGATTGCGTTGAGGATTAAGGCTCCTCCATATGCATCATCACGCTTCACATGGAGCAGGACCTCATTGCACTCATGGTAGCCATTTTTCAGGCAGTGCGGAGATGGCAGCAGGAACAAAGAATCCGACAGTCATTTCAGTTTTCCAGGAATCTGAGCATCAAGTAATATTACAACATCTTCAATTGTTCTTAATACAATGCATTTGCATGTCTCCCTATTGTCTAGCTTCTTGAGGGAAGGAGATTGTATAGGAAAGCATTGTAGTACAATTGAGCGCATATTATAGAAATTGGAGATATACATCATGAACTGCTTGATGGAAAGATTGGGTGTGTGGTTTGACAACATGACCATAGAAGCTTTAGAATAATCCACAGATGTCGTTAGTCCAAATCCGCCATTTAAGTCCTCAAGTTTGGGACCTCTTATTGTGGCGAGAACATCTCTGGCACCCATTTCTAGATCCAATCTTCCTCATAACAAACTTGTAACAAAAGCTGAAAATTGCTAATGCGTGCAATTCTTATAGTAGGAAAATTAGCAGAACCAGTTACGGGTTCACTTATCTCCATTTGAGGTAAAGCAATAATAGATACATTGTTCATTTTATGATTTGTATACAGATATTTTTCAAAGTTCGAAATTAAAAGCACAATGAACATGAGCTTTGTTCCAAATTTCCAATAAAAGCGTGGCAAAATCAATACGGGTAACATCATTCAGACAGGATTAGGAAAAAGCACAATTAATGTGACCTTTGTTCCAAATTTCCAATAAAGCAATGCCAAAATCAAGATGGGTAAACATCGTTCCCGACGAGAATAGGAAAAGGCATTGGCTCGGCCAACGATTTTGATGGTTTTGGCCCTTTTACGATTACACACTATATTTTCCCCTGAGCATTATTTAATACCTTTAAGAATTAAATAATTACTTTAAATTATTAATATTTGAAGATAAAATCCAAAAATTTTAAGTTAAGAAATATTTTTTTATCATTTTCATTTTAATTGAATTGTATAAGTTAAGAGATAATGTAAAAATAACGTTTTCATCATTTTCGTTTAGAATAGTAATAATTAAGTGTTTAATATTGGAAATGTATTTTGTTGTTAAAAAAAATTTTAATTTAATTGCCAAATCATTAAAAATAAATGTTAAATTGTTATATGTTGTTATTTAGTAATTATTTTTTATAAAGTCTATTTTTTATGTTTTATATTTAAGATAGTTTAATAATTTAGCTCTTAATTAATAAAATGATAATTTTTAACAATCATATCATTAAACAAGGGTTAAGTGGTAGCTAGTCCCTCTTGCTTAATTTAAAAATAGATTATTTTGTATATAAATTTATTTGGTTTTTCTTTCTCTCTCTCTCTCTCTATATATATATATATTGTGGAAGCTTTTCCTCTCGTGGGAAATTGGGTTGCATGGCAGATTGGAGACGGCTGAAAAACAAGAATAGGTCAGGATCCTTGGGTTGGTTATAAAGAAACTTACAGATTACCAGACAATCTCATCAATACACTAAAGGACAAAGGCATCACAGTATTGGCAGACGTGAGCTCGTATACAAACAAGAATCTAAGAGGTATGGAATGGAATACTACTCAGGAATTGAACCTCTCAAAAGTAGATGCACCAGTCTGGAACTCCTTTATAAAAATTCTGAGAGAAAACTTCATTCACCTGGGAGATGAGAAAGATATATTAAAGTGGACTTGGAACACCAGGGATGGGAAATTCTCAGCAAAATTGGGATATGAAGCAGCTCACTATTTAGATCATCAAAATTCGGAATGCTGCTGGTGGTCCAAAATCTGTAAAACAAATGCCCCTCTGAAAACTACTATAACTCTCTTGTTGGCTTTAAATAACAGACTGTTGACCCGGGAAATGCTTCTTAAGCGTGGTTTTGAAGGCCCAAGGTATTGCAGCATGTGTAAAGCAGAGAATGAAACTCATTCTCACCTCTTCGTTCATTGCGTATATGTAGGCACATTCTCTAAGCAAGTAGAAAACAAGATGGATCCTTCCTCAAGTTCAGGAGAGGACCAAATGTTGGAACAACATATGAGAACTTGGTGGAACAATGAAAGGGTAGGCCAATTCGAAGCTCTGCCATCCCTCTTTGTTTTCACCATTTGGGAAACAAGGAGAAAGCCATTTTCAGGGACACTCTGCCTAGCCCAGAATTAACTGTTAACATTTTCTTGCAGAAAGCGATGGAGCATCGTAAGGAAATCAAACCCAAACCAAAAAGGGTGCTCAAGCCTCCAAGCTTGGACAAGAACATTCCATGGGCTTTCTTTGACGGGGAAGCTAAGGAGAACCACTTCTAGGAGGTGCAGGGTGTGTCTTATATGTGAATGAGACATCTAAAACAGAAATCATCTTTGTCCCAGGCCAGGGTACCAACAACAAGGTAGAATTATCAGCATTATGGTCAGTTCTTAAAATCGCAGCAGAAAAAAATGTCAAAATTTTACAAATATGCGGGGACTCAAAACTGACCATTGATTGGGAAAATGGCAATCTGCAAATAAATGCACCTCATCTACAACACTTGTTTAGAGAAATCAGGGGTCAAGTGGAAAATTTTGACAAGATCACTTTCCAACACATCTACAAGGAATTGAATGAAGATGCAAATAAGTTGTCCAAAGAAGCCCTATTGCTACCGCCGGGTTTAATGATGATAAAAGATTATGAAAATAATATTTTGATAAATCAATATATAAGGCTATGAATGGGAAAGCATGGTTTTGTAATGCATCATTTTTGGCGTGACAATTGATGGCATATCTGAATAGGCCTATAGGAAGTTTCTTTTGGTAAAATACTGAGGTATTGATGTAAGTCGGCATGCATGTGATGTAAAGTCTACAAAGGCCAACAAACTTTATGTATGTCCTAAAAGGACAACCAACTTTATTGTGAATAAAGAAATTTTTTTCCTTGGAAAAAAAAATCTATATATATATATATATATATATATATATATATGGTTTTTTTAGATATAAACATTACACATTTAAGAATAGATAAATTACAAAATAAATGATTTTGTATATAAATTTATTTGGTTATTTCATGTTTTTATATATTTTTATTTAGTTATTTTAGATATAAACAATGAATAATCTATGTGATATGAATAAGCCTTTCAAATATATAAATGATTTATTTTAAATATATGTATTAATAATTTATGTGACATGAATAAACTTTGAAATAGATAAATAATTTAAATAATAAAATAAGTTTTATATGTTTTTGTAAAATTTTGAGGCATATAAATAATAAATAAAAAATTATTACTTTTATAAATTCATGAGCTAAATTTTTTTTTTTTAAACAATACTTGATATTTAATTATCCAAAATGCTAGTAGAGTGGTAAAGGTAATTTGGGCATCAAGTAGTCACATATGAAGCCATGTCAGACATTGTTGATACCCGAAGTTGAAGATTATTTCATGAAAATTTGAGTTTATGTTTTGGGAGAGGTGAAATTCCATACACAAAAAACTTAATTGACTCTAGGACTAGGGATTACAAAACACAGAGCAATTAATTATAATGACAGGAATCTTACATCAGCGAGTCTCTACTAGTGGGTAATAAATGTTTTGGACATCATCTTTGTCAACCAATAAAAACATCAATAATTATTTTATAAAAAATTCAAAATATAAAAACACAATTTAACTGAAAAAAATATTTTCAATACAATAAAATTAATGCATGTCACGAAATACTATATCTCCAAAAAGATAATAAAATTTCCACGCTCATTAATATTATACATTGAATTATAACTATAAATTTTAAAAAAATTATCATAATTTCAAATTTCAAATTAGTTTATACACCATTCCACAACAATTTCAAAACCTAATTTGAATTTTTCTCAAGACTCGTGCCGAGATAGTTCGTAACTCATTCCGAGTTCACGTTTAAGTAATCCTTTTTCATACCATCGTCCTTCGTACTTACATTTTACATTATATTTTATTTTTTAAGATAAATATTTCTCATTCATCTTTTTTATTTTAAAATATGATAGTTAATATGATTTTGCCTATACAGAACTTTAGGTTGGCGCCCAATGAGGACGATCCTCCAATTCATATTTTAACAACCCCCTTCGCCGTAAATGTGCATGTGCACGTAATTTACTTGGTAATTTGGTTTTACTGGATCATCGGATCTATTCATCTCCGGTTACCGGTAGGTCCAAAAAAACTGTATGGTGCAAGGGACTATTAGTATGCTGCAATGTTTTACAAATCTGTTTATTGGATGTAGCTTGGGTGGTTGGGAGGAGTGAATGTTACCCTTTCTACTCAGGTTCTATTCTTGTAAGTGACATGATGCTCTTGTGAGCCCTAATGTAATGCTTGATATGCTTTTGTGGAACCCTTTGTAATAAATGTGTTGATGATTATATATGGCCATTGCAAGAGAGTACAATAGAACTTAAATTGAATTGAACATTAGTATCTCATATTATAATAGATGTATATTTACAAACCAACTTAAAAGTTTTTTTACAAAATTGTGAGAGGAAATATTTTGTTTTGAAAAATGTGGCATTAAAGTAAATTATTTTACAATAAATTGACATTAAATATTAATGGTCTTTCAAAAACTTATGTTAATCTAAGTTAGGTACAATGTTACAACTTTGGTTATAACGCATTATCTTATTAAACAATTTCTTACAATATATATTAAAGCAAGTTAAAAGAGATACTCTATGCTCTCAATATGTTTGAGAATATGTATCAAAGAGGCGGAGTCTCATGGAATTTAATGATAATGGGCTATGTGCAAAAAAGAATTGTAATGAGGTTAATAAACGCTTTTATCGAAAGGGTAGTAAAAGCTTATGTGGGCACATTTGACATCCTTTAATCTACTTGGATTCACTTAGATGCTCTCCAACATGGCACAAAGATACACAATTACTTAATAAGAAGTACATTTGATATCAACATGCTTTCAAAATCCCAAATTTCCACAAGTAAATTTAATAAGAAATGGGAATTTTCATTGGAACATTTTGTCATGTAAGCCCCCTTTGATTTTATCTTCCATAATGGAAGTGTGATCCATTCAATTTACCATTCAGCTTGATGTTGTGCTTCCTATGTAAACTGCTTATTTTCTCTATTGTCTCCACTCGAATGAAGAGGATATTATGTTAGGTTACTCCAGTCAAAGGAAATAACCTCACTACTTGGAGAGGTTTCTATCGAAAGAGACAACACTTCTTCTTATATAGAACAATCAGAACTAACTACGAAAACTTCAGCTTGATGGTTTTCACTCTCGATTAGAAGAGAGGGACAAGACGAATACGGTGTCGAAGGGACTACTTCAGTCTCAACACTCTTTGACGAAAGAGTGGGATCGGGTGGAGATGACATCGACTCGACCACTTTAACTTCACTCTCCAAAAGGAGAGTGGGACCAACCAAGGATGGACTTGAATCAACCACTACAACTTCACTCTTCAACGGAAGAGTGGGATCAACCAAGGATGGACTTGGATCGACCACTTGATCAACCAATGGGATGTCAAGGGACAACTTATGATAACCGGTTGGAAGCTATTGCTGAGGAACGGTAATATCTTCCAACAACTTTGAAGCTTCATCCACGCGAGGACAAAGGTAAGTGCGGTGCATATCCTTACATAGCAAGCAAGGATACCTAACCTTTCCTTTTCAACTCTTAACCAAAGATTCATTGGTTGACGGGGCAACATCAACATGATGATCAGATACTGACGACACAAGATGCTTAGACCACACTTCTGACACAAGGGAAAGACCAGGACAGTCCTTGAGAAGGTGATCACCCTTGCAAAGTCTACAAGGGAACTTAGCTTTACTTCTTTTGGGAACTTAGTCATGCAATGCAAGCAATGCGAGATTGACACGAAGGATGAGTAATTAGTGCTCTCAATTTTGAGCAAACTTGTCCCATGATTCTAAGTGTTTGTATATACCTTTCACTCTGGGAGACTGAATACTCCTAATTGAAGAATTCCATCCCTTAATCCCTTGACAGAGTCTCTAATACATGAACAAGACAAGATGATACAGATGGGTCCCTCAGAGCCTTTCCAAATCAAGCTCTCTTGTCTAGTGAGATAAAGAATGCGCAAGCAAGGAGGAAACAGAAAGGTAAAGAAAAAAGGAACGTTGAATTCAAACCTAAGGAATAGTTTGATCCTGCAATGAAGCCTGAGGCTCTAAGATGGACAAACCTCATAGGTTTTACAAGGGCAAGTGATCCTACTGTAAGAAAGGAAACCACACAAAGAAATAGTGTATGAAGAATACCATAAATCAGATGACAAAACTCCTTGAGCAGCACAATAGGCCCTCCTTGAAGGTGCAAGGAAGGATAACTCTGGAGATAAGAATGAAGATCATGATGAGAGATGCCATACACTGAAGACTGGTTTTTCAAAATCAAATGTCTTCCTCATTGATTCAGGAGCCTCCAATCACATGGTTGCATCCAAAGAATCATTCTCTTCATTACAATTTACTGATGGTCCAAGTATTCACATGGGAGATGACACTCAAATCCAAGATGAAGGATATGGTTCAACCAAGTTAGAGTATGGAGTGTTCAAGAATGTACTCTATGTGCCCTCCTTAGTAGCAATTTTTTTGTATGTATACCAGATGACTTATACAGGCTTACCAAAGCAAGTGGTATTTGGTCCTCACTCATTCGAGATCTAAGATATCTCAATCGGGAAGCTATAGCAAAAAGTGTTGCAAACCATGCCTCCAAGGCATATAAATTCTCACACTTTTTTCCATACTCAGATCTAGTGCCATATCAACTGCCATGTGAAAGGGAAGGTAAATTCATCCTACCTAAACCTTTTGCATATGATAATGTTTCCATTGATGTTTCAGATTCAGAATCCGAAGTAGAGGACCAAGTTGAATTCGTTTATGGAATTGAAGATGAAGTTCAATAGGATCCAAATCTAGATCTAGTACCTACTCCCAATCCTAGGCCTAGATGGGCTCAAAAGGTTATTGAGGCAGATGGGAACATGACTGGAGAGTCATCTAACATGAGGAGAATAAGATCCCAGTTTCAAAATAAATCCTTACGCTATGTCAAGAAAATACACTCCTCCCAGAGAGGTACTACAATATCCCAGAGAGAGGATTCATGATGGTAAGGTATGATCAACAATTCTTCTCACTAAAGAACAAATTGGATCATGTCACTATTCCTCCAGAAAGAAGAGACAAAGGCAATAGTTCTTCTCCTATCTGTCATCATATTGGAAGAATGTGGAGAGGTTCACATGCACAGTACCAGGAAACTAGTGCACACAAGGCCCATCACACTGCATTACTACTCCACAGATATGCAGATTGTAGAAATATTTTCACAAGTTTTTAATTCAAGAATAATTTTTCTCTTGATGTGAAAGCTTCCTAGTTTTTCGTGCTTATTTTGAGGGGGCAGGGGGGTTCCCATGAGGTTTTCCCCATTTTCTTTGTTGTTAAGCAGACATTTTTTGCATTTAGATTGTATGGGTGACCTTTGGTCTTAGCTGCTAGGTCTCAGGTTCTCCAAATTAGGATTAAGGGAAGTGTTGGGATTATTAATTAATCCTCCCTTGACCACCATAGTCTATTTCTCTTTTCCTAGCTTAGGAGGTCATTACCACTTCACTAGTGCATGGGGGACTCACATGAGGGATACCTACCACTCAATGTGCATGTCTACGTGAGATACAGATCTCCGATGACCAATCCCTATAATTTAGGAGCCCACTCTAAGTGCCACCAGCAGTCTCCAGCAGTTGACCCTAGTAGGTATTCAGTTATGTTGAGTTATGTTCTAATTCCCATCAGTTAGATCACTCTCAATCATCCTAGTACCACTTTGCATGATTTGAGGAATGTAGGGTGCCTTTGCTCACCTAACTCAATCAGTTAATTGGTTGTGAACTATTTCAATGATCCAGAGTTGCATTAGTGAGCTCTAGTGGTGATTTTCCCACACTAAGTTAGCTCCGGAGTCAGTCTAGGTCGGTAGATTCGAATCATATTTTAGGCATTCGAATTCTCCTATTTGTAACACCATTGTATTGCATATTTCATACTAATTAATGGATGTAATGAGATTATTCCAATTATTGGTCTCATGTGTGTTTAATTTGCCATGAATTATTGATTAGTCTTTACTTAATTCTTCTCTCTCTTATGTGACCTTCTTTTCTCATTGAATTCATGTAGGCCTGAAGATCCTATGCTTCATTAAATTTAACAGATAGTCCATGCAGAAAAATAATATCCAAGCTTCATATATTTACATCCATACATGCTATTGAATCAAGTTTGAACTTCTTCATCGAACAACCACTCATAGTCAAACGGCCAAGAAGTGGGAGACGTAATAATCAAGAAACTTTTTTTTATATACACATGTAGTAGGAGACCTGATAATCAAGTAGTTTTTTTTATATATACACGTAATAGGCGACGTGGTAGTTGGGAGATAATATTTCCCGTGAGACAAACTGTCACTTCCCTGCCTGAACCTTACCGCTGACAACACACTCCCATCCTCACGCGAATCCAAATAGCCTGTCATCTACCACGCAACCTTTTAAAAGTAATGGAGAGCGATTCTATGGGACACTCAGTATAGGATGAAGTGGCATGACAATGAAGTACATACATCTATTATTACCATCTCTCATGTTTTTTGCACACATTCTTATTTTCCTTCTTTTGTTCCATTGGCTTCGTTGGTTGCTTGCTTGCTTTTCACCTATATTCTAACTAGAGCGAAGGAAGGCCGGTAAGTGAATAAGTCATCACTTTATTTCTTACCATGATGGAAGTGCTTCGTTCTTGTAGGAGACTACGACAGGCATTCTGTTTGGACTTGCATCATCCAGAGAAATTGTAAGTGGGGATGAACATAATAGAGAAGATTAGTGGGCAATTGGGTACTTGTTTAAAGCAATAATGGGGCAAATACTTTATGTTTGTTCAGCTCAAATAATCCCAACAAAGTCTAGAATGAGATTAATGACTTAAGTGAGCAAAGGAGATGGTGAGTGCTTATGAAATGCATTCCATTAAGATCTAAATAGTGGCAAATCCACATGTCCAAGTATGAAATGAAACACTATCATGGTGTAGTAAATGTGATCGTTAACCAAGATGATATCAACTAAATCATGACCACAATATCTACTAAACGAGTGGAATCAAATATATCCAAATCCATTTGATACACGATAGCATATAAATTTATGTTTATGAAATTTATTATAAAAATATATATATAAATTCATGTGTTTAAAGTTTAATTTAAAAAGAGAAATAATTTTACCACTCTATTTATTGCAATATAACCATGTATGTCCCAAAGATAATAACAATTGTAATCATAATAACATTGATGATTGTTATCATCCACAACCAATCTATACCTTTAAAATATAGAAACTATTAATTAGGTTTTTATATGGATAGATAGGCTCTTCTTCCTTTATTTTACCATTAACTTTTCATAACCTTTTCTAAAATCTAACTTTTTGACATATTAACTTTTAATAAACTAATTAATAAGTTTACATCCTTAAATATGAATCTACTTAAACTTCTCGTACTTTTCTCTCCCTTTATCGTTAATTTTGTATAACATCCGCTTCAAATGAATCAATTGTCTCTAATATCTCGGTGTTCCTTTTAGGATTTTAAATACATTTTAAAATCCAGAAAAAACCCAAAAAACAAACAAAAACAAAACAAAACATTTTAAAAAACTGAAAAACTCAAAACAAAAAAACATTTAAAAAAAACCAAAAAACCCCTTGATCAAGGAATTTAATGTTATAATTCAAAGATTCAAATTTCCTAAGAGATCTGTTATTTTTAAATTGAATGTCTTGTAATCAGGTTGTAACATGATCATTGCATCAAGAACCGTGCAGCTCACAACCAGGATGGAATTTGACCGTCAAATACGGTCAAAATTCCATATACAGTCATCAATCTTCCATAAACATCAAAATTAAAGAGATTATAGCGTTGCCAAAACCGTCAAATTTGACGGGCTGTTTAGTTTTCAAATTCTTACCGTCTGTTCACAAATTTACTTGCACTACATGATTGGCGGGGATGAGAAGAATATATGATTATCTAAGCTTTCCCAGAGAAATTAGATTCAGTGCGAACAGTAATTCTGTTGATTGAACGGAAATATCGAGAGCAGAACTGTTGAATATTCGACTGTATCAGATCCCCAAGATCTGGCCGGAACTCGTCAATGGTCTCCAACTTTGGCTTCCAGGATTTACTTGCGTTCAATCTCCGCTTCGAAAGAGCCGATCTCAGCTCTGGATCGTCTTCCAAGTTCAGCTTCGGCACCGCAAGCTGCTCTTCCTGCGGCCGAGCTGTAATTTGTTTACCCTCATCCAATAAGAAGACATCCCTTTTAATTTCTGGTAGAAGAGGACGCATGAGGTTACCAAAGAGGGAGAGTATTGATCTGGCGCTGGAGCTCCATCTGTTTGCAGCTTTCATGGCGGAATTGGCCTTGAATGCCAGGGAAGCCATGTCTGTCCCAGAGACCACCGAGAGCAGCTTCGGCATTGGCAGAAGAAAATAGAGATGTCCCAAATCCAGTTCTTCGTCTGCTGTCAGAGGATTGATCCGACGCCCGATCTGCAAGCCTTTGGCGTGGCATACGAAATGATGAGGATTGTCCAGCATTAACTCTGCCGCCTTTATCCGCCTCTGAAGATCCTGAACGCTGCCATTGGAGTGTATGACTTTCACCGTGCTGGAAGGTACAGAGTTCGAAGCGCAAGAAATGTAACCGCCCATGCTCAATTCGTTTTCTCTGTGTATCTCTCTGTAAGTGTATGCAGGAATGGCATTTATAAAGGACCGATCGCCCGATTGCATTGTTAACGTGTGAATGTAAGTACTGGCTAAGACTCGAGCGTCGCTAGTCGCGACTCGCGTTGAAACATCGCCGAAGAATGAAAAAGAGAAACGTGCTCAGACATGAGTCTCATCATACGCTCTTAATGAAAGAGATAAGCAGCTGCAAGATCATCGCTGGACTATTTTCCCCTTATTTTTGGCTGGTTTTTATTTGTTTTCGGCTATGAATTTTCACTGGATTCTGGTCAACAGAAAAGTCAAAATCATCCTTAATTAGACAGCTCCTTCCAAAAAATACTAGTTGTGTGCTACTGTCAAGAAACGTAACCATTGACCCGGGAATATCGCAAGTTTGGAAAAAGTCAAGGAAGGCTAACGTTCACGAGTCACGACTTAACAGTTTCCATAAGTAGTTTCAGTGTAGTTTCCATCCCTTATGGAAACTATCAACCGTGTGGGGCTCATTACCCCTCTTGAAATCTTACGCCACAGCTACTCTTGGAAGGAAGATCTATCCACCGAAGATTTTGGGTAGCTCTTACTCTTAATAAATGTAGAAATTTGAAACTGAAACATATCATTAATTTTAATTGTGTTTTGACAACTTTATAATTAATTTTAATCATTTTTAAACAAAATCATAATAATTTTTTAGATGGTCGCCTTATAACCAGCAATTTGCCCCTCAAAATCTTCCCTATCCTCAGGAATTGAATATGTAACTTGTGATTATTTAATTTCTACAAATGCCAAGTACCTTATCAATGTAGACTAACATTTCTACATGGTTACATAAGAAATTTATTTTCTTGGTTAGTTTTAGTGTAATCTGCCATCAAAACTGTGCATTTTGTTTTTTAATGCTTCCCCACTCTTAAAAGTTTTAATTTTAAATATTTTGTTTTACTTCTGACAAAAGGTGTTTAGTTCTATTTTCTGCTCTAAGGTGTTTGATCCACGACAACGACTTTTTAAAACCAAAATTATCCTAAGTCCTTGTTTCTAACTTTCTCACACGTTGACGAGGAAGACACTTATCACGTTGGCTGGTGAGTCAATGAGGCGTCTCATAGGAATACCATTCACACACGTTTTCACAACATTGAATTTTAGGTGTTCTCGTTGACTGCACAAGTCTTATTTTAGTTTCCCATTTTCATAGATTGGATCTTTCTTTTATTATACCTTTGGGAAGGCCAGGTATCTTGGATTCCATATGCAGTAAACTGCATATTAGTTTTACCTTTAATTATAATTTTTTTTTTTATATAGTTTAATATTGTAGGCCTATTTTTTGTTTTTTAAAATTTTAATATTGATTTATCTATTATATTATTGGTCTATTACTTAGTAGCATTATTGTTCAAGACCTCCTTACATATTCTAAGTTTTTAGCTTTTGGATAGCTTGGTTTAGAGCATGCATGAGGTATTTAGTGCATTATTGCATCAGGTAGTTAATGCATTGACAATGGTTGCCTTGTTCTCCACCCATGCATTGAAAACTTCAAGTGACACTGCACCACAACCATTGCACCATTGCAACTGCATTTGTCACTATCGCCTCGCCTTGCAAAAGTCGACCATGACCTTCTCGTTAAATGAGCTTTGGCACTTGGAATTCTCTTTGGCATTTGACATTGTGACAAATGTTTAACTCAGAATTAAAACCTATGTAATAAAATAGTATATTACGACATCTATGTGGTCATAATTAGGTGGTGGCCACTTCATTTCCACCACCTTCCCTCTCCGTTGCATTCCGAATCACAATTACAAATACTGCTTCAACTAGTGTTGGTGGTATCCATCTCCATTCAATTACAATTACAAATACTACTTTGTTGGTGCTTGTGGTATCAATGTCCATTCAGAATTACTATGGACATATGCATAGCATTGAATGAGCATGACCCCTTCCTTATCTTTTATCTTTCTATGGAGCCTCATCCATATCTCCACCACCTTATCTCTATTGCCACCTACCATCTGCATTGAAATATTCAATGAAGATAAATGCTATTGTTGATTCTGGGACTTTATTTGACAAAAACAAGCTCCAGCTAGATTCTTGCATAGCGTATGCTGAGTTGCTTCTTCAGCTCTATCTTTTTCCCAGAATTCAATTCTATTTCATTCCTTCCGCCTTCCTGCAATGCTTATATTGAAAAGCTTCTTCAACTCCGTCTTTTGCTTAGTATTCATTTCAATTTCATTCTAGTAGTAGTTCGTGCATATACACTAATCCTCTCCCTATCTAAGTTCTTTAGAGCTAGGGTCCTCTCATATTTCTAGTTCTTAGATTGCAATTTATTCCACACTAAGAGGTATCAATTCACAAGGTATGGAAATACAATACGACCTACCAACATCGTTCAATGAATGGAGCAAAGATACCATGGCTCAGCTGGACGGAGGTAGTTTTAATCCCCCACTGTTTATAGCCAAACACTACAATCTCATATATAATATGCTTACATGTTGTATATCTTGTTGTTCTGACATTTTATAATCAATATATACACCGATTAACAGTTCAACAATAGCTCTATGCTCATATTGACTAGTAATTCACTAGTAGCTCTATGTCCATACCGATGTTCATACCTATGAGTAATAGTTGAATTGCATTCAAAGCTTGTAAATAAGATATTAAAAAAATTGCAAAAGAGCTTTGACTAAAGACTTAAGCTTTTAGATTTACTAACCTTATAACTTGTTATTGCAAATTGGAGGATGCATGAACTTAAGGTTAATTCCTTCACATAGGTAAAAAGGGAAGAATCAAGTTTCAGTAAGCATTGCAGGTGACTTCTCATGCATTTTGAGACTAGATTATGGTCCATTAACGAAACACAAAAGGAATCATTATATGATTTAACATTGAAATTTACCTTGGATTCCTGAGGTCCTCGATTCAAATTAAATTATGGTCCATTAAAGAAACGCAAAAGGAATCATTATATGATTTAACATTGGAATTTACCTCGGATTCCTGAGGTCCTGTTGAGGCCTAGAAATTCGCAGGCAACAACAGCAAGGGATTCTCCCCAGTCAACGTTCCCAACTAGCCCGTGACTGTTTGGTATAGGGAATCCGTCCGGTTTGCGGTCCGGTTACCGTAGGTCAAGTAACAAAAAATAAAGGTTTTATCGGTTGCGGCCCGGTCCACCGTGTGTATTTTTTGCCTTAAAGTATGATATGCACGTGCCTAATTAACCATGCAGGGTGATAAAGGATGCAAGGAGTAGTCACAACGTGATGCGCAGGTTCTTACCTCTCGTCTTAGAACTCACGAGCATCTAAATCACATATGCAGCGATAAAGTAAAACTAACTATCTATCTATCTATCTATCCCCAGGGAGCCAAATTGTAACTTATTTATGAGTAATGTGTATTGTGCATGCATTATAAAGAGAAATTACAGATAGCTGATATTCCTTCCTACAACACATGAATGATTAAAGATATTTAGACAATCATATAGCCAATTGTTTATGAACAGCATGCATTACTCATGGTGGTAATTTCACAGAATAAACCAGAAATCATTCAAACGAGAACATAGGCTCTAAGAGTTAGAACGATCTCACAATTAATGGACAAAACTAGAAAAACGAAATAGTTCATCTTTCACCAATCCATGGCATAGCATTTGAACGTCCCACCAAACTTTCTCCGACAGGCAAACAATAATTCTTTATTGCAAAAAAAAGTAGTTCTTCTTACAATATCTCTTACATGTCTAACTGGGAAAAATCCCTTTGTTCTTCTAAGTCTCCTATATTTATACAAAAGGATGACACTGTTGGGCTGCCCACAAATAACCCTTGGGCTTCCCAACTCTTCGCCTCCCAAAACTTCCCTCAAATGTTTACAAAATCGTTACATATTACAAAAGTGAACAATCCTTTACGAGGAGGGCCCCACTTGAGTATTCAGAAATTTATTCCACGCCAAAGCCTCAGAGGCAATGCCTTCAAACGCAAAAGGTTCCAAAAATTGCATGTTTATCTCGAACTTCACAGCTTGGTTCTTGATGGCCTCAATTCTGGCCGCACTCAAACGAAGATGATCCTCCAATAGCTGCACACTGATGGCGGAATGATCTACTTCACTCCTTAAGATCTGGTCATCGAGGGCTTTAATGTGCTGTATTTTTGCTTCCTCTTCTTGGTACCGCTTCTGCAAAATCTCCACAAACGAGTTGTGGTCTGGAAAAACATCTAGCCTCTGCTCAGCTTCTGTTTGGCACAGGTTATAGGTAATTAAGAGCCTTCTAAAGAATTTTGTGCATGCTCCTTTCGTCTTTCTAACAACCTTTTTGAAATCCTCTGCTGTGTTTATAGCAAACTCTAATAAGTCGTAATCCTGCTTAAGAGCATGTCGATCTTTCGAGGGCAGCTCTGCAGGCGTTTCTTCATTATTTTCCAGCCTTGCCATTCTTGCTGTCAGGACTTCCATGACGTTCTGAGATCTATCAACAAAATAAGAGGAAGTCTCCAGAATTTCCTCTAATCAGCCATCTACTTGCAAGACTTTGCATCTCTCCTCTTCTATGGCAGTCTACAGCTGAAGCATCTTGGCTTTTTGTGCCAGCACATGTTCCTTGAAAGGTTGGAGGTCAACCTGCTGCTCCTTTGCTTCCTCTAAAGCGGTTGTTAGAGAAGAAATCTGCTCTTGAAGTTTCATCTCTTGTTCCTGAGCTTGCTTCTCACTTGCCTCCAAAGTGGTCTTTTGCAGCTCTAAGTCTTCTTCTATATTTCCTAGCAGCTTTTCCTTCTCCACCCTTAGCTCTTGATACTCTTGCTGCACTCTCTCCAGACACTCTTGTGTAGTTTCCACAGATCTTCTTTCCGCTTGGAGAACCTGCAATTCATCCTTTGAAGACCTCATCTCTTTTTGCATGTCCTCATATTTTCTCTTCAGCTTACTGTTTTCTTCTCTCTCTTTTCTTAATGTGTCTTTCAGCTGAGAAGAAGACTTCCTGGATTGCTCCAGATCTGTCATTATTTTGTCCACATTATCCTCCGAAGCGTGGATCAATGCAGCTCCTGCTTGAATAGTGAATCTGGGATCTCGGTCTGTTCCAAATACAACGGGCGTATCCGTTATCATCTTCCTGGATAGACCTCCTGTTTCAACCTTCCTTTCTGTTCTCTCCACTATCCTCTTTGTCTCCTTGTCATAGAAAACAGTATTGAAATCAGGGATTTCTTCCCCTACCTTTTGTTCAAAGGGGACCAATTTAAGTGTGGGGCTGACAACCGGTACTTCTGGGTCCTGAACCTCGGGGTTCCCCATATCCTGAGTCTGAATATCAATTGTGTCAGAGGCTGACTGTTTTGTCGGTGTCTAGGTCAGCTTCATCCTCTCTGCCTCTTGCCTCTTGAGCTCCTCATCTAGCTTTCTTTTTCTTTCTTCTTCTTCATTTCTTGCATCTTCCTCTGCTTTTGCTTGTTCATCCTGCCCCTTCCCACCTTTGGTGGTGATCTTCTTTTTGAACCTTTTCCTCAAAGCTGTTATATTCAATGCACTGTGGAAGACGGATTCTTCTCTGTCCCAATGGTGGGTGTATTCGAAATGGACGTTGTTCTCTTTCCAGTGTTCCGCCACTTTGCTGTGGGAATCATTTCTGTGAAAGGGAATTTCACCAAAATGAAACTAATCCAACTCTTCTACAAACTCATCTGCCTTCTTTACTCTGGAAAACTTATAGCTCCCTAACTTGAAGGGAAAAGGGGGATATGCAGTCTTCTTATGTTCAAACAAAAAACTCCCAATGCCATCCAGAAATACTTTCCTAACTGCCTCTTTATGAATGATGTAGTCTGTGGCATATTTGGGCAGTAGGGAGGGTGCTCTGGAGCCTCCAAACATCCTGAAGTAGAGTCCATCCTCAGTTAGGAAATAATCTGCATATTCTTCGATTACCTGCAATGCCTCTTCCGACATGCAGTCACATTCTTTTAGGAAAATGAGAGTATACAATGGCATGATGAAATGTTCACAGACCTCCCGGTAATGACTATGGTACTTGTGAGCCCATAGTGGCTTGTATGCAGAATAAACATGCATCCTCTCCTTGTCCCAGATACACCTTAGGCCGGGGAAAGGTTGATTGCACAGTATACAATCAACACGTATGGAACTCATATAAAATTCGGACCTCTTTTGGGACACTCCTCCCAAAGCTGAGGCCATACAGGTTGAAAGACTGTTTGACACTATGTTAGCCCAGTTTAAGATGGTCCCTTGGGTTGCAACATAAAAGATAATGGGCATCCACTCTAATTTGAAGCTCTTGCCATGAGCTCTTCCAAAAATCCTGTTAAGCATTAAGGCGATGAACCTGTACGGGGCCCTTAAGCTTGCTGTGTCATATTCTCCCGTTGGCCTGGTTCTGAAATGTCTTCCAGACAACAACATTCTTTTAAGGGTCTCAACAAGGTCCATTCTAATGTTTCTCAGCTAATCATCAGACAAAAATACTCGTGCTTTCAGCAGGTGGTAGGCTAGGGCTACATATCCTGGGCTATAGGAAGCATAGCCTTGTTTGTCAACATTTTCCAAGATCATAGTGGTTACATCTGCCCGAGGCAGAATCCAACCAATCACTTCAGAGCATGGGAAGAGCTCTGGTCTTGTGGCAACCTTCATCAGTGAAGATCTCTCTATATTGGTGTATATTCCTTCTTCCTCCAAGCCCATATCAGGAACCTCTCGTCGTGTGATCAACCTATATATTTCTCCCCACTGGTACTCAGGCTCTACACCAGATATGCACTTGGTGTCCTCATAGGTGTATTCAGTTTTGGTAATAACTTCCATGTCGGGCTCCTCCTCGACCACAGGGGCCTTCTTCTTTTGCCTCTTCAACATTTTGAGTTCGAAATCTTCCTGACATACATGAAATTATAATCATTAATCCATTTCCAGATAAGTTGCAAACATTGAGACAACAATGTGCAGTATTTCACTTCATTTAGGTTTAACATGACAAAAATTAGTTAAATGAAGCTAATATGTGCAAGCTAACACTGCTGTCTAATACCAAAATAGTTCTGCCAACAAAATCGAGTGGCAAGCAAATCTATATTAAAGTGAAGAAAAATTGGGTTCTCTGTGGACGCCATGCTCATCGCGCTGCAAGGAATGACAAGGGGATTTATGCAAGTTTTCAACGGTACATTTTCAGGAAAGACACTGCCTGGGTTCGAAACCGACCGTGAACCGGGTCGCGTAAAACAGCGCGACAAAATGCGGTTGTGGGTTAAAGGATACGGGCAACGTAAGAGGGGGAAACCAGTCCAAGCAACACAGGATGGTCATGAAAAACCATCCCCCATCGTCCTATCATCAAACGGGGCAGATTGGCGCAGACAGCGTAATGGCCATCTGCACCAATCTCCCCAACCACTAAGCGTAGGGTCAAAAACATACAGCCGCGGAGTAAAACACCCTATGGGCAACAAGACTCACCTTTGATAGCTACGCTACCAGCCCCATTATATATGCAAGCAAACGACGAGGTTAAGGGAAAACGGCCATAAAAACCTAACCGTGGAGCAAAATCAAGAAACACTTAGCCAAACGGAACGGGATAAGGCATACAAGAGCCTACCTGGCACCTCGGCGCGTATGGCAGGAGAAAACTATTAAGCTTGCACGGTTGAACCACCTGGAACGAGGGTACACCAACAATGGGGGTCCTTGCGAGCTCGAGAGAACGACAGCACATGAGAGCGACAGATCACGACAGTCCAAATAGCGATAGAATAATAAACCCGACCCCATATATAGATATATATAGTCAACCATAAGCGGTGGGGAAATATCGGACGGCGGAACTCTAAGGATCGAAAGTCGCAAGCATAATTCCTTCTGCAACGTCGGGTGGCAAAACCACTAAGCTATCCACGGGGATAACCGGGAGAAAATAATAACACGTCAGAGCTTACAAGATTAAACATCGGAGCGATAGCGGAAAAGGGAACTGCAATGGCGGAGTCATAAAGGACAAATCAATCCACAATAGGTAAAGTCTTCATCGGAGGAAAAATCAACTAAAAAGACCGGAAGGCTAGTGTTTTCTGCAGCCGCAACGGCGGAAACCCAAGACTTAAGGAGCGGCAAAAACAACCATGCGGGGTCTGAAAAGTCAAAGCGATGATCGGGGGACTTCCGAATTTGCCGTCTGCAACTGCGGAGAATGAAGTAACAAATCGTTCCGATGTAAAACGAAAAAATCAGCCGATTGAGACAAATGCGCCGAAAAAAAATGACGAAGCCAAAGCTGATTATTTCTCCGCAACGGCGGGAGTACAAGCAAATAAACTTTCGATTCAAACACTTGAAAACTCATTCAAAGGCAATGATAAAGCTAAACAAACAGTGGATCGTTTCAAGCATTAGACAAAGTCTTTTTGAATAATCATTGAATCAAATCAAAGAAGAACATCAAACCAATCTAAGCAAAAGGAGGGTCACGAAATTTTTTGAATTTTGGGAAAATGTTGCAGCTGCAACAGGTCCTCAATACGAATCTGACGATTTGTCATTATATTGAAGCTCAAGAATAGAGAAAACATCCATTTGCTTGCAATAAAATCTTCTACAATTCGGTTGTGCCTTGTAAAACCTATGTCTCATTCCCCATAGTCTTCCATAATCACAAGATAAAACTATAAAATTTGGTATATTGAAACACTTAATTCCATTAAATACACTTTTCCTATGCCTAAGTATACTTACTTTTTCTTCTAATGAGTTCCAAAGAAAGAAAGGGAATTCTTTACTAATAGAAGAAATAACTAGCAGCAATATCTCCTTGCAAAGATGACAACCTTTATTGAAACCATTAATACTGCAAAGCATTTTGAATTCAAGCATACTACTTACAGTATAAAGTTGGGTGAAGGATTATTCCTTTTGTTTCCGGTTGAATTCGGGATGTTGGGAACAAATAGAGTTATTCAAGTACTTCGGGTTGGTGGTTGTTAACTGTGTCTTTTGGTGACCGACAACAAGTGTAACAGACTATTTATGTCTTGATGGGAAGCCTCGCTCAACAACCTCAAAGCAAAGTAAAGGGGAAATGACATGAAAAAGGAATGTTTGGAGCATTGGAACAACCACCCGTAAATGACTCTTTTGGATCACACACCTACTTAGCAAGGGAAAGTAGGAAATGGCATATTTCCTATAATACCAAATCTTAGTCTTTGAGTGAACAATTTTTCCATTGCAATCCATAAAACAAAGAACACTGTATATTTCTTAATACAATTGGGTTGTAGACTATATTGTCTCTACCATCTTAAGTTCTAAGAAAGAAAAAAATCTATCACAAATAAACTCACAAACAAATAACATGAAATACTAGCAATTAGTATCAACATTGTATTCTACAAAAGATTTACCCTGCACTTCCATTTCAGACATTCTGGGAGGACTTTCCTTTTCCTATTCTAGTGACAAATATTTGCAATATCTCAACCAAACCAAATAGGGAATGTAGATCAAAATTAGAGAGAATGTAAAATCCTTAGAGAGGACTTGCAGGTAGCATTCTCTTAATCAATTTTTTTGGGGTTTGGGTCATGGCATATGAGGACAACATAGAACCTAAGGTATCTTGTGCTCCTCTGACTTAGGAGTCTGGCGCTCTGCTTATTTTTATGAATTATCTACCAATTAATCCAATCATTGTCCTTTGAAACCAATGTTAATGGTTAACTTCAAAGTACTTTGAGTAGTTGCTCATGGTGCCAAAGCAGGCGTGCTTCCTCATATACAAAATGAATCTAGCTATGGAGTGACAGTGAGCATGTTCATTACTTTTTCCAATGTAGATGTTCTATTAGCTAGAGACATAATATCAATAACATAAACTTCCTTCTTGTTCTACCAACTTCGCCAAAAAATTAAACACTCTTAGGAGAGCAATTTATTTTTCATGGTCAGATTTACAAGCGGAAGGAAACCCAGAAAAAAAGAGAGTTGCAGGGAAGATGGTTCACAAGCAAGGATGATATGGTGGGGATATTTTCTTGGTACCACTCACATCATTATGTTGGTGGCATAGGATGATAGGACATGGATGCGTTCTTATTTTGACACATGCCAATCAAGCCAATTGTTGAATAGAGCGTCCAAATGGAAACCATAAAGGATGCAAGTGAGAGACTAACCCTCTTTTTGTTGCCATAAAAATTGACCTATGGTTGATCTCAAGACTATCGGTTTAATTTCTATTAGAAATGGGTGACACGTCAATTTCTAAATCCTCTCCTCATTTTTATTAAGAGATGGTCCATATAATGAAACACTGGCAACAATTTCAAGTTTGCTAAATTAGATTTAATATTCATTCTCCATTTGGAATTTCAAAACCAAAATATTGGTCGTCCTTGTCATTTTTGTTGGGCGACCAAGGAGTTGTGCCATGTTTTGATTGATATGTTGATTGTGTTAACTAATCCGTCAAGAGAGTTTGTTAGTTATAGCAGTGTGTTAGTTAGAGATTGTTAAGTTACAACAGTGTGTTAGTTAAAGTTTGTTAGTTACAACAGTATTACAATTATTCAAAATTGTCCCGTGTTTGTATAAATACAATTTTTACAACATGAATAAAAGTAATTTCCATTGTGGAGTTTTGTATGATGATATTAAGGCCACGTTCAAAAAAAAACTCAGTGTATTTCGTTTTCTTTTGGTGAAGGCTGAGCATTGATAGAGCACGATTGTAGGCATAGACAAATTTGGAGGCATTGTTGTTGAGGTTTAATAGCCACTGCCTTTTATTCTAGGATGTTGTAGAGCCTGAGAATTACATTTGCAAGCAAAGTGGGCATGGTATAATTTACTGCTCATATTTTTTTTTTGCATATTTTTTATTCCATTTTTTTGCGTGTGCTATGTTCTTACACAATAGTTCCAAATGCATTCTTTAATCTCAATTGCCAGCGTAGTGCTTTCCGGAAAAGAGAATTACCAGGAATGCTTTCGGAAAATTAAGAACACGCTTATTTTTAATGATTTATGGGATGATATTTGTGAAAGTAAGGATGATAATGAACTAGAGCATCCCAAGGATGACAAACAACTTGTAATATGGAAGAGTAAAGATAAGAAGACTTATGCTTTAATTTTTTCCTCAGACACTGAAGAGGTAAGTAAACATATTCTTTCCAGCACCACAGATTTTAAAGCATTATAAAAATCAAAATATCTTTATGACTCCCATTCAGATCTAGAAATTATACAATTGTTGATGAAGTTATTTAATCAGGAACTGCAGGATAATGATCCCATGAAGTTAGATTTTTGAATTAAAGCACTTTTTCATGATATTGAAGCAACTGGTATCAAAGTTGATTTGCACCTTACTGCATTTATTAAATCCCTATATACTACATATTCACACTACTTAGAGTCTCTACAAGCTAGTGGACAGATGAAAGCTATAAATTTTGATATTATTGTAGACAAAATTGTTGAAAGAGAATAAACCTTTGGGAAGAAGGGGTCTCTTTCCAATTCCACAGTTGAGAGACTTTGTGTCTTGCATAGAAAGAGCAGAAACCTAGAGGAGAGTTTGCTAGATTTGAACATAGTAACAGAGGTCGTGGTAGGAGACCATTTAGAGGCAGGGGGGTCATTATCATCAAGGAGATAGACAACAAGATGATAAACAACAAAAACATTTTCAGAATAGTAAACAATATGTTAAGTGCTATAGGTGTGGTAAAATGGGTCATACCTCTTCTCATTGTCGCATTCCTTGGGAAAGGATTTGTGAGAAGAAAGAGAAACAACCTCCAGACAAAGGAAAACCACCTAAATATGCCCACTATATTGTTGCACATTGTAATCTTAATATCAATGAAGTTTTTAACACTTCTTTTGCTTCTTGGGACAACACTTGGATTTTAGATACTCTAGCCACGTGTCATATGACCTTCAGAAGAGATTGGTTTGAGACACTTAGTGATCATATTGATGGTATAATTTATTTTGCTGATAAGTCACAGTTGAAGCCCTTAGGAATTGGATCTATTTGACTTAAGTTAACCGGACTTGCTGATTATATTTTGCATGATGTTCTTTATATTCCTCAATTAAAAAGAAATTTAATGTCTCTCATACAAGTTAGGTATAAAGGGAATCTATACATGTGTTTGATGGTATAGTTGAAATACAGAGAACATCTGATGATGTGGTTGTTATGACTGGTGTTGAAGAAGACAAACTTTTAAAACTGAAAGGGACATCATTTTTTTATCCAACTCAGCTCTTTTGGCACATCATAGTGATACTTTGTCTTCCAGCTTATTATGGCATGCTCGTTTTGGTCATATCAATTATGATAGTATCAGAATCATGAAGCAACAAGGTACTCAAGGGATTCCTACTATTCCAAGAAAATTGTCTCCATGTAATGCTTATATTTTAGGCAAGCATTGTAAGCAGCCTTTTTATGGGTCTACTTGCAGATCTTCCAAGAAGTTAGGACTTATACATTCAGATTTATGTAGGCCCATGCTTGTTCCATCTACCAATGGTAACAAATATCTGCTAACATTTATTGATGACTACACCAGGATGTGTTGGGTTTACTTGTTGAAAGACAACTCACAAGTTTTTGCAACTTTTAAGAATTTTTATTTATGGATTACAAATTAAATTCAACTTAATATTGGCACTCTTCGCTCGGATAATGGTGGTGAATACACATCTAAATATTTTTGAAAGGTACTTACAAGATAATGGTATTAAACATCAAAGAATCGTTCCTTATTCACCACAACAAAAAGGTGTGGCAGAACACATGAACAAAACTTTGCTTAATATGGTGAAGTCAATGATGTTTTTCAAAATGTCAAGGTGATGTTTTGGGGAGAAGCAGTACTTTATGCAGTCTATATTCGTAATCGATGTCCTTCTACTTCCATCAATAATAAATCTCCTTATGAAATGTGGTATAATCGACTTCCTATTATTCAACATTTTAGAGTTTTTGGTTCTCCTTGGTTTTCATTGATTCCTAAACAACAACGTAACAAATTGGGTGCCACAAGTCGAAAATGTCTTTTTTTGGGATATTCTAATACTTCCAGAGCTTACAGGTTGTATGATGAGGAGAACAAGAAATTTGTTTTTTCGAGAGATGTAGTTTTTCTTGAATTTGATAAAGATGCTTCTACTGTTGATAGACAACTTAGTCATTTGGATAAATTCCCTTCCAAGAATTTTTATTATGAATGGGATAATGACCTTCCACATCCTGAAGGGGGGATTCAGATTCTAGATCAGTCTGTGGATTTCCCTTCAATTAATTTTCCTTATGTATCAACACCTGAGAACAAAGAAAAATTAGTTGATAATACTGATTATGTAGAAGAAAAAATAAATGACAATAATGCAGAAATGATGAAAATAATGCAGAATCAGAAATTGAAGAAGTTGTTCAGCTATCATCGCAACAATCAGTTCATAGATCAATACGAACAAAGACAATTCCAAAAAGGTTGATGATTTTAATTTAATTTTTTCTATTGTTGTTAATAAGCCTGCTACTTTTGAAGAAGTTGTTAGTTGTGATGAATGGAAACAGTCAATGTAGAAAGAATATGATGCTCTTATTAAAAATGACACTTGGAGGTTGGTGGACCCTCCTATTGTCTCTAAGTGGGTTTATAAAACTAAATATAAGGTTGATGTCTCACTTGACAAGTACAAGGAAAGACTTGTAGCAAAGGGATATGCTAAAAAAGAAGGTGTTAATTACACATAAACATATGCTCCTACTGCAAAATGGGGCACTATTAGAACTTTGTTTTCTATTGCAACTCAAAATGGATGGAAAAAACATCATATGGATGTAAAAACTACCTTTTTAAATGGAGATCTAAAAGAAGATGTCTATATGTTTCAGCTGGAAGGTTTTTTTGTTAAAGGAAAAGAACAGAAGGTATGTAAATTGGTGAAATATTTATATGGTTTGAAACAAGCACCCCGAGCATGGTATGATAAGTTAACTGAGCATCTTATCAAATTGAATTATAAGCATTTCAATCTAGATGATGCAACTTTATTTGTTAAGAAAGTTGGGCAGTCAATTGTATATCTAGTTGTCTATGTTGAGAATTTTCTTATCACAGGGAATAATGATGACTATATAGTCTTTATTAAAAAGGTGTTGAAGAAGGTTTTTGACATGACAGATTTGGGATTACTTCATTATTATTCAAGAATTGAAGTAGATCAAAAACCAAAGTACATCTTTATTTCTCAGAAGAAGTATATTGGAGAGCTATTGAGTAAATTCGGGATGTTGGATTGTAATTATGTTTCTAATCCAATGGAACATAACCTAAATCTTACTTCACATGAAGGAAGTGTATTTGAAGATCCAACAAAGTACAGGAAACTTGTTGGAAGCTTGATTTATCTTACTACTACTCATCCTGACATAACTTTTGCTGTAGGAATACTTTCCAGGTTTATGCATCAACCTTGTGAAGGTCATTGAATCGCAACAAAATGAGTGCTCAAATATTTAGAAGGTACTCAATCAGTTGGCATCAAATACTCTAAAGTTTCAGACTTCCATCTTATTGGTTATTCAGATTCATATTTTGATGGAGATAAAGAGCATGGGGTGTCTAAGTCAGGTTATTTGATGAATCTTGGATCAACAACCATCACTTGGAGATCACGAAAGCAATGAGTTCTCATTGATTCTACAACTAAATTCGAATACGTTGCAGTAGCTCAAGCCACAAAACAAATCATTTGGCTTCAGAAAATTCTTGAATATTTGCATGAGAAACAAAAGACTTCAACGCCTCTCTTTGTTGACAATACATATGCAATCCAATTGGACAAGAATCCTAAGTTCCATGATCGAACCAAACATATCAACACCAAATATCATTTGATTCGACATCATGTTGAGCCCAAAACCATTCAGCTGACACATTGTTCTACTTCAAAGAAAATCGCTGATATATTTACCAAAGCATTGGGCTGTGAAAAGTTTGAAAAATTCAAATTGTTGTTACTAGGCATGTCAGATGTCCCTTCGGATTAAGGGGGGAATGTTAACTAATCCATCGGGACATTTTGTTAGTTACAGTAGTGTGTTATTTAGAGATTGTTAATTTACAATAGTGTGTTAGTTAGAGTTTGTTATTTACAACAGTTTTACAGTTATTCAAAACTGTCCTGTGATTGTATAAATACAATGTTTACAACATGAACAAAAGTAATTTCCATTGTGGAGTTTTGTACAAATGTCAATGCAAAGGAAAACTATGGGAAACTAAATATGGGGAAAGCTTCTATTCATTGTATGTTCATTTTTCCTGGTATTATAAGCAAATATAATTGCTTCCCTAAATCCCCCTAGTTTACAAAATCCATTTGGGTTGGCATTATAAATATCAACCAGTTTGATTGATATGTTGATGTGAATGAAAAGGAAAACTATGGGTGGACAAATATTGAGAAAGCTTCTATTCGTTGTACGCATTGAAAGTAATTAAATCTGGTACGCATATTCTTTTAGCTAACTTTGAAATGGAATGTTCTGTTTCTCTTATAATGTTACATTTTCTCTTAGACTCAGTCAAATAAATTTATTTAAAATAAAAACATATCACTTTCAATATCTAAATAATGGCATTTTTCAATTTCTTCAATATTTGTTTACACAAACTTTTCACCATGTAAATTTAATTATGGCAGCTAATATATATATATATATACACACACTATTACTTGTATATAAATTTGATTAAAACTTTTTACACGCTCATTATAAAGCTAAAAATACTAAAAACTAAACTAAAAATACTTGGATGGCTCTTCATACAGAAATATTTCTAGTAATAAAAATAATTTGTTCAAAAACATTAAATCAATACAAAGGTAATTTCATTCTAATACCAAATGTGAAATCAAAGTGGCGTACACCCATGACGTTTATGCAATTTATGTGGACAATTTTGATTGTATTTCAACTGTTTGAATGACGATACTGCAATTGTAATAGAGATAATGGTGTAAATAAATACAATGTGTATTTCAAGGAAATCTCAGCATACATGCTCAAAATTATTGCATGAAGCAAAGTGGCAACATGGTTATCCAATGTAATATATGAACTGCTAAGTGTCAGCGTCTGCGGTCCATCTATGCATCTATACAGCTCATTATTTTCAAATTCCCAAACCTTCCAACTTCGGCAGGTATCACTGCCATGCAGCACTTGTTTTAGGTTAAATATTTTACTTCTATATAACTTACTGTGTTTCCTTGGCATTTCTTATATTTTTTCTTTGTATTTTTATTATGTTCAATTTTTTTAATATTATCAACATAGATCTATTTTTTTAAGTAAGTAATTTTGTTATATAAAATTGATCATATTACATCATAACAAAACAGGCCATTCCCTTGTAGATAACAACATTTTCCTGGCTCATTGGCCATAATACTATAAATACTGACTGTTCAACACATAAATTTAACATATTGCACAAAATTCTCTTCTTACTAATCCTACCATAAAACATTATCTGACACTTAACCTACCATGTTGGTGAAGCTATTGTTAACAGACTTAAAACACATGACATACCAAAAACCAAAGACCTTGGGTAGCTATATATCCTTGAAACACGTACCTTCTACAACAGAATATAAGGAAGATCAGGAATGTGACCATGAAGGATTCTAAGGGATCTAGAAGACCTAACACCTGTAGAATGAAATCCATCTTCACATTCAACACCTTGGATTCCTCCTTCATCTCCTTCTGCCACTGCCCCTTCTACTCCTCACCCTTGTCCTGCTCTTGCTTCTCCCACATTGCTCACCCCATCAGATTTTTCATAACTCAGAAAAGAGCAACAGTTCATTTGTAGAGGCTTAATCTTCTCGCATTCGTTCCTGAATCCAAAATACAGTCTTTGGCTTTGACACATTCTTCATGCAAAGTTTCATGATCTAGATCCAACTAGAGCTTCTGGTCATCCTCATTGATCTTAAGTTGGATGCTCATGGGCAGACAAAGTTCAAATATGTGTGCTTCCCATAAGGCTTTCTTTTGAGCCCAAGTCACACGTCATTTCTCCTCTTCTCGCTCCATCTCCCTCTTTCTCCTTCCTTTCCTTGTTTCCATGATTCCTTCCTCGTTCTTCCTTTGGTTGGCGTCCATTTGCCAGAAAAACCAAAATTCCTTCTCCCTCAATAAATATTATGAGCATGCAAAGTTGGATTTTTCTTTTGTATATGTTTCAGGCACCCTGCCTGCCTCCAGATAAAAAATTACCATTCTGAGCCATGATTTGACTCGTACTTTCCATGATAACTAGCTCATGCTTCGTGGTCTTGTAGTGGATATTTATCTCTGACTACGTGCAAAAGCACCTACCTTAGATCAAAGGGATCTAAAGGTAGAGTTTATTGTGCAAGGGAAATATTCCTCCTTGACTTATAGGCAAACAACAACAAATAAACTATATTTTTTAGATTTTTTTAATTAATAAAGAAATTACAAGTACTCGTACCTTAATCAATGGGCCACTGCAACCATTTGAGGAGTTGGTCCAATGGCTTCCATGATCCTGTTCTCCGATCTTCTCCATCAAGGGTTGTCAATGGGAATGGAATCAAGAGTTGCATGGAGTAAGCTTAATTGCAACGTGATGTGGAAAATATGTGCCTAAAAGGTGAGAAGGGTGACTTAAAAGTGGAAAAGTGACTGAAAAAATCTCTCTGTGGAGAGAACTTCATAATGTATTTATACGGTGATCCAAGATTTTTTTCCCATGGTATTGGTCCATGGTTTTTTCACCCATTTTCATTTTAGGGTTTTTCTGTCTTGTTCTGGTAGAATGGGGTTTTGTTGCAATAAATGCACATATTCCCTATATTTATGAGGGAAAGTATAATGATTAGTTCGACCAAATTAGAGGAAATTTAATTATGAATGTCAAAATGGAGGGAATAATGATGACATTATGATGTGTAATTATGGTGGTTACCATAGAGAGATATGTGGTCAATTTTTTGTGTTAACAGATTTCCCCTTGATGTGTGAGGGCGTGAGCTAATCGTATGACTGACAAGCATCATAGGGTCAAGGGATGAATGGTGACAACGTTGGAAAAAATGGAGAGGACCACAGAGAGTTGGAGTCTCCTCTTTCAAACTACAGTGGCTTTTGGTCTGTATTGCTTCTCAAAATGGACGAGGTACATATAATATCATACATATATATGGATGAGGCGGGCATACCCATTCTTGTTTCAATGTCTCAATATAAAAATGGGGATCAAGGCTCAAACAAGGAGAGACGATTAATACATATCACTGATAGTAGATAATGGTGGCCCCAATAGGAGGTTGAATACAAATATTGATCTAAATAACTAGGACATAGAAACAATGGCATTCTCTTGGAATGCAAAATCACAATAATCGGTGCTCTATTGAATCTGAGGGTGTACATAGGACTCAACAAGTAAGATTTGCAATCTCTGAGGTACAATCAACGACATATTATATTGTAGATATACGAAAGCATGATACTGAGGGGCTTCCAGACACTGTGGCCAACACATCCAGGATATAACAAAGGACATGAAACTGTATGGGTCCTAAATAGACTCACCAATGTTTTGGAGTCGGGTGACTACCAGAGTCTTTGACCAAATAATGAAGGAACCAATACCCTGTATGAATCTCAACAGTGCGATAATTTAGCGGAAGTCGAGAACGTGAGACACAACCAACCCAAAAGGAACTAAGGACCCATTTCAAGTGGTCCAAGGAACTCATCAATGAGGTGGATGAAACCAAGATATAGGGACATCTGGATCTATCCTCTAGAATATATGTGTTGACATAGACAGACGGGGACCTGCAACTACCAAGGAAATGATGTTTCCTTGATAGAAGCACGAGAGGGACAACCAAAGATATAGAATAATAATGGGATTGAGACACTGAATGGGTCTACATAGTCTAAAAAATGGATAAATGATACCACATAAACTCCCTTTCAAATACTTTAACAAGTGTGAAAGGAAGCAAGCTTCTCAACTATCTTTTCATTCTTTAGGGAGTCAGAAAAGAGCTTAATAGAAACTCCATAATAAAAGTCAAGCAAGGAAGAAGTGTTTAATGTGACAAAAGAGGTGATGTTGGAATCATGGATGTCGGGGAGACAAAAAACAATAGTGGAGCACTAGTGGGGCATCCTTGCGGTACAATGAATGGTGGTAAAATAATGCAAAGTTTGCAGTATGGATGGAGCAGAGGGCTCGTGAACATGCCAATGCAGAAGGGGTTTGAATTTTCTTCCGGCACACAAATATTTGTGTCTGGTAAATGGTCCAAAAAAATATAGGAGAGATCATGAGACATGAGTCCCATAGGTGCATAGAGCATGAAAAACGGATCTCGTCAGTGCGAGCAACGTGAAAAATGGATGTTGGATGATTCTATGGTGCACAAAATAAAAATTTGACTAAATGGATGCCTATAAACAAGGGGGGACCACATGACACATGTCATTTTCATTGTTTAGTGTTGAGTTGGTGTGGAGGACCCCATAGCAAAGTTGTTGATTTATTCCAATTGTATCGATGATTTCATGATCTTTCATTTGCAGGTAAGAGATCTCACCTAGCCCATCATTTTCATGCATTTAGTTGGTCAATTTCATAGTCGAGGGGCCATGGTTGAGCCCAACAAGGGTTTCAGGGTCGAGTAACACCTTTCGAAGGAAAAGGTGTGACCCAAGTCACACTTATTGGGGAGACAAGTGCAACCTGTTCAAGAGATAGGTGCAACCCAGGTCACACATGTCAAAGGATTTTGTGCGACTTGGGTTGCACAAAAAGGGCCAACAAGTGCGACCTCAACCAAACTGGAAAATTTTGTTAAACAAGGTGGGACTGATAATTTTTGGATGTGTAGGATTCCTCGATTCGGATGGCAGGAGAGAGACATCGACAAGCTCAGAGATGAGGTTGAGCATGTTGATGTAGTGCAGGACACGCTGGCTCAGAGTGGGCTCTCGAATTTATTTGGTATCCCTTTGATGTCTTTAGAAAAGTTTTTGTTGAACAAGTTAGTGGGATTTTGGGATCGAGACGTGGAGTGCTTCATTATAAAGACTGAGTAGCTGGAGATCACCCTCTGTGTTGTGTATTTTTTAATGGGAATCTTATTGTTGGGTGTTATCGATGATATTGTTGGGCTCTGATCTATCAGTGTTAATCAGAACTTGAATTTAAAATCAATCCGGGTTTGTGAACTTTGAGACACATCCAAGTTTAGGACAGAGAAGNTCACGCAGTTTGGACTCACAAACGTGTTCCTCTTCAAAATCGTGATGATAACTTCATTGTCTTGCATTTAATTTATACAAATTCTAATTCAAACTGAAATTGCTACAAACTTGCATCTAATTTAATGCTATAGCTAACGAGATCATCTTCAGGATCGTGGAGTTCCACAAAATCAGTATTGTTCCTTGTTTTGTGTTGAATGCAGAACGGGTGGCCACATTTGACTCTGTTTGACTC
>LPNX010205760.1:168644-196890 GCA_001517045.1 Pseudotsuga menziesii
GTAGTTTTGAGCAGCAGCAGCACAATGTGCAGCCACGACAGTTGGGATTGGAGATGGTGTCTTCATCTAGTGAGAGTTCGACAGTGAGATATCTACCCTAGTCTCTTATTGGGATAGATCACCCAAGTTTATCCATTGCATCCATCATATACTACAATATTCGGAGATCTAGCACATTCCAAAGGGTTATTAGTAGATCCATGTTTTGCAACCGGAAGCAGTAGGGAAAACACAGAAGGATTCGCTAGGACCACAAAACCCAGTCTTTCCTCCACATGTCAGCTTCCTATTTCTCAGCAGGCCTATCCTACGGTATGCAGTGATTATCAGCCATCAGTTTTCTCACCTGGAGCAGCTATCAGCCACACAGATCAGTTGGGGGCATGAGTAGCAGAACTGCCAATCAATTCGCTAGGGCACTTAGAGGTAGCCAAAGCTCCGCATGTGCTACTCCATCTCTCCGGCATCAGTAGACGAACTTTCAGCCCGAACAAACCTCTCCTCCTACAAAAATCTCACCTTCAGTCTGGAGGATGCTTACAGTACTACGGGGCAGTAACACCAGAGGAAAAGAGCATTATTAGACCACCCATCCGAATCCTTATGCATGCATCAATCTCTGGAGTCATTATCAACTGGAATATCAGTGGTAAGTGTTAATTTCTCTCTGCAAAATCCTAACCCTAATTCAACTATATTTTAGGGCATTTTTTCATGGTGATTTTGCATGCACTATTATTTTGCAACTTTGTATAAGATTGAGTGTGCGAGTCAGCACTATCATCGAACATTAGAGAATATCAGTATTTGGGATATTATATCATGGAAGTCAATACACATGCGAATGGTTCCTTGTTTTTTATTAATGGGAACGGGATTGGGAACCCAAGTGGTATACGTGATAAGGTATATAAATCCTACTTTGTGTTGTTTTTCGATCATAGTTTTAACGGTAGGGGCCTTTGACGGGTAGATGGGTCGATGTTTTTTACGAATGGGGGCAAAATCAGTCCATGTCTCGATGCGATGTTTAAAAATAGATGGATCGATCCTAGGCATTTTGGTATAGTACCAAGCGATCATGATAGTTCAGATTAGGATAGTTCGAATCAAGATAGTTCAACTCAGTTTATGAGAGCGTGCAAGACTAATTGAGGTTATTTGTTCTAAGTCGATCGTCGATAGCCCTTTTAGTATAAAATGGGAAATTTAAATTTCCTTCTAACCTTACTCAAATTGTGTCTCTATATATTGTAAGCTTCTCCATTCATTTATTCAAAGAAACACATCTTTCAATTCTTCATAACTACTTCTAGTTTTTTTGTGTAATAATCTATGTTAAAGTATAATTTGTTACATGATTTTCATGGATGATTTGATTCACATTTCATGTTTATTTAGTTTGTGTACCTATATCTATACATGTTTAAATATTATGTTGATTTCATCATTCATTAGTTGGAATTATGCTTGAGAAGTGTCATTTTAACTTGCAACATTTGCAAACAAGTTAGCATTGATTCAAGAATCGCTTTGTTGAGTATGAATGTGTTTTGTTCAATAGTGATTATTAGAGTGTTCAACAAATCTTATAATTCTAGAATTTAAGTCATTTCAAACACTAAATGTTGCCTCCTTGTGTAGGTTGATCCGAAATACAATTTGACTCAACAAAAAAAAGGGTTTCTTGCAACCCTTCCCTTTTTACAGTTCAACTTAACAATTTTGACTTGGAGACTGGAGGGTGTCAGGTTAAACTGAGATTGCACCCGAAAAATAAAAATTCAACTTGACTTGATTTCAAAAAGACAAGTAAACTTACCAAAAAAGATTGTTTGCAAATTACAATTAATTTTGGTTCTAAAGCTGAATTTGATATTCAAATTTAAATTTGTTGTCGATGTTTTGAATCCTTGAATAGTCACCCATTTGGAGTTTGACATTTTCACATTGGCCACCACATTTTATTGTACTCCGATTGGGTATAAATATTTGGAAATTGGAGATGGGAAAGTTATAGCAACGCGTGTCTTCTACCATATGGTTAAGGTTGAAAGTACAGGTGCTTCCATTGTCAATTAACACAATGAATTTCTTTTTCTTTATGTATCCAATTAATTTTAGTGTCTATGAATGGAAAAATTGGATAAAACTTTAAGTGAATTTTTTTGTTGATCCTCTAGAATAGGCATATCATAAGCATCTTAGAGAGGCAGAATTTGGTTGTCTCCCTCTGGTTGGGGTAGAGCTTCCAATGTGTTGACTTCTGGGACCTCAACAAATATGGCTTCAATCAAGACTATTTTATGTTCTTTACATTTATGTCCTTTGATATATTCTTCATCACAATTTCAGCGAAGGTTGAGGCATTAATGCTCGTCCATGGCCTTTGGGTGAGCTCATGGATGCAGAAAGGTGGGGATGTTGGGAGGAGGAGATACTGGAGATACGATGAAAGGTGAAAATAATGGGCTCTTGGTTTGATCATTGAGGACCAACTCAACTTCACGAGCTCTATCACAAGCTTCCAACCAAGTGGAGGGTCTATTCGGCCTACTTTTTGTTTCCAAAAACTTATATTTTTTACCTTATTGCCATCCTAAATCATTTTGTTTTGTTATCATTTCCTTCCATTTTTTTCGAAAGAAATGCTTAAAGAGGTATTTTGTTATTTAAATATAGTTTTTATCTTTTAATAAATTTTATAGTTGAAAATGCGTATATATGAACTTTTATTAGAACTTACTCGATTTTGTGATTTGTCCAAGGTTAAGCTATTTGCAGATGTTATAAGCGTGATTTGAGCACATCAATGAATTCATGGCATTCCCAATATGGATGTAGTCCTCTTTATTCTCAGGAAAACTCATTGCAACCACCTGGCCAACACGGTTACTCACTAAAGGGAAAATGCATATTCAACCTACCAATTCAACCAACTGTCATTGAAGTAGCTAGATTCTCCTTTATCCACGTCTATGAGGGTGACTCATCCTCTAGTAGATATCTAAATACAGTAATATGCCATATGGGCCCATTTTGTAGCTCAAATTGTTATGAAATTTCTCTTATAAAAGCAGGGCAACATCTTAGTCAATCACACAGACTTTATATAAACCAAACTTTGAGTTCTCATATTTGATAATACTATTTAGTTACATTGTATCCCTCCTTTCACGTGAATTAAGCTTGAAGACTTTTAATATTTAATGGTTTTTGATGGGATGTGTAAAGAGGAAGAAATACCCCTTTTTCTTTGAGACCTGTTGAGGCCTGGAAATTTGCAGGCAACAACAGCAAAGGATTCTCCCCAGTCAACGTTCCCAACTAGCCCATGACTGTTTGGTGTAGGGAATCCCTCCAGCTTGCGGTCTGGCTACCATAGGTCAAGTAACAAAAAATAAAGGTTTTACCAGTTGCAGCCCGGTCCACCGTGTGTGTTTTTTGTATTTTTTGACTTAATGTATGATATGCACATGCCTAATTAATCATGCAGGGTGATGAAAGATGCAAGGAGTAGCCACAACGTGATGCGCAGGTTCTTACCTCTCGTCTTAGAACTCACAAGCATCTAAATCACATATGCAGTACTAAAGTAAAACTAACTATCTACCTATCCCCGGGGAGCCAAATTGTAACTTATTATGAGTAATGTATATTGTACATGCATTATAAAGAGAAATTACAGATAGTTGATATGCCTTCCCACAACACATGAACGATTAAGATATTTAGACAATCAGATAGCCAATTGTTTATGAACAGCATGCATTACTCATGGTGGTAATTTCACAGAATAAACCAGAAATCATTCAAACAAGAACATAGGCTCTAAGAGTTAGAACGATCTCATAGTTAATGGACAAAAACTGGAAAAACTAAATAGTTCATCTTTCACCAATCCATAGCATAGCATTTGAACGTCCCACCAAACTTTCTCTGACAGGCAAACAATAATTCTTTATTGCAAAAAAAAAGTAGTTCTTCTTACAATATCTCTTTTCATGTCTAACTGGGAAAAAGCCCATTGTTCTTCTAAGTCTCCTATATTTATACAAAGGATGAGACTGTTGGGCTGCCCACAAATAACCCTTGGGCTTCCCAACTCTTCGCCTCCCAAAACTTCCCTCAAATGTTTACAAAACCGTTACATATTACAAAAGTGAACAATCCTTTACGAGGAGGGCCCCACTTGAGTATTCAAAAATTTCTTCCACGCCAAAGCCTCAAAGGCGATGCCTTCAAATGCACAAGGTTCCAAAAACTGCATGTTTATCTCGAACTTCACAGCTTGGTTCTTGATGGCCTCAATCTTGGCCGCACTCAAACGAAGCTGATCCTCCAATAGCTGCACACTGATGGCAGAATGATCTACTTCACTCCTTAAGACCCGGTGGTCGAGGGCCTTAATGTGTTGTATTTTTGCTTCCTCCTCTTGATACCTCTTCTGTAAAATCTCCACAAATGAGTTGTGGTCTGGAAAAACATCTAGCCTTTGCTCAGCTTCTACTTGGCACCGGTTATAGGTAATCAGGAGCCTTCTGAAAAATTCTGTGCATGCTCCTTTCATTTTTCTAACAGCCTTTTTGAAATCCTCTGCTGTGTTTATAGAAAATTCTAATAAGTCGTAATCCTACTTAAGAGCCTGTCGATCTTTCGAGGGCAGCTCTGCAGGAGTTTCTTCATTATTTTCCAGCCTTGCCATTCTTGCTGTCAGGACTTCCATGACGTCCTAAGATCTATCAACAAAATAAGAGGAAGTCTCCAGAATTTCCTCTAATCAGCCACCTACTTGCAAGACTTTGCATCTCTCCTCTTCTATGGCAGTCTGCAGCTGAAGCATCTAGGATTTTTGTGCCAGCACATGTTCCTTGAAAGGTTGGAGGTCAACCTGCTGCTCCTTTGCTTCCTCTAAAGCAGTTGTTAGAGAAGAAATCTGCTCTTGAAGTTTCATCTCTTGTTCCTGAGCTTGCTTCTCACTTGCCTCCAAAGTGGTCTTTTGCAGCTCTAAGTCTTATATCTTTCCCAACAACTTTTCCTTCTCTACCCTTAGCTCTTGATACTCTTGCTGCACTCTCTCCAGACCATCTTGTGTAGTTTCCATAGATCTTCTTTCCGCTTGGAGAACCTGCAATTCATCCTTTGAAGACCTCATCTCTTTTTGCATGCCCTCATATTTTCTCTTCAGCTTACTGTTTTCTTCTCTCTCTTTTCTTAATGTGTCTTTCAGCTGAGAAGAAGACTTCCTAGATTGCTCCAGATCTGACATTATTTTGTCCACATTATCCTCCAAAGCGTGGATCAATGCAGCTCCTGCTCGAATAGTGAATCTGGGATCTCGGTCTGTGCCAAATACAATGGGCGTATCCGTTATCATCTTCCTGGATACACCTCATGTTTCAACCTTCCTTTCCGTTCTCTTCACTATCCTCTTTGTCTCCTTGTCATAGAAAATAGTATTGAAATCAAGGATTTCTTCCCCTACCTTCTGTTCAAAGGGGACCAATTTAAGTGTGGGGCTAACAACCGGTACTTCTGGGTCCTAAACCTCAGGGTTCCCCATATCCTGAGTTTGAATATCAGCTATGTCAAAGGATGACTGTTCTGTCAGTGTCTAGGTCAGCTTCATCCTCTCTACCTCTTGCCTCTTGAGCTCCTCATCTAGCTTTCTTTTTCTTTCTTCTTCTTCATTTCTCGCATCTTCCTCTGCTTTTGCTTGTTCATCCTGCCCCTTCCTACCTTTGGTGGTGATCTTATTTTTGAACCTTTTCCTCAAAGCTGTTATATTCAACGCACTACGGAAGACGGATTCTTCTCTGCCCCAATGGTGGGTGTATTCGAAATGGACGTTGTTCTCTTTGCAGTGTTCCGCCACTTTGTTGTCGGAATCATTTCTGTGAAAGGGCATTTCACCGAAATGAAACTTATCCAACTCTTCTACAAACTCATCTGCCTTCTTTACTCTGGTAAACTTATAGCTCCCTAAATTGAAGGGCAAAGGGGGATAGGCAGTCTTCTTATGTTCAAACAAAAAACTCCCAATGCCATCCAGAAATACTTGCCTAACTGCCTCTTTATGCATGATGTAGTGTGTGGCATATTTGGGCAGTAGGGAGGGTGCTCTGGAGCCTCCAAACATCCTGAAGTAGAGTCCATCCTCAGTTAGGAAATAATCTGCATATTCTTTGATTACCTGCAATGCCTCTTCCGACATGCAGTCACATTCTTTTAGGAAAATGAGAGTATAAAATGGCATGATGAAATGTTCAAAGACCTCCCGGTAATGACTATGGTACTTGTGAGCCCATAGTGGCTTGTATGCAAAATAAACAGGCATCCTCTCCCTGTCCCAGATACACCTTATGCCAGGGAAAGGTTGATTGCACAGTATACAATCAACAAGTATGGAACTCATATAAAATTCAGACCTCTTTTGGGACACTCCTCCCAAAGCTGAGGCCATACAGGCTGAAAGACTGTTTGATACTATGTTGGCCCAGTTGAAAATGGTCCCCTGGGTTGCAACATAAAAAATAATTGGCATCCACTCCAATTTGAAGCTCTTGCCATGTGCTCTCCCAAAAATCCTGTTAAGCATTAAGGCGATGAACCTGTACGGGGCCCTTAAGCTTACTGTGTCATATTCTCCCGTTGGCCTGGTTCTGAAATGCTTTCCGGACAACAACATTCTTTTAAGGGTCTCAACAAGGTCCATTCTAATGTTTCTCAGCCAATCATCAGACAAAAATACTTTTGCTTCTGGCAGGTGGTAGGCCAGGGCTACATATCCTGGGCTATAGGTAGCATAGTTGTGTTTGTCAACATTTTCCAGGATCATAGTGGTTACATCTGCCCGGGGCAGAATCCAACCAATCACTTCAGAGCATGGGGAGAGCTCTGGTCTTGTGGCAATCTTCATCGGTGAATATCTCTCTATATTGGCGTATATGCCTTCTTCCTCCAAGCCCATATCAGGCACCTCTCGGCGTGTGATCAACCTGTATATCTCTCCCCATTGGTACTCAGGCTCTACACTAGTTATACACTTGGTGTCCTCATAAATATACTCTGTTTTAGTGACAAATTCCACGTCGGGCTCCTCCTCGACCACAGGGGCCTTCTTCTTTTGCCTCTTCGACATTTTGAGTTCGAAATCTTCCTGTCATACATGAAATTATAATCATTAAGCCATTTCCAGATAAGTTGCAAACATTGAGACAACAATGTGCAGTATTTTACTTCATTTATGTTTAACATGGTTGAAATTAGTTAAACAAAGCAAATATCTGCAAGCTAACACCGTTGTCTACTACCAAAACAGTTCTATCAACAAATCTTGAGCGGGGAAACAAAACCTACATTAAAGTGAAGAAAACTTGGGCTCTCTGTGGACGCCATGATCATCGCGCTACATTGGTGTTGGAGCAGGGTCCCGCAGCTACAGAAGAAGCTGCTAGTTTAGCGGATAGATAAGTTTTGGTGGAGAGAAGATAAGATAGAGCTACGACGCCGTAGCACGTTTCCAGCTATAGAGCAGAGCCGGAAACCATGACGAAGAAGACGGAGAAGTCAAGGAAGACAACTATACCTGAGCGGCCTAGAAGAGAGAGCTCACCCACTGCATTGAAGGCAGCGGCAAAGACAGGAGGGCTCAGCAACCCTCATAAAGGAAAAGGAGCAACGAGGCTGAAGCATTGAAGACGAAGGACAGGAGCAGGAAGCGGTGCACAGTACCCATGATCAGCGCCAGGAAGCATGGAAGACTGCAGAGAGTTGTGGTATGATGGAAAGCAGCTACCTCAAGTACAGATATGGCCGACTATCACTAATTAGGGTTTGGGTTACTGTTGGGACAGGCCCACAGTGTCGTAATGGCAAGACCTTCGAGCTGCCTATAAAGGAATATATTTTGTATTGAAAAAGGGTTGGTTCGTTCAGTTGTTAATTGTTTATAGATTATTAGACTGTGTAAAAGCCTAGCTCTGGTTCTGTTATTAGTGGTAGCAATCTTACTGTAACCAGTAGCTGGCTTATAGAGCATGCATGTAACGATCCGCAGGGATCGATAGAGAGGGAAGAGTATATTGTAGGAGAGCAATATAGAGAAGAAAAGAGATCTAAGAGAGAAGATCTTGAGCTGCATATGCGGTGCAGCAGAACTGTGTTTGACCTTCCCCTGAGCTATAATAAAAACACAGTTCTGTGGACGTAACTTCCATCCTGGAGGTGAACCACGTTAAAATCGAGTGTTATGTGATTGGATTATGTGTTATGTTTACTTATGCATTTATCAGTCATTTCATGGACTTTGTTTACGGTTTAATGAATGAATGTGTTAATCAGTTCACAGCAATATAGAAGGAGAAACATAAGTTGAAGACTTTGGCATGTTGTATGTGGGTTCATTTATGCTTTGCTTGAACAGTCACTAGTCGCAGTATTGAACATCCTTGTATGTTGAGTCTTGCACGTCGACACGAGCAACGCTAAGTGCGGTAAGCCGCGGAGGTAGGATATCACAGAGAGGTGATACCGCACTGGCAGAGGAGTTGCGGTGCGCGATACTGCAGGTTGAGGACTTAGCGTTGGGCAGGAGCTGCGTGTCACATGGTGCGTGACGATGTGGTAAGGTTGGAGATATCGCGAGTCAGTGAAAGTGCGCGATGTAGAAAGGGACCGCTCGACAGTATAAAGGGATATCTCGCGGCTAGAAGAGCTGTGAGACGAGGAGATCGGGCGACGCGAGCAGAAGGTCGTGCGACGCACAGAGAAAGAGACCTCATAGTTAGAAGAGCTGCTAGTAGCAAGTAGGATCACCACAGAACCTGGTCCAAGACACTTGAGTCCTTGGCCAACCCATTAGAATCACTTCGGGTGAGACTTCAGGCCGCTTGCGTTCTGTCGCCGAAAGGGCCAGTGAGCTAGGGGTGTATTTGGTTGATTATAGTAAACCTGGGTCTGCCCAAGATAGCCAACAAATGGTTCCGTTGCCAGTATTGAACAACTGAGCGCTAATGTTCTGTTGGCATCCTAATAGAGAAGAGTTTCACCAGTGGCTGGAGTCAAACTTAAAGGAGTTTGCCAAGAAAGAAAATCAGAGCCCTAGATTGAGCACAGAGGACTAGTTACAAAAGCATATCTCTTCAGATATACATGCGATATTTTTTGCAACCTATGGATATGAGATTTACGACTGGTTATCAAAGTTGACAGATAAGAACATATTCAAAAAGAAAAGAAACATTGTCTGGACACCGGAGCTAATTCAGACCATGCAGAGCCTTGATAATCCCATTACGAGAGCAGTGGACTTCTGGCTTGCAAGTGTGCTAGAAGGATTTGTTACAGAATTTGCAGTTGACCAGAGGAAAAGCTTCAGCGAGGCTGAGCGGTACTTCTTCAAAGGATATCGTGGTAAGTACCTAAAATCTCTAAACTTGTCCATCAAGATGCTGCTACATGAAAAAGGAGTAATGGACATGATTTCAGATGAATAAGTAAAGATAGTAATGTCACAAGAGTTTGAAAGTGATTTTGATGACATTGGACGAACACGTAGTGGCAAGAAATATAAAGTAGCTTTCAACTCTCCTGTATTTGGAGATAGTTCAGATAATATTAGGCAACCGATTCCTAGTACCACAAAAGAACTAGAGGGGGGTATCCCTTACCATCCCTACACCCCATAGAAACAGACCGAGACTCAGAGTAATCCCGTAGCTACTCCATCCAGTAGCTCATAGACAGTACCTACCGCTACATCGCCTTCGCCTACACCACCGAGTGGTAGTAATCCAGTCAATCAGAACCCACCGCAGAAAAATAGAATGGGAGATGATATGAAGCTACCTACCTTTAAGGGTACAGGAGCAGAGGACCTGGAACAGCATTGGTTTCTATGCGAAGCCATGTGGACCATTAAACAAATCCACGATGATAACATTAAACTTGTATAGTTGGTCACCACATTGAGAGAACGAGCTTTAACATGGTATATGAAGTACGCTGCCAAACCCAGAACACTCGTCCAGGTCAGGACTGGCATGATTAAAGAGTTCAAGAAACCTAAGTATGAGTCTCAGTGTATAACAGAGCTCAAGGATATTAAGAAGCTACCATCAGAGTCAGTATGGGACTTTGACTAGAAACTCAAAGCTCTTATAGACCAAGTAAGCTTTGAGTTTGCGCTGGAGCAGCATAAGGAATGGTTTATTGCAGCACTGCTCCCTCACATCAGACTGCCACTAATGCAGCAGAAACTCCAGATGCAGGATGACGCGTTGGAGATGGCAATGAAACTAGAAGCTTCACCTTTAGCTGAAACCAGCGCAGGCATGACAACTCTACAGAACCAGTTGGCCAACCTCACGTTACAGATACATGAACTTAAGAAAGGGAAAGAGGTTATGCAAGACATATGGTGCTTACGATGTAAAGCACAAGGTCATACCAAAGACAACTGTCCAGTCTTTGCAAAATATTTAGCGTCAGGGGCTCCTAACCCCTTACCACAAACGCAAGGGCCATGGTGTGAAATATGCAAGATGCGGGCACATCAGCCTCAGCAATGCCCTCTACTTCAGAAGTATGTACAAACACCTAAGAACCTATACTGTGTCTTCTGCAAGTCCATCGGACATGATGAACAGAATTACCGAGTCTATGATCTCATGTTAGATAGAAAACATGACGTGTTTAGAGTCCAATAAAAAACATAGGGTCCAGCAGCAGGACCACAGCCTGATCCAGCTTACGGTGGACGTGGAGGAGGATTTAGAGGACGAGGACGTAGAGGAGGCTTTGTCCGAGGAGAAGGTTTTGGCCATGGTCGCGGACCAATCACTTGTTATAACTGTGGAATTATAGGGCACTACGCTAGGGACTGTCAAAGCCCCACCACCACTTGTAACTACTGCAAATCTTATGATCATACTATAGAGGAATGTCCTACCTTCATAGCTAAGATCAGAGAGCTTAAACCAGCAGCACACCAGAAAATCCAACTTATTGCTGCTGAGCCAGATGAACCAGAACCAAGAGTCAACATTGTGACTCGTAGCGGTGCTTCCACCAGTGGGACATCACATGATATCGAAAAGAACACAAGTCAGCAATGGGTGCGCAGAGCTCCTAGTAAAGCAACATCACTCGACCTGCAGAAGAATAAAGAGACATTTCACGAAGCCAAGGCTTCCTTTGATGAACCTACGCAATCAGGATCGCAGGTACCACCGTCTAGGGGCGTACCGCAGCAAGCACCTTGTGGCAATAGCCATGAACAGATACCGCAGGCTACCACATCGGGAAGATGCGACGAGGATGAATCGACAGGAAGTGTACAATCCTTCCTGCGCAGTTGCTTGAAACTCGTGAGAAATGAAAAAGATATCGGCGAGCTCCAGCGCATCATAGATCAGTGTCAGCAACCTTCTCTCTCGGGAAATGCACACTGCGCTGTTCATAATATTACAGGACATACAAGGACCGAAAGAGAGATGAAGCTCACAGCACAGATTGGAGAGTTTGAAATGGATGAGGTCGTCTTAGATCTAGGATCAGAGGTGAATGTTCTGACTAAGCAGACATGGGAACAGATGGGTAGCCCTCAGTTAGTCAAATCACCTATCCACCTGAGATTAGCTAACCAGTAGCGAGTATCACCATTGGGTCGACTGCCGCAGGTGCCAGTTGACATTGACGGAGTTCGTAGTTTTGCGGACTTCGAGGTTATAGAAATCATTAGCGACAGTCGACCGTATCCAGCATTATTAAGTATTGATTGGGTGATCGGTAGCAAGGCTGTCATCGACCTAAAGAGAAGACAAATGACCTTTGAGGATGCGCAGATCCGAGTCATCACGCCATTGGATCCTCACCAGGGTCCTAGATATATTGAACCTATCCGAGCAGAGGAGGAGACACGTAACATGGATAGTCTCTACCAGATGACTACGAACCAGAACGACTACATCAATCCAACCGCAGAAGGGAACATTAGTTGGCGATGTGACAGCTCATGCGCATCGGATTCCGATGTTGGTCTAGAGAACTGGCAGAACATACTTTACGAAGTCTCAGCGCGTAGATGTGTGTTTATGAGTAAGTCACTGCGATGGATTGGTGCAAAGATCACTGAGATTCCATCATATCATGGTCTGACAGATATCCAGGACTTCCTCAAGCAGTTTGAGCAACAGATTCCTTACGAGCAGAGGATCGCAACTATGGACCTTGCAGTACGAGCCACACCTGCAAGATGGTGGTATGCGCATAAAGAGAATATCTCATCATGGGATGATATTAAAAGATTGATGGCGATCAAATTTTCTGTCGACAGAGAGTATGTCCAGCAGAACTACACAGGAGAAACTGATCCCAGGACACACATTCAGACATGTGAATAGAACTGGTCGGACATTCCCGAGGATGAATGGGTTCGCCGATTCATTCACACATTGGACACAGTTCCAAGGAACTGGTACACAGAGACCGAATTGCACAAGGGGATGACCACATGGTCACTTATGATAGACAGTTTCCTACTCACCTTCACGTTTGAATCAGAACATCCAAGTGTTTCTCAGGCCCTAGACATAATCAAGATCAAGATATTTGAGGACTGTACCATCTCAGTGCAGGCTCAACCTGAGTGGGCCATCCAGTTGCAAGCCGTGCTTGAGTTCTATAATTTCGCAGCAAAGTCAGACAATGAAGATAAGGATGAAGATGAGGATCCTTGCAACACCAACATTCCGGAGTCAGAAGGGACTCGCGATGTTGAGGGACCACAGTTAGAGATTCCAGCAATCACCGAACCCATCAAGATTAAAAAGATCAATATTGGCACAGATGCAGAACCTAAGTTTGCCTCTATTGGAGACTATTGGAACAATGAAACAGTCGAACAGATTGCAGATTTGTTACATGACTATCAGGACCTATTTCCCACCAAGTTCACAGAGATGAAGGGAATAGTTGGAGACCTGGGATTTATGAGGATACCATTGAAGGAGGATGCTAGACCAGTCAAACAGCGCCCATATAGATTGCATCCGTGCTACAAAGAAAAATTTAAGGATGAGATTGATAAGATGCTAGCAGCAGGCATCATTGAGCCGGTAGAAGAAAGCGAATGGGTTAGCCCCATGGTCGTGCAAGAGAAGAAAACCAAAGGGGACATCAGGATCTGTGTCGATCTGCACAAGCTCAACGACGCATCGTTTCATGATCCATTTTCGACACCGTTCACTGATGAGGTATTAGACAACGTGGGAGGACAGGAGGTCTACTCCTTCACTGACGGCTTTTCAGGCTACCATCAGATCCGAATACATCCAGAAGATCGATCCAAGACCACCTTTGCAACAGAATGGGGCTCGTTCCAGTATACGGTAATGCCCTTTGGCCTTAAGAACGCACCAGCTATATTTTCTAGAGTAGTAGTTGTTGTATTTAAAGAATACATCCATAAATTCCTAGAAGTATATTTTGATGATTGGACTGTATTTGGACTAATCGACAAGCACATAGGAGACTTAAGGTTGATATTAGAAAAATGTAGGCAGTACCAGATTTCTCTAAACTTGAAAAAATGTATATTTTGTGCACCATTCGGTATTTTGTTGGGTCATATTGTGTGCAGACAAGGCTTGATGGTAGATCCCGCGAAGATCGCCATCATTGTAAATCTTCCAGCACCCAACTTAGTCAAGCAACTGAGGACAGTACTTGGTCATACCGGGTACTACAAAAAGTTCATCAAGGGTTACGCAAAGATTACAACACCAATGGAGAAATTGCTAAAGAAAGATGTAAAATTCCTATGGAATGAGGAATGCCAGCAGAATCTAGACACACTTAAAGAGAAGATGGTTACAGCACCCATCCTATTATTTCTAGACTGGACTAAGCCATTTCATGTACATGTGGATGCATCAGGCATCGCACTAGGGGTTGTTTTAACACAACCAGGAGAAGGAGATATTGACCATCCTATCGCATACTCCAGCAGAAAGCTATCGACAGCAGAAAAGAACTACACCACAATAGAAAGAGAAGGCCTAGATATGGTGTACGCGCTGCAGAAGTTCAGGCACTACCTATTGGGTGCCTTGTTCAAGATGTTTACTGACCATTCCACCTTGAAGTATCTGGTTAATAAGCCAGTGTTAGGGGGGAGAATCTGCAGATGGTTACTCCTCTTTCAGGAGTATGATTTTGAAATCATTGTGAAACTAGGAAGACTGAATGCCGGACCTGATCATTTGTCACGGATAGACTCAGGAGAAGAGCCAAGTAACCTAGATGACAATCTGCTAGATGCGCCGTTGTTTTCTATCCAAATCGCAGACGACTACTATGCCGATATTATTCAATTCCTCACTACAGGAGTAGCACCTGATGAGTTTACTAAGCAGCAAAAGAAGCAGTTGGTTGTTAAAGAAGCAGACTTCACCCTCATTGTAGGACACCTATACAAGTTAGGTCCGAATGAATTTTTGCCCAGATGTGTGATGCCGCATGAAAAAGACGCTATTATCAGACAGGCACATTCAGGAACCGCAGGAGGTCATTTCGCAGGAAAGCCGACTGCGCAGAAAATCCTCGAGGTAGGATTATGGTGGCCTACGTTGCATAAAGACACCAAGGACCTTTGTAGATGCTGCGATATCTACCAAAGGGTAGGAAAACCCTCGCGACGCAATGAAATGCCACTGCGATCGCAGGTCACGCTACGTGCATTTGACAAATGGGCTATAGATTTTGTGGGTCCTATCAACCCACCAGGAAAGCGCACTGGTGCGAGATATATTATCACTGGAATAGAGTACCTCACCAGATGGGCAGAGGCCAAAGCAGTAAGAAATTGTGATGCTGCTACAGCCGCACAGTTCCTTTTTGAAAACATCATCAGTAGATTTGGATGCCCAGTAATTTTGATGAGTGATCAAGGCACACATTTCTTGAACCACACTATTGAGGAATTGACAGAAGAATTCCAGATTCAGCACCACAAGAGTACTCCCTACCACCCACAGGCTAATGGTACGGTGGAGGCCTTTAATAAGATTTTAGAAAATGCTCTTACTAAGATCTGCAATAGCCAAAGGAATGATTGGGACCTCAGAGTTAACGCTATATTATGGGCGTACAGGACCACATGCAAGAAACTTACAGGACACACACCTTTCAGCTTGGTGTATGGAAAGGAGGCTGTTATTCCTATGGAGTATATTCTTCCCAGTTTAAGAATCGCTCAGATTATCGGGATGACTGATACAGACACAGTGGAGGAAAGGCTAGCCCAGCTGCTTTCCTTAGAAGAAGACAGATTCATCGTTGGATTCCATCAGAAAGTGCAGAAGGCACGAGAAAAAGATTGGCATGACAGACACATTAAGAGTAAGACTTTTGAGATCGGAGACCTAGTGCTCCTCTATGACAGCAAATTCATTAAGTTTCCAGGAAAGTTCAAGACGCATTGGCTGGGGCCATATCATATACAACAAGTTACAGAGGGAGGTGCCATTCAGCTCAGCTAGCTGAATGGGGAGCTTCTTCCCACATGGATTAATGGCAAAAGGCTTAAGCTCTATAGTGATAGCCACCCCACCACTCAGCCCTAGCTTAACCAGTTTATGGTGGTGCAGATGTCCAGTGTAGTTGAAAGGAGGCATCGCACCGGGAACTAGTCTACACCAACAAGTATTTTCTAAGTATGAGGAATCGCATAAGGTCGGTTCAGTTTTTCGCAAGTCATCAGTGGCTTGCGGGGAAAAAAAAAAAAAACAGCAAAAAGTATTGTTTTACGCAGGTGATGCGGAGTCGCATCGTGGTAGTGCGATGTTCCCCCGTGCCACGTATTCAGTTTTGCAACCGACAGAGGGCCAGTCAAATCACCCTCTGACAGGTAGTTAATGAGGAAATGACCGGTATATCTTACCGTAGATATGGCAGCAGTATAATCAATTTTTCCAGATTTGGCAAATCTTCGACGAGACCGGCGCCTGTACACACACGACGAGGGAAATTCGATCGGATTTTCGCATTTATTAAGGATCGGATGACGGGTGTGGTCTTGTCCATGCATTTATTACAACTGACGGGTTCATTCTAGATGACCGTTGCGTCTGGGATTATCGTATTGGGCATAAAAGCAGAAAGTATTCATTTGGGAGGGCTACATTTACGAAGAACCGAGAGCTATAGAGTAAGTTGTTAAGAATTCCCTGTGAAGAGCTAAGTTTGTTACAGAGTGTTGTGATTTTCAGAAGTTGCAGCCATTGCACGTCCGCCGTTTTGTACTGAGAGGGTTCTGCCCGAGGATGAACCTTTATAAGACATGTCGAGATGCTTCGACCCTGGTGGCCGTAGGTACGCTATGAAAACGCCGCCCAAGGTTGTGAAATTAGGTACATCACAGGTCAGACAGCCGCTAAGGATGAAGAGTCAAGCGCCAGAAGTAGAAGTTGTCACCAAAGTCTCTGCTAAGGAGAAGAAGAACGCCGAGCCGATCACTGAAGATAAGAAAGCAGAGCAGAAGAATGATGAGAAGAAATCTCCAGCCAGGAGAAAGTAAAAATGAGAAAAAGAAAGCAATGGGAGAAGGTCGCCGACCTATCTGATCAGCTAAGAGAAGCACAAGAGATTGCGGAGGAAACGAAACAAAAATTTGACGATCAGAGGCAGCATGAGTACCTAGAGCACCTCGAAGAGAAGAAAAGTGGAAGAGGAAAACAAACCCAGCAGACGGTAGAATTCCATAATGCAGACAAAGGCTTGTTCTCATAATGGAATTCATGGTTTGTACCTCTTTCATATAGAGGGCTCCAAACTGAATGAAATGTTTGAGAAGGCTGGAAGATACAGATTTTCCTTGTCATAAAATTTCTAACCCAGATAAAGAGGAAAGGATATCTGTGCAACACCTTTCAAACACTAGAAGGTTCTTAAAAATTTTCAGGAGCGACGAGAGTGAGACCATGACTAAGGGCAAGAAGGATAAGAGAGCCCAACGAACCAAGTTACAGAAACTATAAAGAGCGTGTCGAAGTGATGCAGAAGGAAGTCGCAGGACTTCGAGACAGGTTGCAGATGAATTCGCAGGAATCCAAGGCAAAGCTACAGCAGGAGAAGCCCACTGATAGTGGCTCGAGGGCGAGCCACAAGTAAGTGTTAGGGGACTGTTGGAGCAGGGTCCCGCAGCTACAGAAGAAGCTACTAGTTTAGCGGATAGATAAGTTTTGGCAGAGAGAAGATAAGATAGAGCTATGACGCCGTAGCACGTTTCCAGCTACAGAGCAGAGCCGGAAACCATGACGAAGAAGACGGAGAAGTCAAGGAAGATGAATGTACCTGAGCAGCCGAGAAGAGAGAGCTCACCCACTGCATTGAAGGCAGTGGCAAAGACAGGAGGGCTCAGCAACCCTCATAAAGGAAAAGGAGCAACGAGGCTGAAGCATTGAAGATGAAGGACAGGAGCAGGAAGCGGTGCACAGTACCCATGATCAGCGCCGGGAAGCATGGAAGACTGCAGAGAGCTGTGGTATGATGGAAAGCGGCTACCTCAAGTACAGATATGGCCGACTGTCACTAATTAGGGTTTGGGTTACTGTTGGGACAGGCCCACAGTGTTGTAATGGCAAGACCTTCGAGCTGCCTATAAAGGAATATATTTTGTATTGAAAAAGGGTTGGTTCGTTCAGTTGTTAGTTGTTTATAGATTATTAGACTGTGTAAAATCCTAGCTCTGGTTCTGTTATTCGCGATAGCAATCTTACTGTAACCAGTAGCTGCCTTATAGAGCATGCATGTAACGATCCGCAGGGATCGACAGAGAGGGAAGAGTATATTGTAGGAGAGAAATATAGAGAAGAAAAGAGATCTAAGAGAGAAGATCTTAAGCTGCATATGCGGTGCAGCAGAACTGTGTTTGACCTTCCCCTGAGCTATAATAAAAACACAGTTCTATGGACGTAACTTCCATCCTGGAGGTGAACCACGTTAAAATCGAGTGTTATGTGATTGGATTATGTGTTATGTTTACTTATGCATTTATCAGTCATTTCATGGCCTTTGTTTACAGTTTAATGAATTAATGTGTTAATCAGTTCACAGCAATATAGAAGGAGAAACATAAGTTGAAGACTTTGGCATGTTGTATGTGGGTTCATTTATGCTTTGCTTGAACAGTCACTAGTTGCAGTATTGAACAGCCTTGTATGTTGAGTCTTGCACATCGACACGAGCAACGCTAAGTGCGCTAAGCTGCGGAGGTAGGATATCGCAGAGAGGTGATACTGCACTGGCAGAGGAGCTGCGGTGCACGATACCGCAGGTTGAGGACTTAGCGTTGGGCAGGAGCTGCGTGTTGCACGGTGGGCGACGATGCGGTAAGGTTGGAGATATCATGAGTCAGTGAAAGTGCGTGACGTAGAAAGGAACCGCTTGACAGTATAAAGGGATATCTCACGGCTAGAAGAGCTGCGATACGAGGAGATCGCCCGACGCGAGCAGAAGGTCGCGTGACGCGTAGAGAAAGAGACCTCGTAGCTAGAAGAGCTGCGAGTCGCAAGTAGGATCACCACAGAACCTGGTCCAAGACACTTGAGTCCTTGGCCAACACATTAGAATCACTTCGGGTGAGACTTCAGGCCGCTTGCGGTCTGTCGCCGAAAGGGCCAGTGAGCTAGGGGTGTTGTTGGTTCATTATAGTAAACCCGGGTCTGCCTAAGATAGCCAACAGTTGGAAAACGGGGAGCTTATGCAAGTTTTTAACGATACGTTTTCAGGAAAGACACTGTCTGTGCAATCTATGGTCAATATAACTCTATGCAGTGATACACCCCCTCCACCGACTCAAGTTCGAAACCGGCCGTGAATCAGGACACTTGAAATAGCGCGGCTGTGGTTGAAGGATAAGGGCAACACGAAGAGGGGGAAACTAATCTAACATCACAAGGAGGCCATGAACGACCCTTCCCAAATATACTATCATGATACGAGACAGATTGGCGCAGACAGCGTAACGGCCGTCTGCACCAATCTCCCCAACCACTAAGCGTAGGGCCGAAAACATACAGCCGCAGAGTAAAACACCCTATGGGAAACAAGACTCACCACTGACAGCTACGCTACAAGCCCCCATTATATACATATGTGAATGATGGGGCCAAGGGAAAACGGTCGTAGAAAACCTAATCGTAGAAACATCAACGAACGCTTCGAACGGAACGGGATAAGCAAATAAGAGTCTACCTGGCACTTCAGCGCGTATGGTGGGAGAAAATTGATAAGCTTCCACAGTTGAGCCACCTGGAACGAGGGTACACCGATAGCGGGGGTCCAACCGAGCTCGAGCGGAATGACAGCACACGAAAACGACAGTGAGTGACAGTTGGAAATAGCAATAGAGTAATCCACATGCCCGACCCCATATATATATATATATATATATATATATTCAACCATAAGCGGCGGACGAAAAACTAAAAATCGGACGGCAGAGACAATCGGATTGGATGTCACAAGGACATTTCTTTCCGCAACGTCAGGTGGCAAAACAACTATGCTATCCGCAGAGCTAACCGAGAGAAACCAATAGCGCATCGGGGCTTCGCAAGACTAAACGTCGGGGCGATAGCGGTATAAGGAGCCGCAATGGCGAGAACATAAAGGACATCACGCCCCGCCATGTAAGGTCTGAATCGGAAGAGAAAACAACTAAAATATCGGAAAGGTAGTTCTTTCTGCGACCGCAACGGCAGAAACTCAAAACCCAAGGATCAACGAAACAACAAAGCGGAGCTTGAAAGGTCAATACAATAGTCAGGGGGCTTCGTGGTTTGCCGTCCGCAACTGCGGAGAAAGTAGTAATAAAATGTTCCGATGTGAAAGCCAAAAGTTAGTCGGTTGAGACAAATGCGTCGGAAACAAATATCGAAGCTGGAGCTTATTATTTCTCCGCAATGGTGGGAGTACAAGCAAATAAACTTTTGATTCAAACACTTGAAAACGCATTCAAAGGCAATGATAAAGCTAATCAAACAGTGAATCATTTCAAGCATTAGACAAAGTCTTTTTGAAGAATCATGAGATCAAATCAAAGAAGCAAATCAAGCTAATATAAGCAAAAGGAGGGTCCGGGAATTTTTTGAATTTTGGGAAAATGTTGCAGCTGCAACAATTGGCGACTACCAGGTTAACCACATATTTTTTACTTAATTTCTTCCCAGTGCAAGACCGTCTAGATAAAAAGTTGAAATCTTCTAGATGTTTGTACTCCTAAGCTGGCCAACCCATGCATTTAAATCATTTATAAGCAGTCCATTCTTAGGGAAATGGTAACATCAGAAATATTTGCAAGTCTGAATAACTCTTTTGAGGCCTAATAAGTCAGATTTATTTTACCCATCCTTAGGTAGTTTCAAGCTTGAACACCACATGATTGTAACATATAGTAAACAGCACTATCCCTTTGTTTTTCATTCCCATGCCAACTACACTTTTGTGCCATTTGAACTTTAGTTCTTTCGAGTCCTCCATCTGCCTGTCTTTCTGAATTTTATTCAGGCTCCTCTATCCATAGTGTCCTTTTGTGTGAGAGAAGAATTTACTTTTATCTCACGGACGGAGAGGAACTTTTGGCAAGTTGAAATTCATGCTTTTGATACTTTGCTTTGATATGGATTGTTTCTTTAAGGAGTTTTGACTCTTGATAGCTTTTATCTTTTCTGAAATCATGGCATGGGATCATTTATATATGATATATTGTTTACCTTGCTTTCTTTCCGTGGGTCCTTTGTTGTCACTCCCTTGGACATTTTAGATGTGAAATGGATGGAGCCTCGAAATAGTATTCCAGACCTCTTAATTATGAGTTATTTACACGGGTTAAGTAGGACTTCAATGAAAGCATGGCCAATTAGGAACACTGCTACTAGAAGATATTCTATGTTTTAAAAGCACAGTCTTTTGCTCAAGATTTCAGTTAATTAAGAACCCCGATGTTTCCAATGCAACCAAAGTTTGCCTCTCTATTCAAACCAAAAGAACTAGCAACAAAGCATTAAAACAAGAGAAAACATCATCAAATCAATAAACAAAAAGAAAACAACATCAAAGCATTAAAGAAAAACAACATAAATTTATTTATGTACAAAGCAAAAAAGAAAAGAAAATGTGTGCCCGCCCTAAAAAAAAAAATTCTTCAATCCAACGAGTTAAAGGGATAGGCTGTAGTGTAGGCCAAAAACCTATCCATGGTCTAAGTGTACCATTTTTGAAATCGAAACCATGTCTACTAGTCTATAGTCATCCTTTTCAGCCTGAGGAAGTTGAAGGAGCTCAAGCTGAGTGTCAATCATAGAACTGGCCTTTCTTGACGCATGATATCTTAGTTTAAGCTCGGTTAGATAATTTCCCAGGACAGAATTAGCAGATTCATTACCTTCTCCCAGCTTAGTGACAGTATGCTTCATGTAAGGTTCTCTCAAAATTTTAATTTGATTTGGGGTACCCTTAAGAGGCAACCATAAATGAGACAAGTCTGAAGCAAAATAACCCTTTAACCTGGCAGACCAATCTCGGTTAAGAATAAGCCCATATCCATCCGGTACGTCAGCCACCATAATGTCAATAAATTGACATATCTTGTTATTCGCAGATAAGCGTATGGGAACATTCTTCATTTCTCCCACTACCTTGACACTTGTTCTATCTAATTGCACTACTTCCCAGGTAGTGGGCTTTGGATGTCCATTAATACTTTTGCAAACTTCAAGTGGCATAACATTTACCGATGACCCTGAATCTACCAAACAATTATGCACATTATGATCCATCATTTCTAGAGTCAAGAGAAAAGGCGGGGTTTTAGCTTTTTCTTCCCAACTGGGTTCTATATCTTCTTCTCCTGGTTGATTTTGAGTGGGTAACTCTTTTTTAAATTCCTCAAATTTTTTAGTGTTTCCTTCGTTAACACCTACCTGTTCTTCCAAAAATTTGACAGGCTCACTGATTGTCTATGTTTCCTGGTTGACAGTAGTGACTTCAGGTGTTTTATCTTCAACATTGGCATTTATCTGTCTCTTAACATTCGTTTGCAAATTCTTAATCTTTGAAATTATGACATTGTCTTTAATTATCAGATCCATGTTTTTTGTTGCTGTTGGTGTGTATTCAGATTTAAGAGTGCTCTCTTTTGTGTCAAACAACGAGACACCTTCCCATAAAAACATGGTATCATTACCTTGTTTCTCTATGGTCTTGTCACTCTTTTCTTCTTTACCACTGTCCTTAGTCAATTTAGAGTATAGAAGCTAATTCATAACCAATGTCATTGAATTTAACCATTGAGGACACTTCTTTTCAGAATGGGGTTGATGGTGAAAAGTGCAGAAATTGTCCCCCCCTACCTCTATTATATTCATTGATGCTGAATTTGGTGGAGGTATCATCAATTGACTGTTATCCTCCCCTTTTGGGTAGTAGGGTTTATAAGTTTTCTGAACTTCCCTTTCTTTCTCCAGATCTATTATTCGGTTGGATAGTTTCTGAATCATTTTCAGCATTCCCTCAAAATCATGTGATTGCTCCTCTTTTGGTTTAGACAACAACAAGGCTCGATTTCTAGTAGTTTTTTCTTCACGTTGCTTGGGATATTCTTCTATACTTTCCTTTTCAGCCTCTACCCTTTCTGCTTCTTCATAAGTCTCTACCAATGTAGGTCTCGCTTTCATTTTGGCAAACACGGCCAGCTCAAGTCCTAGGGCTAGGGTATAATATTCAATTAAGACTTTGTCTGAGGGTCTGTCAGTTTCAGAAAAGTTCTTTAGGTATGTTGAAAACCTTTGAGTAAAATGATGCACCTTCTCATACTTTTTTTTTTAACAAACCAAGACCTTTCATTAGTGAGGCATGTGTCTTTTGGGCTGCGTATTTACTTCTGAAAATCCTTTCGAAGGTGTCCCAATCAGGAATAGAGTTTGCAGGAAAACCGAAATACCAGGATGTTGCTGCTCCTTTAAGGTTATGTGGGAACAATCTATAGACCACATCCTCGTGTTCCCTGGCCCTTAAACCTTATATTGCTAAATAGAAACTTTGCAAGTGATCATCTACAGCAATCCTTTCCTGGGGATCAAACTTAGGCAGCAGCTTCTCAAAAGCTTGATGTAGGTTATGCAAAGGAGGTGTCATGTTTAAAGGTGATCTAGCTCTCCAAGCCGGCAGTGGGTTGGGCTGATTCACATTTATACCAGCCATGAGCAAAGGTGAGAGAACAGGAGTCTGAGCAAAGAGAAACGTAAGGGGAAACTAGGCTTACTTGCTTCAAAGGTAGAACCAAAACCTGTGAGTACTTGGGTTAAGTCGAAAGCTTCAAAATATCTGTTGGTGGGGTAATCTTGGGAAAATAATTTTCAATGGCCAGCCATGCACTGGCGGCCCTCCTTCTAGCGCCAGAAACTGTTGATGCCTGGAAATTCGCAGGCAACAACAGCATGGGATTCTCCCCAGTCAACGTTCCCAACTAGCCCGTGGTTGTTTGGTGTAGGGAATCCGTCCAGTTTGCGGTCCGACTACCGTAGGTCAAGTAACAAAAAATAAAGGTTTTACCGGTTGCGGCCCAGTCCACCGTGTGTATTTTTTGACTTAATGTATGATATGCACATGCCTAATTAATCATGCAGGGTGATGAAAGATGCAAGGAGTAGTCACAACGTGATGCGCAGGTTCTTACCTCTCGTCTTAGAACTCACAAGCATCTAAATCACATATGCAGTACTAAATTAAAACTAACTATCTACCTATCCCTGGGGAGCCAAATTGTAACTTATTATGAGAAATGTATATTGTACATGCATTATAAAGAGAAATTACAGATAGCTGATATTCCTTCCCACAACACATGAACGATTAAGATATTTAGACAATCAGATAGCCAATTGTTTATGAACAGCATGCATTACTCATGGTGGTAATTTCACAGAATAAACCAGAAATCATTCAAACAAGAACATAGGCTCTAAGAGTTAGAACGATCTCACAGTTAATGGAAAAAAACTGGAAAAACGAAATAGTTCATCTTTCACCAATCCATAGCATAGCATTTGAACGTCCCACCAAACTTTCTCCGACAGGCAAACAATAATTCTTTATTGCAAAAAAAAAGTAGTTCTTCTTACAATATCTCTTTACATGTCTAACTGGGAAAAAGGCCATTGTTCTTCTAAGTCTCCTATATTTATACAAAAGGATGAGACTGTTGGGCTGCCCACAAATAACCCTTGGGCTTCCCAACTCTTCACCTCCCAAAACTTGCCTCAAATGTTTACAAAACCGTTACATATTACAAAAGTGAACAATCCTTTACGAGGAGGGCCCCACTTGAGTATTCATAAATTTCTTCCATTCCAAAGCCTCAGAGGCGATGCCTTCAAACGCACAAGGTTCCAAAAATTGCATGTTTATCTCGAACTTCGCAGCTTGGTTCTTGATGGCCTCAATTCTGGCCGCACTCAAACGAAGCTGATCCTCCAATAGTTGCACACTGATGGTAGAATGATCTACTTCACTCCTTAAGACCCGGTGGTCGAGGGCCTTAATGTGCTGTATTTTTGCTTCCTCCTCTTGATACCTCTTCTGTAAAATCTCCACAAACGAGTTGTGGTCTGGAAAAACATCTAGCCTTTGCTCAGCTTCTGCTTGGCACCGGTTATAGGTAATCAGGAGCCTTCTGAAAAATTTTGTGCATGCTCCTTTCGTTTTTCTAACAGCTTTTTTGAAATCCTCTGCTGTGTTTATAGCAAATTCTAATAAGTCGTAATCTTGCTTAAGATCCTGTCGATCTTTCGAGGGAAGCTCTGCAGGAGTTTCTTCATTATTTTTCAGCCTTGCCATTCTTGCTATCAGGACTTCCATGACGTCCTGAGATCTATCAAAAAAATAAGAGGAAATCTCCAGAATTTCCTCTAATCGGCCATCTACTTGCAAGACTTTGCATCTCTCCTCTTCTATGGCAGTCTGCAACTGAAGCATCTTGGCTTTTTGTGCCAGCACATGTTCCTTGAAAGGTTGGAGGTCAACCTGCTGCTCCTTTGATTCCTCTAAAGCGGTTGTTAGAGAAGAAATCTGCTCTTGAAGTTTCATCTCTTGTTCCTGAGCTTGCTTCTCACTTGCCTCCAAAGTGGTCTTTTGCAGCTCTAAGTCTTCTATCTTTCCGAGTAGATTTTCCTTCTCCACCCTTAACTCTTGATACTCTTACTGCACTCTCTCCAGACACTCTTGTGTAGTTTCCATAGATCTTCTTTCCGCTTGGAGAACCTGCAAGTCATCCTTTGAAGACCTCATCTATTTCTGCATGTCCTCATATTTTCTCTTCAGCTTACTCTTTTCTTCTCTCTCTTTTCTTAATGTGTCTTTCAGCTGAGAAGAAGACTTCCTGGATTGCTCCAGATCTGACATTATTTTGTCCACATTATCGTCCGAAGCGTTGATCAATGCAGCTCCTGCTCGAATAGTGAATCTGGGATCTCGGTCTGTGCCAAATACAACGGGCATATCCGTTATCATCTTCCCAGATAGACCTCCTGTTTCAACCTTCCTTTTCGTTCTCTTCACTATCCTCTTTGTCTCCTTGTCATAGAAAACAGTATTGAAATCAGGGATTTATTCCCCTACCTTCTGTTCAAAGGGGACCAATTTAAGTGTGGGGCTTACAGCCGGTACTTCTGGGTCCTGAACCTCGGGGTTCCCCATATCCTGAGTCTGAATATCAGCTGTGTCAGAGGCTAACTGTTCTGTCAGTGTCTGGGTCAGCTTCATCCTCTCTGCCTCTTGCCTCTTGAGCTCCTCATCTAGCTTTCTTTTTCTTTCTTCTTCTTCATTTCTCCCATCTTCCTTTGCTTTTGCTTATTCATCCTGCCCCTTCCCACCTTTGGTGGTGATCTTCTTTTTGAACATTTTCCTCAAAGCTATTATATTCAACGCACTGCGGAAGATGGATTCTTCTCTATCCCAATGGTGGGTGTATTCGAAATGGACGTTGTTCTCTTTGCAGTGTTCCGCCACTTTGCTGTGGGAATCATTTCTGTGAAAGGGCATTTCACCGAAATGAAACTTATCCAAATCTTCTACAAATTCATCTGCCTTCTTTACTCTGGTAAACTTATAGCTCCCTAACTTGAAGGGAAAAGGGGGATAGGTAGTCTTCTTATGTTCAAACAAAAAACTCCCAATGCCATCCAGAAATACTTGCCTAACTGCCTCTTTATGATTGATGTAGTCTGTGGCATATTTGGGCAGTAGGGAGAGTGCTCTGGAGCCTCCAAACATCCTGAAGTAGAGTCCATCCTCAGTTAGGAAATAATCTGCATATTCTTCGATTACCTGCAATGCCTCTTCCGACATGCAGTCACATTCTTTTAGGAAAATGAGAGTATACAATGGCATGATGAAATGTTCATAGACCTCCCGGTAATGACTATGGTACTTGTGAGCCCATAGTGGCTTGTATGCAGAATAAACATGCATCCTCTCCTTGTCCCAGATACACCTTAGGCTGAGGAAAGGTTGATTGCACAGTATACAATCAACAAGTATGGAACTCATATAAAATTTAGACCTCTTTTGGGACACTCCTGCTAAAGCTGAGGCCATACAGGCTGAAAGACTGTTTGATACTATGTTGGCCCAGTTGAAAATGGTCCCCTGGGTTGCAACATAAAAAATAATTGGCATCCACTCCAATTTGAAGCTCCTGCCATGTGCTCTCCCAAAAATCTTGTTAAGCATTAAGGCGATGAACCTGTACGGGGCCCTTAAGCTTGCTGTGTCATATTCTCCCGTTGGCTTGGTTCTAAAATGTTTTCCAGACAACAGCATTCTTTTAAGGGTCTCAACAAGGTCCATTCTAATGTTTCTCAGCCAATCATCAAACAAAAATAGCCTTGTTTGTCAACATTTTCCAGGATCATAGTGGTTACATCTGCCTGGGGCAGAATCCAACCAATCACTTCAGAGCATGGGAAGAGCTCTGGTCTTGTGGTAATATTCATCAGTGAAGATCCCTCTATATTGGCGTATATGCCTTCTTCCTCCAAGCCCATATCAGGAACCTCTCGGCGTGTGATCAACCTGTATATCTCTCCCCATTGGTACTCAGGATCTACACCAGTTATACACTTGGTGTCCTCATAAATATACTCGGTTTTAGTGACAACTTCCACGTCAGGCTCCTCCTCGACCACAGGGGCCTTCTTCTTTTGCCTCTTCGACATTTTGAGTTCGAAATCTTCCTGTCATACATGAAATTATAATCATTAAGCCATTTCCGAATAAGTTGCAAACATTGAGACAACAATGTGCAGTATTTCACTTCATCTATGTTTAACATGGATGAAATTAGTTAAACGAAGCAAATATGTGCAAGCTAACACCGCTATCTACTACCAAAACAGTTCTATCAACAAATCTCGAGCGGGGAAACAAAATCTACATTAAAGTGAAGAAAACTTGGGCTCTTTGTGGATGCCATGATCATCACGCTGCATTGGAAAACGGGGAGCTTATTCAAGTTTTTAACGGTACGTTTTCAGGAAATACACTGTCTGTGCAATCTATGGTCGATATAACTCTATGCAGTGATACACCCCCTCCACCGGCTCGGGTTCGAAACCGGCCGTGAATCAGGACACTTGAAACAGCACGGCTGTGGTTGAAGGATAAGGGCAACACGAAGAGGGGGCAACCAGTCTAACATCACAGGGAGGCCATGAACGACCCTTCCCAAACAACCTATCATGATACGGGACAGATTGGCGCAGACAACGTAACAGTCGTCTGCACCAATCTCCCCAACCACTAAGCGTAGGGCCGAAAACATACAGCCGCGGAGTAAAACACCCTATGGGCAACAAGACTCACCATCGACAGCTACGCTACAAGCCCCCATTATATACATATGTGAATGATGGGGCCAAGGGAAAATGGCCGTAGAAAACCTAACCGTAGAAACATCAACGAACGCTTTGAATGGAACGGGATAAGCAAATAAGAGTCTACCTGGCACCTCGGCGCGTATGGCGGGAGAAAACTGCTAAGCTTCCACGGTTGAGCCACCTGGAACGAGGGTACACCGACAGCGGGGGTCCGATCAAGCTCGAGCGGAATGACAGCACACGAAAACGACAGTGAGTGACAGTTGGAAATAGCAATAGAGTAATCCACATGCCCGACCCCATATATA
>LPNX010205760.1:199074-210878 GCA_001517045.1 Pseudotsuga menziesii
GAAGTTAAAGATATCAATCACAAGCTCCACTCAGTGGAATGAATCTTCACCAACGGTCTTCAATCATCGGTATTCAAAGGATTCATGCTACATACTCACGCTCTTCTCAGGCAATCACAGGTCGCACCTTCACACAGGTCGCAGCTTCAAAACTCACGCAGAAAAAATACCACTAATAGGTATTTTTTCCTCCACGCAGGCAGCAGTCTCCAGTCTTCTTCAACGAATCAGCTTGGAACTAGGGAAAAATTATGAATTAAATGGAACAGCAGCCTTCAGGCTCATTCTCCACGCAGCTACAGGCTTGATATTCAAGCTCGAGATCAAGGCAGTCACCAGACTTATCGCCAACACCACCCACTTTCTATCAATATCAATAATGGTATCGGGCGCAATGGCATCCAGCCACTGCTGAACTGAGCAACCACCACGGGAGAAAGATTATAGTCTCCACGCAGGATGGTTTCTCCACACAGTCTCCACGCAAAAATCTAGGGTTTAACGCAGTCTTCAGTCTCAAGCTACACGCCGGTCTCCTCCACGCAGTCTCCTCCAGGTAGGTCGAGCACAAAAAAGGTGCAGGCTCCACGATGCACACCAGTATATATTATATACCATCAACAGCACGCCAGTATATATACCAACTTCACGCAGGCAATCTCCCACTGCACAATCTCTCCAAAATCTGCAGCTTCTCAACGCAGCTCCTCAAAACGCATTCTCCAACACCATGCAGTCGTTGCACTCTTCACGCAGGTATCAACGCAAGTATATATATATGATACTCAACGCATATATGATACTCAACGCCAGAAAAAGGAATGAGGCCAATGGAGATCGTGGATAAAACTTAGGGTTAGGCTCTTCATTAAGAGAATAAACGCACATAATGAATGCGCGCAGGAGCAAACTGGCAGGCAGTCTGGCAGCCAGGAGGGCGCAGAAATGCAGCAGGAGTTATGGCAGACAACCTGCTCTGATACCAGTTGTTAGGTATAACTCCCGATTCGATGTTTATTACATTGCCAAAAGCTATTATTTATACATTAGATGTGGCGGTTGAAAACCAGCCTTTTCACCTTCCTATCTATTCATATTCCTATTTATTATCTATTTACAATAATCCCGACGGATTATTCTAACACTCTGCAACTGCGGGAGTACAAGCAAATAAACTTTCGATTCAAACACTTGAAAACGCATTCAAAGGAAATGATAAAGCTAATCAAACAGTGGATCGTTTCAAGCATTAGACAAAGTCTTTCTGAAGAATCATGAGATCAAATCAAAGAAGCAAATCAAGCTAATATAAGCAAAAGGAGGGTCCCGAAATTTTTTGAATTTTGGGAAAATGTTGCAGCTGCAACAAGACCATACACTCAGTTTGCATATTCACTATTATATTTTCTCTTATTATTATTATTCATTGTTATATATCCACTGGTATATATTACTTTGTTTTATGTTGATGATAGCTTTGCCTTGTGCATATAAAAATTCATTTTCCTAATAAGTTTGTCAAATGTGATCATAGTCTGTGCCTATAGAATTGGCCTTTTCCTTTCCTCGGAGTTTCGCTTTGGAGTTGAAGTTTGTAGTGGGCAGCACTCTATAATCCAAAGTTAGGTAAAGGCAGGGAATTCAAGGCCTGGCAGAACAGGTGTAGCATGTAAAGGCAAATTTTTATAATTCATCCCAGTAGCAGTACCTCTCTAAGCATTCATTGATGGTCCACTTGTTAGGTATCATTCTGGTGCAAGTGTTATTTTAACCTCCCCTTCCGATAAGAGTTTCCCTTGTTCATTCCGGCTTGTATTGGATTGTCCTTAAAAAAAGTGGCAAAATATGTAGCCTTTCAAAGGTTCTGAATCAGGCAAGGGATTTCGGAATAAAGATGTTGAAGGTTATCTATGAGTATTGCACCAATCTATAAAATTGTGAGGTTCAAAAATAGCGTTTGAAGCAATGTAGCATCGTAGTTACTTTCCACTCACCGAGGAATTTCAATAGGCACGTATATATTTGATGTCACTAACTCCTTTAAAGAATTGCGCTTAGTGTTGACTATGTGAGCTCATTCTAAGCATAATTCATATAAGTCAAATTGACACACAATGAGTCTTAAGGTGTTAAAAACTTTAAACCGATAGGAATTTATATTTCATTTCTGTTATTTTGTAATTTGAGCTTTTAGATTTTCATTTTCAATTTAAATAATACTCTATTTCAAATAATAATAATAATAATAGTACTTTGTTTAAAAAAATAAAGATAATTCAAATAATACTTTGTTTAAAAAAGATAATACTCAGAATTGCAATTTAGATTTCATAGTTACAATTTTCGACTAGATAATTAAACTACTTGATATTTTAGATAGCAAAATAACTTAAAAAAAATCTTTCTTAAAAACTATTTCTTTCACATATAGTGAATGTGCTTCGTGAGTTTACCTTTCTGAGTTGATAATTAAATGACTTTATTTATGAGAGTAAATTAAGACCAACAAGGTCATTGCATGAGGACATGTGCATGAATTTCCTCCTTGATTCCATTAATGAAGCATTTCAAAAATAAATAAACAAAGAGGCCTTTGTTGCATATGACTAACTGCTCAAATGTTGTCATGTAATCTAGAATAGTGCATGGTTGGCACACTTTAGTTAATCATCCTAGCTAATGATTATCACCATCAAATCGCTCATGCAGGATCTTCACAAGCTGGCTCCTAGGGACATAAAAACGATAAGATTTATGGTACCATTGTTTAAAATCTAGGTATAAGACCCCATTTTTTCAACTTTTGGAGATCATCTATAATGCCATGGAGTGAAAAATAATGTTGGGTCCTCACACAAAGTTGATGGACCTTTTAATGCAATCCTAGTTTTGTGAAACCCACGAGAGTATATTAAAACAAAAACGCTCGAGCACTTCTTTGAACTAGGCATGAGCGGGCTCGAGCGTGCCATGTTGGTTTACATGTAGGATAGGAAACAAAAATGCACTAGCATTTTTTAACTACAAAATTCTTGCACATTTTGAACCTACAAGACGCTCTAGGATTTTGTAATTACAAAATGCTCTAGTGTTTTGTAACTAAAAAATGCTCTAGAATTTTATATTGCATATTACTTCCTTAACCTTCTCTCTATCCCTCCCTCCCTCACTCTCTCACCCTTTCCCTCTATCTACCTCCCCCTCCTTCCCTCCCTCTCTATATTACTCCCTCCCTCTCTCTATCTCTCCCTGCATCTCTCTCCCTATCCCTCTTTATCTTCAAGGGTTTTGGTATTTATGTTGTCTGGGTTAGGAGGTTAACAAGGGATTTGGGGTTAGGGTTTAATGGCTTAGAGTTAAAGGCGTAAATGCGTTTAGGTGTTTAGCAGTTCTGGGGTTATAGGAATTAGGTATTAGGGGTTTAGGCATTTAGCAGTTATGGGGTTAGAGGAATTAGGTATTAGGGGTTTAGGGGTTAAATAAGGGGTTAGAGCTTAAGGTGATAGGATTTAATGGTTTACAACTTAGGGGTTAAGGGATAATAAGTGATTGACCAGAGTTAAGGAGATGAAGATTAAGGAGTTAAGGGATTTAGTTGTTAAAGGATTTAGGATTCAATTGTTAAGATATTAGTGGTTCAGAGGTTAGGGGTTAAGTTTTAAGGGATTATATGTTAATTGGTTTAGGGTTTAGGGGGTTAACTTGGGGTTAGTGTTTAGTGGTTGAAGGATTATAGGTAAACGGGTAAAAGGGTCAAGGAGCTTAGGGTTTAGGGGATTTAGAGCTATGGGATTAGTGGGATAGAGTTTAAGAGGTTAGGCATTAAGGGATTAAGTGTTTGTGCATAAACTAGAGCTCAAGTATTATGTGTTAAGTGCTTAGTGGTTAAGGGGTAAAGGGATACAGGGGTTTAGGGGTCAGGGGTTAGGGGCTTTAGGGGTTAAGGGATTGAGGGAACCAATTCTATTTTGTTAGGGTTTAAGAGGTGAAGTTTCAAGGGTGAAATATTTAAGTGTTAAGGGATTGTAAGAGACTAAGGGCTTAAGGGATTAGTCAGTGAGGACATAAGGGTTAGGATATTGGTGGTTATTTAAGAGGCAAAGCTCTAGGTTTGAGGTGTTATGATTGAGGAGGTTAAGGGTAAAGTGTCAAGGGGTTAAATGAGTAAAGGGTTGGGGGTTAAGGGCTTAATGGCTTAGGAGAAAAGGGATTAGGAGTTTAGGGCTTTATGGGTTTTGGGATTTAGGGATTAGGGGTTAGGGGTTTGGGGGTTAACTAGGACTTAGGAGTTAGGGGTGAAGAGTTTACAGATAAAGTAATAAAGTGGTTAAGAGGTTTAAAGGTTTAGATGTTAGGGAGTTAAGAAGATAAGGGGTTATGTGCTTTATGGTTTAAGGGATTAAGTATTAGAGGGGTAGGAATTAGTTAAAGGGTTAAGGGATTCATGAGTTAGGGTCTTTAAGGGTAAGAGGTTAAGGAGACAAGGGTTAAGGGGTTAGATTTAGGGATCAAGGGATAATTAGGGGTTAATTTATGTTTCTAGCATAGGGCATAGGGTTTTATAGGTTAGGGGCTTTAGGGGTTAAGGAATTTAGGGATCAGTGGTTAGGGAGACATGATTTAAGAGGTTAAGGGTTAATGCCTAAGCAATTAAAGGTTTAATTGTTTATGGGTTAAGGGCTTAGGAATTTAGGGATTTAGGGATTTAAGTATATGGGTTAAGTTGTTTATGGGTTAGGGGTGGACTAGGTCTTAGGGGTTAGAGGTTGTGGAATTAGAGGTAAAGTGGTTAAGGGATTTAGGGGCTTATGGGTTAGGGTCTTTAGGGGTTAAGGGATTTAGTTCTCTTGAGTTATGGGGATAGGGTTTACGAGGTTAGATGTTATGGGTGAATGGGTTAAATGGTTAAAGGATTATACAGGGTAAACTAGAGCTTATAGGCTAATGTGAGGCTAATGCACAAGCCCAAGCGATAGTGCCCAACCAGAGAGAGGAGTGATCAAGCCCAAGGGAGAGCCATCTCAAGGAAAGGCAAATCTCTCATGCAAACAAATAGCACACATGCAAACATAGATCACACAAGTAAATGAAAGGCACACTTTCACAAGGGAGGTCACACATGCAAACAAAGATTAAAGGTAAGAAATTATTTTACTTCTATGGGGTAAACTAAAATTTAGAGGCTAATGCTTAAAGGATTAGAGGTAAACAGTTAAAGTATTTAAGGGGTTTATGGGTAAATGGATTTAGGGATATGGGGTTAAGGGGTTATGTTTTAAGAGGTCAGGCATTAAGGTTTTAGGTGTTATAGTGTTAAGGGATTAGGGCGTTAGGGGTTAAGAACTATAGGAATGGGAGATAAGGAGTTAATTAAGGGGCTAAGGCTTTAGGGATTAGATCCTTTATAGGTTAATGGATTTAGGGATTGATTGTTAGTGGGGTAAGATATAAAAGATTAGGGTTAAGTGTTAAGGGGTTAAAGTGTTAAAGGCTTGTAGTTAAGGGCTTGGGTTCTTAGGAGCTAATGACTTGGGGTTTTGGGCCTTAAGGCTTATGGGTTTAGGCCTTTAATTTCCTCCCTCCACGTTCCTCTCTCTCCCCCCCGCATTTTATGTCCCTTTCCCCCCTCCTCTCGTATCCCCTCTCTCTCCCCCCGACCTTACCTTCGTCCATTACTTAGAATATATCCCCCCCCGCTCTTGTATCCTCTCTCTCACACCCCCCTTATCTCCATCCATTACTTAGAACATAGTTTATGTGCTCTATAACATTAGAGACTTCTATAAACAAGAAGCGGTTAAAGTGTTTTATAAACAAGAAATGCTAGATAATTTTGTATACAAGAAACACTAAAGCATTTTGTAACTTAGAAACACTAGAGAATTTATGTTGACACCAATGGAAGGAATTAAAATTTAAATTTAAAGACAGCGCGTGAGCACTCCTTAGCTCCTAAGACATGTATTCCCATGAACTCACGTGTTATCTACAGTCCTATGTGTTTGGTTCGGATTTACCAACCCTGTGCTATGGAATATGGTAAACCATGGTTAATTAGGCATTTCCTCCATTTTCACAGTATGCATATCTTTCGCCACTCCTTACAGTATGATAGAAATAATATTTTGTGATGAAATTTTATACATAGATAGCTTTTTTGCAGTTTCTAAATATGTAATTTTTTTAAATATTTTTTTTTATATATTTACTGCTTATTTTCTTGTATCGTGACTCCTTAACTTAAAAGACACACTCTTAGTGTTTCTTCCATAACTTTTTCATCTCACAAACATTTTTAAAACAATTGTATGCTACATTGCTAGATACAAATCTCTACATGCTATAAAAAATTCATTTCGGAGTCATTGCACTAAGACCTTCAAAAGTTGCACCCACACTTGACCTACCATTTTCGAGGTTTGATCACTTAGATAATTAAAAAAAATATTTTAATTTTGGAAAAATAGTGTTGCGCTAGTGCTACTCTCCATTGTTGAATATACAAGGAGGAATAAATATTTGTTATCTAGCACATTCTTCTCACTATTGGAGCTAGTGATGGGTATGTAGTTAAATATTTGTCCTCATTAGTGTGTAGTTAAATATTCGTGCATGGCAATGAGGATTATACAATTTTTAGGACAGGGGTATGTGTTATCTAGGGAGATAAGGTGATAACAAATGGAGATGGGTTTAAAGGCATTGTAATGAAATGACAATAGGGTCTTAATTATTATTCGCTTTTGGACATTGATAACCTAGAGTCTAAATAGTCTTTGGGTTTTGGATAATGGTTCTTTTGTATTATGATTAATGGGATTAGTGACCCTACCTCTTCAAGAATCAACCTATTGTACCTCCAAAAAGATAACACATGGTTAAAAACTTGGGTTTATACATTAATTACCCCTTTGTATGTGTGGATAGGATCATTATTCTTGCTTTATCTACTTAACCTTCTCTTCACTTTAATGAATCATATTCTTTTTCTAAAATATCATTGTGTTGTCAAGTATTTAAAAATATTGGAAAGTTTACAGAGGTTTGTAAACATTTAAAACCAAACACATAGTTTCATGATCTCAATGTGACAATTAGTCCATATTACATTCAAAGTGGGGCAATTATTCAATGGATACTCCAACATAATTTGAAGTTCCTTATAATCCGCAATCAATATCCAGCCTGCGACAACCTATTTAGTGTTGTGGAAATAATGCTGAGGGTTGTTGGATATCAAGCTGCTTAAGATCCAACGACCCTCAATATTGTTGTAATAACATTAAATAGGCTCCCAAAAGCTAGATAATTTTCGCCAAAAATCTTATAACTGAAGGCATCATAACTTTCACTTAAGCTCAGCTTTAGTTAGGTCCCCTATTAATTCAAATAAAAAATCAATATTCTATCTCTATTATTAGAAATAGAAATTATCTTCTCATTTCAATGGGAGAGCCACACTAATTAGAAGTAAGTCGAGAGTCATTGGATCAAAGAATAGTCTCACACAATACCATGGCCGAGGATGTCTGTAATTGAACATCCTCTTCACAAATTTGGAGGGAACTAAATCTGTTGAGACGACTACAACGAATGTAGAAGAATATGTGTTTGAGAGATAAATGTAGAGGATTGATCTATTTTCTCCAAGGAAAATCATATTCAGTGTGATCAGTAATTCTGTTGATTGAACGTAAATATTAATGCTAGCAAAATCGTTCAATATTCGACTGCATCAGATCACAAGCTTTGTTCGAATTTCGTCAATCGTCTCCAACTTTGGCTTCCAGGATTTGCTTGTGTTCAATCTCAGATGGGAAAGCGCCATTGACAGCTCTGATCGTCTCCCAAATTCAGTTTCGGCAGTGAAAGCTGCTCGGGATCCTGTGCCCCATAATTTTGGTTCCCCTCCTCAAAGAATACGGAATCCTTTTTCATTTTCGGCAGGAAGAAACGCATGAGTTCTCCAAAGAGGGGGCGTATTCTAACGTCGGAGCTCCGTCTCCGATTAGCTTTCATGGTGGAATTGGCCTTGAATTCCAGGGAGGACATGTTTGACCCCGAGAGCACTGAGTGTAGCTTAGGCATGGGCAGAAGAAAATAGAGATGCCCCAAATCTTGTTCTTCGTCTGTCATCAGAGGATTAATCCGACGCCCTATCTACAAGTCGTTGGCGCTGCATACGAAGTGATGAGGATTGTCTAGCATGAGATATTCCTCCTTTATCAACCTATGAATATACCGAACGTTGTCAGATTGGGATATGGGCAAACTAAATCGCCATGTTTTCTCCAATCACAAAATCGCTTCCTTTCACCTGATTTTGTCCTCTCTCCCATCGCCTGGCCTGACATCTCTACATCAAGTCAGGCCTGCAGTGAGACTCCGTGATCTTTTATGAAAAATTTAACGCTCTCACCAGCCTCCTCATCCCGCTCTCACCAACCTCCTCATCTCGCCCGACTTCCTTCAAAAAAGTTTTTGAACTGCAAATTCATTCTCCTCGTCCTCTCCTATGGACTTTGATCTTCACTCCAATCATTCAAAACAAGTATTTGAATTGGACATCTTGTTACCCACTAAGTTGGATTTCTAAATAAGCCGCCAAAGATGAACAATTACTTGTTCAATTTTCAAATTCAGAAGTCCTAGCAGGTCTTTCTAGGCCTTTTCTTTTTAATTTTTTAACATGTTCATACCCCATGGAAATTCTACTAAAATGAGTTAGCATGATGACTTTATGTAAATGTTTGGCTTCTTAGGACTTATTTATTAATGCATTTTTCCAAGGTGTTTTTCTCTTGTTAATTATTTATTGTTTTTAAGTGATAAATAATTTTCGAGTTTTTCACCCAAACCTCCAAAGCTGGAATAATAGCCTTATTAATTAAGTCTTAGGAGGTTATTAAAACATATTTGTCGATGTATATTACCATGTTAATCATTATTTTGAGTCATTATGAACATTTCCTACGTCCCCCACAAAAAAAAAATTTAATTTCCGGCAAGAGAAAAAAAAATTAAAAAAATATAAAATATAAAATATAAAAAAATAATTCTGTTTTTATAGAGTTATTTTAATAAGTTAATTGTAAAAATGTAAAAAGTCATAAAAGTGTCACTAGGAGGTTGTTTTTTCCATGGGGGTGCTTGTTTTCTAAGTCAAAGCACCCACTTAACCCCTAGACCCACTTTTCTAACTTTTCGAATAATTATTTAACCCCAAAATTAATAATTACTCGAAAAATGAAATATTAAGACCCCCAAAAAAATTAAATATTAAAAAATTCGGCAATTAAAAAAATAAAAGATAATTGCCAAAAAAGAGTTGGGTGACTTGGAAAATCATTTTGGCAAGTGTTCGGGAAAGGGGGACAAGTCAAATGTTGCCAATTCGGAGAGTTTTTCGAGTTTGGAACTTTCCTCTCCAAGTGAGGGCGCAAATCCCAAGAGATGGAAGTTTGGCTGATGTGGATGATTTTTGGTGATGTGGATTCCAAAGTTTTGGAAGTTGATTCTCCTTTTGACTTTATCCAACCTTTCTCCAACCCACAACCAACTCACTTGAAGCTATAACATCCTTGACGAGATGCATTCCCCTCTCTTTGCCATATTTCTATTTAAGCAGATAACCTCTCTTCATTCTTCACAGATGATTTGGGCATTGAACCTCTACTCTTATATGTTATAATTTTGTCATTTTGGAATAAAATTGAAGGCTTTGGAGGCATACTTGTGTCGGGAATCAGTGTGTGGTGATCTCTTGTGTTGTATGAGGTATAACTGTATCGATTTCTTGCTTCATTCTTGGTTGTTCTAACCGGTTTTATGAAGGATAAATAAGTAGTTGTTTTTTTTAGTTTTTTATGTGAGTAGATCATATATTTGTATGTTTTACTTGTTTGTATGCATACTATATAGTCTTTTGCTTAAATACTCCTGGATATAACGCTTTGGTGTAGTATTGTTAAAATTTGTGTAGGAATATCTAGCGTGGAGGATTGATGGTTCTTGTTTGATTCCACCATATCTTTGCATTTTGTTTTAAGAAGATCTAAATCCCTCCACTCTCCACTTGAGGACTCCATTTCCCAAGCTTCAAATCTTTGCGGCATCTTTCTTTTTCTTCTTCCGTCACATTAAAAAATTCAAGTCTTTTGGTTACTAAGTTCTTTGTTTTGCATATTCAAATATCATTGAAGTAATGGAATATCTTAGCTTTATGATTTAAATATGCAAGTTTTAAGTTTCAGATCTGATTATTAAAGTCATATTTTACAAGATTTGATTACAAGCAAGTACTAGTTCTGATAGGTATAACTCCCGATTCAATGTTATTCCATTGCTAATGCATACATTTATACATTTCAGGCGGTGGTTGAGATTCCAACCAGCCTAAACATATTCCTACATGACTATTCATATTCTGAATATATTTACACTATTTACATGTTGTATAATCCCGACGGATTATATTCCAACAACCCCCCTCTTAATCCGAAGGGGTGTTAGTAAGTCCGAGCATGTTTCTGAATCTTTCAAACTTTTCTCGTCCAAGCGCTTTGGTGAAGATGTCTGCAACTTGATAATTTGTGGAACAATGTCGAATATGGACTGTCTTGGTCTCTACATGATGTCGAATCAAATGATACTTTGTGTTGATGTGTTTGGTTCGATCATGGAATCTAGGATTCTTAGCCAGCTTGATTGCAGAAGTATTGTCGACCAATAATGGAGTGGAGTTCTCTTGTTTTTCTTGCAAATCTTCAAGTATCTTCTTGAGCCATACTATTTCTTTCGTTGCTTCAGCTGCAGCCACATATTCTTCCTCTGTTGTTGAATCTGCTGGAACTGACTGTTTGTGTGATCTCCATGAGACAGCTGCTGATCCAAGACTCATAGTGTATCCAGAAGTTGATACTCATGTCTCCTTATCACCATCAAAATCTGAGTCTGAGTACCCAATAAGTTTGAAGTCATCCACTTTAGAGTACTTGAGTCCAACGTCTTGAGTCCCCTTCAAGTATCTTAGAACTCTTTTTGCAGCTAACCAGTGTCCTTCACAAGGTTTATGCATGAACCTTGAAAGTATGCCAACAACATAAGAAATATCTGGTCTAGTTGTTGTAAGGTAGATAAGACTTCCTACAAGTTGTCGATACTTGGTCGCATCCTCAAATTATTTTCCTTTGCTTGATGTGAGCTTAATTTTTTGTTCCATTGGAGTAGAGATAGGGTTGCATTCTGTCATGCAAAATTTGTTTAGTAGTTCTCCAACATATTTTTTTCTGAGATGGGAATATGTACTTAGGATGTTGAGTGACTTCAATTCCTAAGTAATAGTGGAGATGTCCCATATCTGTCATTTCAAAGATCTTTTTCAAATCTTTCTTTATAGATGCTATATAGCTCTCATTGTTCCCTGTCATCAAAAGATCATCTACGTACACCACAAGATACACAACAAATCTTCCAACTTTCTTTATAAATAGTGTTGCATCATCAAAATCAAAATGTTCAAAATTTAACTTCAAAAGATGCTCGGTTAACTTTTCATACCATGCGCGAGGCGCTTGTTTTAGGCCATACAAGGATTTGACAAGCTTGCATCCTTCTGTTCTTTTCCTTTCACAACAAAGCCTTCTGGTTGAGACATGAAGACATTCTCTTTCAAGTCTCCATTCAAGAAAGCAGTTTTCGCATCCATTTGATGAACTTTCCACCCTTTCTGAGCAGCTAAAGAGAGTAAGGTACGGATGGTAGCCCATTTTGCTGTAGGAGAGAACGTTTCTTCATAGTCAATT
>LPNX010205760.1:211567-286032 GCA_001517045.1 Pseudotsuga menziesii
AATACATGCATCACATTTGCTCTTCTCTTTGGGAATGGTGGGCAAACCAAATACACCATTCTTTCTCAACAAACGAAGACTGTTATAATTTAGATGACCAAATCTTGCATGCCACAATGAACTATATGACAAATTACTTTCTCCATGCTGAGAGAGGTAGGCATAGTTCTGAACTCTTGCAGATGAACCATTTAGCTTCAGCAGCTTCCCATCTTCGTATCCAGTCATGATGACTTGGTTGTCAGAGGACTTTCTTATTTCTACGATTCCATCAAACATGTGGATGGAATGGCCTCGCTGTCGAATCTCCACCAAGGACAGCAGGCTTCTCTGCAACTCTGGAAGATAGAGAATATTCTTCAACAAGAAATCAGGGAATCTAGGCATCTTCTATCGAATGGTGCCCATTCCCTTTGGTTTAATACTTGACTTATCTGCAAAGTAAACTATGCCATATATTGTTTCATTAAGTTCTTCAAAACAGTCTTTTCTAAATGTCATGTGTGATGTTGCACCAGTATCAAGCAGCCAACAATCTTTGTAAGATGAAAGTGAAGTCATTTCATTAATTCCAAGATTACAATGTGCAACAATACAATGAGCAGAATCAGAAGATTTACTAGCATCTTGATTTTTATTATCATCTTTCCTCTGGTTATGCTTGTATTTGATGGAGTCCCACGAAGCCCAACACTGATCTGATGTGTGCCCAGTCTTTCCACAACGCTTGCACTGCAAATCTGATCTTTTGCTAAAGTTGTTTCTGCCTCCTCGACCTTTGAAGTTTCTTCTTCCTCTGCCTCTCTTGCCAGTGAGAGTGGCACCAACTCCAGATGCTATAGATTGCATCTTTTGTGACGAATCTAGCAACTACGAAAGAGTAAAGGTGCAGATCTATGTCTTTGCCACCTTATTTACAAAAATAGTACAAGAAAATGATAATCTCTCCTTCAATAAACTATGTGCACTATTCTACACAATGCAGGTCTGAGTCTCTGCAATAGTTTGTGGTGCTTACAAACAAAAAGTGATAAACTCTGTCATCATTGACAATTTGACACTAAGATACAATCATAGCCTCCTAATCTCTTGTTCAGTCATATTGTATACTATAGACAGCACTTACAAAACTATATTATATTTTTCCTCATTAGAAATGGCTCAAGATATATAGAAGCACACTTACCAACAAACACCATCATAGCTCCTTGAGAGAGGTCGTAGGAACAAAATAGTCTTCAGATAAAATGTAGTCCACGCTTAATTAGAAGAGCCCACGCTCTGCAAATAGAGTCCACATAGCTAGCAATTCGATGGCACACCATACTCTTCAACACAGCATAAAAGAGTGCTTTGACACCACTTCAACGCACCAGTGGAGAAAGATACCAGTTCAATGCATATAGATTCAAACTCACAGCTCCAATACACAGCGTATATACTAGTCACTGTCCTTTTTTTTTTCAATGTAAATGAAAATGTTTGCAGAATTTATGCACAAAATTAGATCAAAATTAGGTTTTTGTGTAACCCAACGGTCACAAACAATTATAGCTCCAATAGTTTACCTCCACGCAGTTGATGAAAGCGTGAATCTTCACGCAACTGACTGAGGGCGTGAAAATTCAAACTCAACACACAGCAAATATTCAACACACAGCAGCTCTCATTGAAAGCACCAGTCAACAGTTTCGAGCTCAACACACAGCAAATTCTCAACCAGGAAGGAATTCACAGCAAAGAAATCGCAGCAGTTCTTCAACGCAAACTACAAAACCTTCATTCGTTCAAGCTTCACTTAAATGCTCCATGCACATGTCGGAGCGTGAGTCTCCAGTGATTTCTCTTAGCCTTTGCAGATTCTTCCAATGATTCAAGTTCACAATATTCACGGGTTCATCTCAGCAGCCACACTTCACGCAGTTGAAGAGGGAAATCTGTCTTCATCAACGATCTTTAACAAAATCTCAGATTTGAGTATTCAGATATTTACTTAGCATGTCGTAGCTCTCAAAATATAACGTGACTTCACTCTCAACCCTCCGAATACATCATCAAGAGAGGTCACTCACAAGTGAAGGTCACGACTCTCAAGATACAATATTACATACACAAATACATCTGCAAGCATATATTATCGTGACAACAAATACAATAGAATACACAATTTCCTGGCCGCTCTCCAAAGGAATTTGTGAGATAGCGCAGTCACACAATCATGACTGTCACACACACTTGTACAAGTGGAAGCAAGAGCACACAAACTATATCGTGGAGAAAGTGGGCACGACTCAGCTCAGGTATGTAGAGAGAGAATGTCACACCAGGTCATGCACGCAGAAACAATAATACATATGAGTCTAATAATTGCATAGATACGAGTATCGCCTCATCCAGAGAATGCAATCTCTAAGTGAATGGTGAAGAGTAACACCTACTCGCAGGGCTTCAGATGATCTGAGATGGCACGCAACAATTTCACAGAGAGTATGCAGATATGTCTTGGGAAGAATGTTAGGGTTTCTAAGAGAAACGTTTCATTGGTAGAGGAGGCAACCTCACAGAGCTTGCAGGATAGGATTTTGCAACAGCTAGAGAATAATTCAAATGTTGATGCAAAATTAGGGTTAGGTATATATCAGAACGACTGAGCAAAAATTCAACTGCTCTGGCAAAGAGCAGTGCGAACCGTGCATGAAATTGGGGGATAATTAATAACATAGCAAACAACAGACATTCATACCTCAAATTAGAACTGTTGCAAAATAACGCACACACCTATGGCACTCAGGTTGTAGGAGAAATGCACGCAGAGGTAGACAGACGGAGCAGGCAGTCTGGCAATGGACTGGCAAGCATTCAGGCTGCTAGGACTGAAACGCATCAGACAGGATTTATGGCAGGCAGTGCTCTGATACCACTGATAGGTATAACTCCTGATTCAATGTTATTCCATTGCTAATGCATACATTTATACATTTCAGGCGGTGGTTGAGATTTCGACCAGCCTATTCATATTCCTACATGACTATTCATATTCCGAATATATTTACACTATTTACATGTTGTATAATCCCGACGGATTATATTCCAACAAGTTCAATTCCTAAATTTTTCTATCTTTAAAGTAATCAAAATTTTTGATCAAATTTTTATGTTTTAATTTGGTTTTCTATCATATTTAATTAAAATTTGTTCATTGTTTTGCAGCAGAGATTGACCTAATATTTGTTGGTTATAGGCACTAGGATATGAAACCCTTACCTTACCTTATTTTAGTAATTCTTATGAGTGGTACCACTATTTACTTATAGATATATGACCTCGTCGAAGAGCCAATACGATTCTGGAATTAGGAACCACCGCATTCTTGGAAGGAATAGAATAGACACCTACCTTCCTTTATTTTAATGCCTACTACTTACTCTACCTGAAGACCTAGATCTATTAGCCTTATACTACTTGTTGATTAAATGAATGTTGCTCAGTTAGTACAACACTTTGACTATGAACAACAACCTATTACCTTACCTTATGAATTTTGATACCACGTATCACATTTGTCCGGCCGAGCCCAATATCGATTCATCAATTTGAACCCGCTGGCTAGGAATAGATATTTACCTTTTATTCCTACACCTTATACTAACATGAATGTTCAGATTCAGCTCATTTATTAACATTCAATGGAATGTACAAGGGTGAGGCACTCTGGCAAAATTTTAAATATCCAAGTCAAACCGGAGACCCCTCTTCTCATACTTCTTTCATTGGCCACTTCTTAAAGGCCCTTTAATTCTAAAAACGTGTTGTTTCATATTCTACAAAGGAGCACAATTATTCTTTATTTCAAAATCATTTTAAGGAAGATAAGAAAGTGGGAATCCAAGCGCCCACACCCCATCCCTCCAAGGGGGATTCGCACTGTTTCATTTTTTTCGTTTTTTTTAGTTTTTTCCCAATTTATTTTAAGTTCCTAAAGTAAAGCTAACCAATCCGGCTGTGTTTCCAGTAATGAAAGTATCGACATAGAGATTTAGAAAACTCACACTTAGCTTTAAAAAACTTAAAATATCCAAGACTTCAAGGCCCCGTATGCTCTTGTGACCACTGCAAGCCTTTGGCTGGATTGGTGAGACAATCAGAAAGGGATTGAAGTGGCTAGTAATTAGTAAAACACATCAATTAATCCCTACAAGTGAAAATCTGGCACTTATGTGATTTTACCAAGTTGTGGGGAAATTCTGCAAGTGATGGGGGAACCACTAGAAAGTGACCACAGGCTACCATTAGGATACACCCTCGTTTGATGTAGTGTTGAACACTACCCTACGGCTCCAACTAGCCCACAAGTCACTGTAAGAGCCACTTCTTGGTAAATCCGAACACATTCCTCGTACCTCCGGGTATATCTGGAATACCATCTTCCCATGATAAGAAAGATCATTACCACATTAATAATAAAATTTACCAATAATTTACCCACTCCCTAATTACTCATTTAATAAATTTTAAAACTAACCAACCGAGACAACTGCAATACTTCATGAAACTTCACTAGCAACCCTTTACACAAGCACTCCACTGGCACTCGTTTATTTTGGCAATCTTTTTTTTTTTTTTATTAAGTTAATCATTGTCTTGTGTATAATGTTATTTATGCTAGTCAAATAAATATTTTGCAGTTATCTTTGTTTCAAAGTTTTATTTTATCTCATCTCCTAGACTAATTGTTATATTTTCATAAATTAAACACCATAGTTTATTTTACTAGGGGCCACCCCCCTTGGCTTCGCTAGGAAAGAGCCTAGACGGAGGAGTCAAGATCAAGTGACAGCACTTGACTCTTGCTTTCCCCCAAGGTTGCACCCAGTGGCTTGAAGATTTATGCCACGTGACCCGAGGTGGGGATAAATCTTTCTAATCCTGGAATACTACTTTGTTTTCTCTTTTTGTTTTTCTTTTGTTTGATGATTTTTTAGATTAGTTTTTAATTTTTCATCTGGCGACTCCACTAACCTTTTTTCTTTTTCATAATTTACAAAAAAAATAAAAAAAATAAAAATTTCTGAAAAATTTTTAAATGCATATTTTTTCTTCTCACGTGGCGACTCCATTAAAGGGATAAAACCCTGTTATCGCATAAACTTGTGAAGTTTTGTTGTTTGTAGATGAGTCCATGCAACATATTAAATATTTTAAAGCTCATCACTTGACAATCCCACCTGTTTAGTACAAGGTTCAATGGCCATATCAAATGCATACTATTCATTTCTAATATGGATGAATTAAGGGAGCAGTGTAGTGCCTAGATAGTCGAACTGTTTCATCCTATCGATTTGTCAAACATCCCAGGTTTTCCTAACTTTGGTCATGGTGTGGGGGATGTATATAAATGGATTCCAGTCTTTCATGGAAATTATGGTGATTCGGCCATCTCGCATATCAAGTCTTTCCTTCAATTGTTGGTTGAATCCAATGTTCTTTTCGAGGACAATATGATGGAATTGTTTGCTGGTACTTTTCAGGGAGATGCTAGTTGTTGGTTCTATCGTGACCTTCCTAATAAATCTATAACCTCCTTTTCAAGCTTCCTTTGTATGTTTTTAGAGCAGTGGCATGATGGTAGGGTTAGTATGAATGGTTTGAAAATTTTCCTTGAAAAGATATTTACCTTCTACCTATCTGGGACAGAGTATCAAATGGAAACATATGATGGACCTTGTCACATAACCATACCCCATTTTCGTGTGGAATTAAACATTTCATCGAAACACAGGGCATGGTCACGAACCACTTCCCGACATTTACAACATTGTCACGCTCCTTCCCATCTTCCATTGATCAGTTCGATGATCTGCAAGGAAAGATCTTAGAGGATATCGAACAGCGGAGAGAAAATGCGATGGAAATCAACGATCCCAAATGGTCCCACATACTGGAACCAAATCGACGGTTCAGAATCCACACACAAAAACCAACGATGCGGAAACCTAAACTTGTGGGGTTGGGAATTGTGGAAATCGCGACACCATGATCCCGCATCCCGCAAACTGCGTAAATCACAATTTCTAGCAGGAAACTCAACTTTTTCGCTAAAGTCATGGATCGATTTGATCATTCAGTCCATAACCGATCTGGCCAATCTACCCTGCAACTTAGTTCGAAATGCATTTATGGAAAACATACATAGATGCCTATAATTGTAGTTATTCAAAGGAACGATACATCAATTCAACACAGCAACATGTTCATCACACTCCATCAAGCAATTTACAATACAAGAAATACAATTGCAAAGAATAACATAGACAAGAACACTTATCTTGAACAGAACTTGTCTCATAACCATCTATCTTGCTGCAACGTTCCACCTAACCATTGGCCAGTGTGCTCATCAATCTCTCAACAACACCGCCACCCCCGAGTTGGGCATGATTTCCTCAAGGAATAAGGGAACACTAGCAGACTCATACATAGCTAAGGTGCAATAACACTCAGCCAAGGCAACACAGTTGGGTTTATCAGGATGCAGGATCAAATGTTCCAACATATGGGTTTCACAGGCCACTCAGCCAAGCCATCTCACAGTTGGGTATCACAAACTGAACACAATCAAGCCAACATTCACCTTTAAGGACCAGTCAAGCCAATAGATGGGTTTATCAGAGTGTACATAGCCAGACCATCTCACTGTTGGGTTTATTAGACTATCCAGCCAAAGGTTACTCACCAGGCCAAACACAACAAGACACAACCAAGCCAACAGATGGGTTTATCAGGCTACCAGCCAAGCCATCTTTCTAGTTGGGTTTATCAAGATTCTAAAGAAATGGGAAAGAAGAACTGCTAAGATAGTGAGCTCATCTACAGAGCTAATAACACCTTCACAAGACCTATTTGGCCTGGTTTACCCACTGCCTACACACCCAACAGAAGGAAGTGTCCCCTTCTCTACTCCACAGTCCTTCAGGATACACCTTCCCTTCCAGTGCTCTTCAGGATGTGCATAGCAGGTTTACCCGCCACTCTTATCTCATCGTAAGGTTCTACACTAGGTTTATCAAGCACGTTCTACATCTCTCCCATTCCTAATTCTTGTACATAGCTCAGACCCGAACTCGGGTGCACAACACAACAACCACAGGTTGACTCCACAGCACCCACTTTACTCTGGAACATGAGTAACAGGGTCTCATACACTCCGTAGTTTAAGACAACGCTGCAATACAGCAATCACAGTCTTTCCAAGGGAAAAACACTCGTAGAAGCGAAGGATACACACAAAAAGAGCTTCATTTCTACCACAATGTCACTCTCCTCGGAAACGAAGATGGTGGTAAACGATGATTGAATCTGAATGTCCTGCAACTCTCAAAACGTGAGAGTAAATCTGAAATGTGAACGCGTGGGTCAAAACTGGCATATGGTTCACATGTTTTCTTGTCCATGCAAGCAAAACACGACATTCCAAAACTGGGTGCTCTGCCCAATTCGAAATTCCCCATACTCTTCCCCTTCCAAGCAATAACTACCTCAACCACCTTCTGGCATAATAAATGGTTGGGAAGAGAAGACAAGAAAGAGGACAGTTGACAGTTCTGATGCGTTCTCCCCATTACACATGGATTTTCCCCAAACTGGCTCAAGGTTAACATTCCCACCCCCCCTTATCCTTAGGAAAATCATTCCCCCATCTCATTATTCGTTGCATTGACATAGTTGGTTGTGGGTTTTCATTAATTTGCATATTTACATGGTATTTACAAACGTGCTTGACTTAGCACAGAAACCATAGGTGTCAACCATGATCGCCTATATACCAAACATTAATCAATAATAGGGCCTTGGCCTTGAGCTCCTTGTCATGATTCGATATAATATTTACATCATATACATTAATGCAACAAGGTCAAAACCGGGGTGTTACATTCCCCTCCCCCTTCAATAGCACTGTCCTCAGTGCTTACAAAATTGAACAAAAAGCTACATTGGCATCATCTCAGTGCTCCACAAATTCGAACAAAAATGGATGTGCCAATAGCATGGCATCCTCCAGCTCCCATGTAGCCTCTTCAAGATTGTAGTGCTCCCACTGCACCTTTACCTGTCCTATGGCTCGGTTCCATAGCATTGTGACCTTCATGTCGAGGATGCATATTGGCTCAATTCGAAACTCTCCCTCGAGTTCCACCTGAATCACATCCTAATTTATCACATGGTTAGGATCATGTATATATCTCTTAAGAAAAGAAACATGAAAAACATTATGAGCCCTAGTGCTAGCAGGAAATGCAAGTCTATATGCAACTGGCCCTATTATTTCAAGCATTTCGAATGGCCCACAGTATCTGGGTGACATCTTGGCACAACTCCCAAGCTTCAAGTAACTCTTCCTTGCCCTCACTCTGAGGTAAACATGATCCCCAATACTGAACTCTTTGTTCACCCTATGCTTATTAGCATAGCTTTTCTGTCTGTCCTAGGATGCTTTCAGATTCTGCCTGATCTTTACAACCTCTTGCTCCATTTCCTTAAGCAATTCTGGACCAAGCATAACCTTGTTCACGGGATTATCCCAAGTCATTGTTGTCCTACACCTTCTGCCATACAAAGCTTCATACGGACTCATCCCCATTTATGCTTATTGTCCATTGTTATATGAAAACTCTACCAAGTGTAAGTAATCTTCCCACTTGGTTGGTTTGTCCATCACATACATGCGAAGCATGTCTTCAAGCACTTGATTTACCCTCTTTCTATTCCCATCATTCTGAGGATGGTAGGCAGTGTTGAAATTCAACTTTGTACCCAAATCCGCAAACAACGCCTTCCAAAAATTGGAAGTGAACTTGACATCTCTGTCCGAGACTATTGCCTTAGGAAATCCATGCAATTTGAAAATCTCCTTCATGAAGATCTTTGCAATGTCATCAGTCTTATGCTTAGACTTAACCGGTATGAAATATGTTTCCTTCGTCAACTTTTCCACCACAACCATGATGGAATCATGTTGTCTCCGAGTCATTGGCAATCCTGTAATAAAATCCATGGAAATAACTTCCCATTTCCATTATGGAACTGGCAAAGGCTGCAACAAACCTGCAAGGTGTTGATGCTCAACCTTTACCTGCTGACATTTCATGCACCTTGAAATATATTCAGCCATGTCCTTTTTAATTCATGGCCAAAAGTACTACTTTCTGGCTGTAGTAATTGTCTTCTGATATCCTGGGTGACCAGGATATGGAACTTGATGGATCTCGTCCATAACAACTCTCCTCAAATCTGCTACCTTTGGAATGTAAATTATGTTCTTATAGGTAAGAAGACCATCTTCTTCCAATTTATATCCCTCATACTTCTTTTCAAGGCTTTGTTGTTGCAACTTGTCCTTGACCTATGCATACAATTTTTCTTCAGCAGTATGGTTAACAATCTGTTGCCTCAAATCTAATTGGAAAATACTAACGGATGCCACATGCATTTCCTGCACCTTTCTGCTGAGTGCATCAGCTACCTTATTCTCTTTTCCTTTTATGTGTTTGATTTCAAAATCAAACTCACATAAAAACTCCAGACATCTAGCTTTCCTGGCATTTATAGTAGGCTGATAAAATAAATACTTCAGACCGCAATGGTCTATCCTTAACTCAAATCTTCTGCCGATCAAGTAATGCCTCCACATCTTGAGAACATGTACTATGGTTGCAAGTTCCAGATCATGAGTAGCATAGTTCTTCTCATGATCCTTCAACTTTCTTGACTCATAACATATAACATGGTTGTCTTGCATAAGGACTCCTCCATGCCCTTGTCTGCATGCATCGGTACACACCACAAAATCTTTCTTTGGATCTGCAACTTTCAATACTAGTGCACTGGTGAGAAGATTCTTCAACGGCTGGAAGCTTTCTTCACACCTCGATGTCCATTCAAACTTTATCCCCTTCCTTTGCAAAGAAGTGATGGAATGTGCAACCTTGGAGAATCCTTCAATGAATCTCCTGTAGTATCCTGCAAGTCCCATAAAGGATCTTACATCTGTCACGTTTCTTGGAGTAGGCCAATTCATAATGGCATCAATCTTTTCAGGGTCCATAGATATACCCTCTTCTGAGATAATGTGACCCAAATACTGAATTCTATCTCTATAGAAGTCACACTTGCTCAACTTTGCATACAATCGATGCTCCCTGAGCAATTGCAATGTCAATCTCAAATTATCTTCATATTCTTCCTCATTCCTAGAATAAACAAGAATGTCATCAAGGAAAACAAGAATAAACTTGTCCAAATACTTGATGAAGACACTATTCATAAGGCACATAAATGTAGCTGGTGCATTTGTGAGACCAAATGGTACCACTACAAACTCATAATGTCCATACCTTGTTCTAAAGGTTGTCTTGTGAATGTCTTCATCCTTGACTCTCACCTGATGGTAACCTGACCTCAAGTCAATCTTGGAAAATACCCTTGCTCCTCTCATTTGACCAAAGAGGTCATCAATCCTAGGCAAAGGATACTTGTTCTTTACTGTGACTTTGTTCAGCTGTCTGTAATCAATACACAATCTGAGTGTACCATCTTTCTTCTTTACAAACAAAACTGGTGCTCCCCAAGGAGAGACGCTGGGTCTGATATACTTCTTCTCCAACAAATCTTGCAGTTGCATATTCAACTCTAGCATTTCTAGTGTACGCATTCTGTAGGGTGTCTTGGAGACTGGTGCTGCTCCTGGCATAAGTTTGATTGTGAAATCAATGTTCCTCTTTGGAGGAAGCCCTGGAATCTCATCAGGAAACACATCCCTGAATTCCTGCAACACATGAAAGTCCTCCAACCTAGGAGTTTCATTCTCTAGTGCCTCCAAAATATGAGCTGCATATAACTGGCAACCTTTCCTACGGAACTTCTTCAACTGCATTGTTGAAACCTGCCTCACAAAAATCACCTTTGGAATGCCTTTCACAATCTTTGAGTTTCCTTCTTTATCCAAGCACTCAAAAGCCTTATTATAACAGTCAAGATTTACTCTGTGAGCTTCTGACCAATCCATTCCAATGAGAACATCATAGGAACCAAGTGGTAGAACATTCATATCTACACAAGTGACCAATCCATTCATAACCAATGGACATTTCTCCACCACTTTTCTAACCTTCCTCTTAGTTCCAGTGGCTAGCTGAACTAACCAAGATTTGCTATGCTTTACTTTCTTAAAGGCACAAATCTCCACTACTCTAGGAGTAATGTAACTGTGAGTAGAACCAAGGTCAATCAAGATAGAAACAGATTGCTCAACAATCTTACCTGCAACTTCAACCACGGTTGATTAGTGATCTATCTGGTGGTCCTCCAGCGCCGCGTAAATCCTAGGGATGACCCTTGCTACTTGACCCACTGTTTCTGCTTCTTGAATGTTGTAAGTTGGCCTTGCACTCTCATTCTCGAGTGGACAATTCTTGTGCATGTGGGGTCCTCCACATTTCCAACATTGGAGAGATTATTTGTTCTGTTGTGGATCTCTTGGTTTCTCTCCCATCACTCTGGTTGGCTGCTTTTCAGCTTGTGATCGCTTCTTCTACTGATTCTTGAAGCTAGAAGGTTTAAAACCTTTCTTCCTTTGGTCAGACTTCTCATTCTTCTTGTCCTTCAATGTCTTATGATAGTCAGGTTTTCCTCTGCTTTGCTCATAGAAATACTTAGCTTTCCTTATTGTTTCTTCCAAAGTTCTAGGCTCATAAAACTCAATTTTGTCTTTGTAAGACTGAGGAAATCCACTCATGAAACATTGGATTTTCACCTTCTCGTCCTTGATATACCTGACGTATCTCAATAGTTCTAGGAATTTCTTCACATACTCTTCCATGGTATGTTGTCCCAATCTCAGCTCATGGAATTCTTTAATACTGTCATCGTAGTACCTGTCAGAGAGGTATTTCTGCTTGAAGTACTTCTGGAACTGTTTCCACACAATTTTCCTTTCATTAATATTCTTCACTTGCCTGCAGTGCTCCCACCATATGGATGCCCTTCCATTCAAATTGAATATGGAAACCCTTGCCTTCATGTTCCCTGAATAATCCTAAACTTGAAAGTACTTCTTTATCTCAAGAATCCAAGCTTCTGCTTCTTGTCCAGTCTTTACCTCGCCATCAAACGTAGGAGGTTTATCCTTCTTAAATTCATCCCGAGAGCGATCCCTATGGTGCCTCTTTCTCTTTCCCTTGCGAGAAGAAGAGATTGAATCCTCACTTGCTTCTTATGAATCATATGATCTACTATCAGTCCTTCTTCTTCTTCTAGTACTGCTCTTACTGCCTTCAGGTTTTACTATACCCTGTCCATAGCCTATCTTTCTTTGCAAGTCTTCCAAACTCAGCAACATAGCAGCATTCAACTGATGTTGCTATTCCTGGGCCTTAATCAAGCTTCTCATGGTGGCTGCAATATCTGGCAGTGTCTCTTGGAATCTCCTTCCATTAGACTCTATGTCATCATTTCCAACTTGGACATTTTCCCCCATGGCATCTCGCACACACTCATAGGAGTCTCGATCATCATATCCGTCATGGGTTCTCATGGATGAACCACAACTTACTTTTCCGAAATGTACTATGAATCTTCAAAATGTGTTATCAACACCATTTGTTAGACACACAGTAATTCAAAATCAAAACCATTTACTTATTGGAACCTGGCCTATCTAGGCCCAATGTTGTAACCGATAGCTTTGGTTAACTGATTCCCGACCCATCTAGGCCCAATGTTGCAACCCACAGCTCTGATACCACAATGTAGTGTACTACAAGTTGGTATCAGAGGGTATTCTTAACTGCTTTCTGGTCCATCCAGGCCCAATGCTGCAACCTGCAGCTCTGATACCACAATGTCATGTACCCATACCCAATTATCGTGCGGAATTAAACATTTCATCGAAACAAAGGGCATGGTTGTGAACCACTTCTTGAAATTTCCAACACGGTCACACTCCTTCCTATCTTCCATTGATCAGTTCGACGATCTACAAGGAAATATCTCAAAGGAGATCAGACGGCGGAGAGAAAACGCGACGAAAATCAATGATCCCAAACAGTGCCACAGACTAGAACCAAATCGACGGTTTAGAATCCATCTGCAAAAATCAGCGGTGCGGAAACCTGAACTTGCAGAGTTGGGAATTGTGGAAATCGCGACACCATGATTTCGCATTCCGCATCCTGCATCCTGCATCCCACAGACTGCGTAAATCGCGATTTCTAGCAGGAAACTCAAATTTTTCGCTAAAGTCTTGGATCAATCTGATCATTTAGGCCATAACCAATCTGGCCAATTTACCCTGCAATTTAGTTCAAAATGCATTGATGGAAAACATACATAGATGCCTATAATTACAGTTATTCAAAGGAACGATACATCAATTCAACACAACAACATGTTCATCACCCTCCATCAAGTAATTTACAATACAAGAAATACAATTGCAGAGAATAACAAAGTCAAGAACACTTATATTGAACAAGACTTGTCCCGCAACCAGCTATGTCGATGCAACATTCCACCCAACCATTGGTCAATGAGCTCATCAATCTCTCGGCGACACCGCCACCCCCGAGTTGGGCATGATTTCCTCAAGGAATAAGCGAACACTAGCAGTCTCATACATAGCCAAGGTGCAATAACACTCAACCAAGCCAACACAGTTGGTTTTATTATGCTGCAGGGTAAAACATTCCAACAGATGGGTTTCACAAGTCACTCAGCCAAGCCATCTCACAGTTGGGTGTCACAAACTGAACACAATCAAGCCAACATTCACCTTTAAGGACCAATCAAGCCAACATATGGGTTTGTTAGACTGTACACATCCAAACCATCTCATTGTTGTGTTATCATACTATCCATCCAAAGGTTACTCACCAGGTCAAACACAACAAGACACAACTAAGCAAACAGATGGGTTTATCAGGCTACCAACCAAGCCATCTTTCTAGTTGGGTTTATCAGGCTTCTAAGGCAATGGGCAAGAAGAAATGCTAATCTGGTGAGCTCATCTACAGAGCTAAGAACACATTCACAAGACCTATCTGGCCTAGCTTCCCCACTACCTACACACCCAACACAAGGAAGTGTCCCCTTCTCTGCTCCACAGTCCTTCGGGCTACACCTTCCCTTCCAGTGCTCTTCAGGATGTGCACAGCAGGTTTACCCACCACTCTTATCTCATTGTAAGGTTCTGCACTAGGTTTATCAAGCACGTTCTACGTCTCTCCCATTCCTAATTCGTGTACATAGCTCAGACCCGAACCAGGATGCACAACACAACAACCATAGGGAGACTCCACAACACCCGCTTTACTCTGGAGCACGAGTAACGGGGTCTCATACACTCTGTAGTTTAAGACAACGCTGCAATACATCAATCACAGTATTTCCAAGGGAACAACAGTCATAGAAGTGAAGGATACACATAGGAAGAGCTTCGCTGCTACCACAATGTCACTCTCCTCGGAAACGAAGATGGTGGTGAACGATGATTGAATCCGAACGTCCCGCAACTCTCAAAACGTGAGAGTAAATCCGAAACGTGAATGCATGGGTCAAAACTGGCATACAGTTCTAGTGTTTTCTTGTCCATGCAAGAAAAACACGACATTCCAAAACTGGGTGCTCTGCCCAATTCGAAATTTCCCACACTCTTCTCCTTCCAAGCAATAACTACCTCAACCACCTTCTGGCAGAATAAATGGTTGGGAAGAGAAGTCAAGAAAGAGGGTAGTTGACAGTTCTAATGGGTTCTCCCCATGACACATGGATTTTCCCCAAACTGGCTCAAGGTTAACATTCCCACCCCCCCTTATCCTTAGGAAAATCATTCCCCCATCTCATTATTCGCTGCATTGACATAGCTGGTTGTGGGTTTTCATTAATTTGCATATTTACATGGTGTTTACAAATGTGCTTGACTTAGCACATAAACCATAGGCGTCAACCATGATCGCCTATATACCGAACATTAATCAATGATAGGGCCTTGGCCTTGAGCTCCTTGTCATGATTCGATATAATATTTGCATCATATACATTAATGCAACGGGGTCAAAACCGAGGTGTTACAGACATTTTTCCATAATACAAAGTATTGAATACTTAGAATCACTTCTTGAACATTTTAGTGAAGAGGAGATCCATCATACTCCCATCGAAGAACTTCCTCATGTTGTCATAGACAACGTCGAATGTGTGGAAGTCTCTCTAAGTTATTTTAAAAAGGAATAGATTAATCGACTTATTAGAGAATATGAGGTCTCTCTCAATACACAACAAGATTCTAAAGATGGGAACATCCATGACAATCACGCTGAAGAGTTTCTTAAAGAACCCTTATTTGGAGACATTGCTGAAAACCATCCTCATATCACTTTAACAGAAAATAACGAAGATTTGGAAAAACTAGAGGGACCCATTGAGAAACACACCCCACGTGATCCCATTGAATATGTTCATAAAGGTTCCTTGATTGAAGATATTATTGAAGATCCTCTTCATGATACCATAATAAAAACCATTGAAAATTGGGAGTGTTCTCATGAATATTTCATTGATAATAATGATCACAGTTTTTCTCCAAATTTATCCTAAAAAATAAACCATTACAAAAGACTATAAATAAACTTATGATAAGGTCTGTATGGTGTGTGAAGATGCTAGCCCTTGTTCTCCACATGTTAACGAAGGTTTGGAAAGTTTACTACATTGTAATATTTTTGAAACCAAATCTTCTGAAGAAGATTGTTATGAATATAAGGAAGACATGGATAGCGAGGAGCATGATGCCATGGATGAAGACTCCCTCGAATCTGACATGGATGGGTATGATGAGTATTGAAAATTTATTGGAAATCCCATTTATGATATGTCAAGAGAAGGGAGTGCTTATTCAGAATATTTTGGAGATTTTTTTGAAAGTCCCATCTATGACATGTCCACGGAAGGGAGTCTTCACTTAGAAACTTGGGGAGGTCTCGGTATGGAAGAGGAGCATTCAAATTTTTCTTACAATCATTCATAGCCATATCATCCCAAATATTACAGAAGTATTAACAATAAGGACTTTGAGAGGCAGTGAAGCAAAGAGTCAAATGAGACACATTCGATGGAGGGTTAGCCTGAGACTACATTTTCTGATTTAGAGGTTCCTTATGATTTGGAGCATCCTGGGGCTTACATAGAGAGTTATCATTCGACAAGCCCTTTTGATATATGTGATGGAGTTGTTGACCTGCTTCATCAATTAGATGTGTACATTAGCCATATCCAAGCTTGGATAAAAGAAGCCTACGAAATCTCATGCCAGTTTGGGAAGCAATTTGATGAAGTGTTATATTCTTATGATCTCCCATCCATCCCTCCCATCCTGAATATCCGCGCAGGTTTGCACCTTCTAAAAATATGTCCTTGCTTTGGTTGGTAACCAAAGACAAAGGAAAAAAATTAAATTTTTATAAAATGTTATGGTGGTTGCATTGGATTTATCATTTCACTTAACATTTTGACTATGTTATGCTTAGAGTAGGAAAATAAGCTCCTTAAAGTGAGCATTTACTTTTTGCATTTATTTTATGTACTTATGAATAATAATCTTTTTCTTTAGTTAAAGTTTTGTTTTTCCATTTACTTTCTAATAAAGCAACTTAATGGTTCATTGGATTGTACAAAATTTTGTGCTACTAAGGTTGGCTTGTCAAGTTGAGATGTTTTTACAGATTACTAAAACCAGAGATTCTATGGTTCTCGCGTGCTCTCCTTTTCTAAAGACCAAAAGCAAGCACGCGTCCCGTAGTTGGAGACAGATGTTACCAACTAAGTTGCACTAATTTGGATTTCTAAATGAGCCACCAAAGATGAACAATCACTTGTTCAATTTTCAAGTTCAGAAGTCCTTCCTAGGCCCTTTTTAAAAAAAAATTAACATGTCCATACCCCATGGGGAATTGTAATAAAATGAGTTAGCATGATGACTTTATGTAAAAGGTTTGGCTTCTTAGGACTTATTTATTAATGTAGTATTCCAAGGTGTTTTTTCCTTGTTAATTATTTATTGTTTTTAAGCGATAAATCATTTTTTAGTTTTTCACCCAAACCTCCAAAGCTGGAATAATTGCCTTATTTATTAAGCCTTAGGAGGTTATTAAAACCTATGTGTCGATTTATATTACCATGCTAATCATTATTTTGACTTATTATGAACATGTCCTAAGTCCCCCATAGGTTTTTTAAAAATTTCGGAAATTTTTTTTTTTTCCATTTTTACGGGCTTATTTTTAATAAGTTAATTGTAAAAATGTAAAAAGTCATAAAAGTGTGGCTAGGAGGTTGTTTTTGACATGGGGGTGCTCTTTTTCTAACTTAGAGCACCCACTTAACCCCTATACCCACTTTCCCAAGTTTTCGAGTAATTATTTAACCCCAAAATTAATAATTACTCGAAAAACCCAAAAAGACCCAAAAAATGAAATATTACAAAATTCGGCAATTAAGAAAATAAAATATAATTGCAAAAAAAGAGTTGGATGACTTGGACAATCATTTTGGCAAGTATTCGGGCAAGGGGGACAAGCCAGATGTTTCCAATTCAGATATTTTTTTGAGTTTGGAACTTTCCTCTCCAAGTGGGGGCGCAAATCCCAAGAGAGATGGAAGTTTGGTGATGTGGATGATTTTTGGTGATGTAGATTCCGAAGTTTTGGAATTTGCTTCTCCTTTTACCTTTATCCAACTCATTCCAACCTTTCTCCAACCCACAACCAACTCACTTGGAGCTAGCACATCCTTGAGGAGATGCATTCCCCTCTCTTTGCCAGATTTCTATTTAAGCAGGTAACCTTTCTTCATTCTTCACGGATGATTTGGGAATTGAACCTATGCTCTTGTATGTTATAATTTTGTCATTTTGGAATAAAATTGAAGGATTTGGAGGCATACTTATGTGAGGCATTAGTGTGTGGTGATCTCTTGTGTTGTATGAGGTATAACTGTATCGATTTCTTGCTTCATTCTTAGTTGTTCTAACCGGTTTTCTGAAGGATAAATAAGTATTTATTTATGTTAGTAGATCTTAGATTTGTATGTTTTACTTGTTTGTATGCATACTATCTAGTCTTTTGCTTAAATACTGCCGGGTATAACGCTTTGGTGTAGTATTGTTAAAATTTGTGCAGGAATATCTAGCGTGGAGGATTGATGGTTCTTGTTTGATTCCATCATATCTCTGCATTTTGTTTTAAGAATATCTAAATCCATCCACTCTCCACTTAATGACTCCATTTCCCAAGCTTCAAAGCTTTGGGGCATCTTTCTTTTCCTTCTTCCGTCACATTAAAAAATTGACGTCTTTTGGTTACTAAGTTATTTGTTTTGCATATTTAAATCTCACTGAAGTATTGGAATATCTTGGCTTTCTGATTTACATATGCAGGTTTTAATTTTCAGATCTTATTATTAAAGTCATATTTTACAAGATTTGATTACAAGCAAGTACTAGTTCAATTGGTAAAATTTTCTATCTTTAAAGTACTTAAAAAATTTTATCAAATTTTTATGTTTTAATTTGATTTTCTATCATATTTAATTAAAACTTGTTCTTTGTTTTGCAGCAGAGATTGATCTGATAAGGAGGCACTCTGTCGAAATTTTAAAGATCCAAGTCAAACCGGAGACCCCTATTCTCACACTTCTTTCATTGGCAACTTCTTAAAGGCCCTTAATTGTAAAAATTTGTTGTTTCCTATTCTACAAAGGGGCACAAGTATTATTTATTTCAAAATCATTGTAAATAAGAGAATAAAGTGGGAAACCAAGTGCCCATACCCCATCCCCCCATGGGGGATTCACACTATTTCGCTTTTTTCATTTTTTTTAGTTTTTCTTTATTTTTCCAGTTTATTTTATGTTCCTAAATTGAAATTAACCAATCCAGTTGTGTTCTCGGTAACGAGAGTATTGGCATCTAGATTTAAAAAACTCACACTTGGCTTTAAAAAACTTAAACTATCCAAGACTTCAAGGCCCCGTATGCTCTTGTGACCACTGCAGCCCTTTGGATGGATCGGTGGGACAATCAGAAAGGGATTGAAGTGACTAGTAATTAGTAAAACACATCATTTAATCCCTACAAGTGAAAATCCGACACTTATGCGATTTTACCAAGTTGTGGATAAATTCTGCAAGTGAGGCGGGAACCACTAGAAAGTGACCGCAGGCTACCGTTAGGCTACACCCTCATTTGGTGTAGTGTTGAACACTGCCCTGCGACTCCATTTAGCCCACATGTCATTGTGAGAGCCACTTCTTGGTAAATCCAAACACATTCCTCGTACCTCTGGATATATCTGGAATACCATCTTCTCGTCATAAGAAAGATCATTACCACATTAATAATAACATTTACCAAGAATTGACCCACTCTCTAATTACTCATTTAATAAATTTTAAAACTGACCAACCGAGACAACTGCAATACTTCACGAAACTTCACTAGCAGCCCTTTACACAAGCACTCCACTAGCATTGGTCTATTTTGGCAATCTTGCGTTTTTTTTATTAAGTTAATCATTGTCTTGTGTGGAATGTTATTTATGCTAGTCAATTAAATATTTTGTAGTTATATTTGTTTCAAGGTTTTATTTTATCTCATATCCTAGAGTAATTGTTATATTGTCATAAATTAAACACCATAGTTTATTTTACTAGGGACCACCCCCCTTGGCTTTGCTAGGAGAGAGCCTAGACGGAGGAGTCAAGATCAAGTGATAGCACTTCACTCTTGCTTGCCCCCAAGTTCGCACGCAGTGGCTTGAATATTTTTGCCATGTGGCCCGAGGTGCAAATTAAGCAGCAACACATCCATCATCCTCATCCTCTCCTATCGAGTGTGCTCATCACTCCAATCTTTGGTAACGATTGAGGGGCTTCAATGCTTACCTATAACTTTGATTTTTAGTAATATTATGTTTTCTATAGCTTGTGGTTGGAATATGGAGCAATCTCTTTCAGAAATCAAGTTGAAAATAAGAGCAATAAATCGATCATATATTTGCACATAACTTTGGGTATAATTAGACTTCCATAAAACTTGACAGCGTTACCTAAATAAATGTATAATTCTGTGTCTTCTCTGCTTTGCGATTTACAAACTAAAACCATGACAACCTGGTAAAAAACTATAGACAAAACGTAGTAACAAAAAATAATAAAAATAAATAAATAACTCTGAAATTTCTCATTTAATAACTCTGAAATTTGCAAAATCATTGAAATTATGAAGATATTAAGTGTCCATGGTCAGAGTCTTATCATCAATATTTTAAGCAATAATATAATACTTGCCAAGTGGTTTCCGACTGATATCTAGTTTCCTTATAAATACCCCTTTCAATCACTATTCAATCATGTAATTTTTTTTACCTTTTTTCTTATTATTAGAACGATAGTTTAAAATAAATTTTAATTTAAAAAAAATAGATGTAACATATACTTGGCATTTTCCTCGAATCTAATTCTAAGTATCTTATTTATTGTCTTTTAATATGGAATGCATGGTAATGAATCCATGGATAATGTTTTTCCTTATTTTAAGAAGATATATTATTGAAAATGATATTATTAAGCATAGTTAGTATGAATGTAAGTAAATAAACTGTTGCAGTGTTTAAAAATTATTTGGATTTTTAGTGAAATTTTTTCATTTAAGAAAGATTTAAATCCTATACCAATTATAGGTGGTGTAGGTATGAATTTTTTAACTAAAAAGTAGTGGAAGTTATAACGCAAACTCCATTATTGATCATTAAACTTTTTTCCTTGTGTTTGTGGTAATGCTCCAGAAGAATTTTTCTTCACTACCCTTCACAAGCAAATATGAGGAAGTACTAAGAAAAATGAAATGTCGTTAAACATTGCTGCAATTTTTCATAGATTTTATGTCTTAAACCTAAAATATGTCTGAAAATAATTGTATTCTTAACCTATAGACAAAACTGAAACTACCGGTTGCTTAATAATTTATAATGACTCACTACAAAACAACACCAAATCCAAAAGTCTCATAGAAAAAACTTCCACATAATTGAACTTTAAAAATTAAGTGCATATTGAACTGATTTGTTTTATTGCACATTCAATCTTGAACTTATTATGGTCCAATCAGCCTTATGATTAGTCAAATTTTTGTTACACTAAATGCTAGGATCATGGGATCATAATACATAGCCATGCTTAACTTACTTTCGTTGCCCAAGACAACCTCTATGTCTTTTTCCCATTTTTCTTCTTTTTTTGTTAGTAATTGTTATGTAAACCATTAATTCTTTTAAAAAAGAGATGTCAGCCCAAGGCCAACCCACCACTTTTGTTATCGAGATGCAATAAGATCCAAAAATAAAGTGGACAACTGCCTTTTGTTTTAACTTTATTGAAACGGGATTTGTGCATTGCTTCCATTTTATAGCTTTTTCCATATATATGTTTACATCTCAATAATATATTTACATAAAATGAATATTTTATCATACATTAAAAATAAGTAAAGAACAAAATTGATGCAGGCCAAGCAAAGCGCCATTTAAAGGAAGGATCCCCCATATAAATTGCATAACATTGTAACATTATTTCTATGCAATATTATATTGCTAAGCCAGATAAGCAATCTGAGCAGTAACGCTCCACAAACTTCAATCGTGTGCACCATTACTAAAAGGTGGTTTGCTGAAAGTGCCACGAGATGCCCTTCTCTTCACAAATAGGTCTCATTATGATCCATGTCCACCATGAAACTGACTTGTAGAGTTTGTAAAAGAGGGAGTGTAAGGTTCTCAGTTTAAATGGAAAAGGACTATGTAGAGCACAGAGGATGGCGCGAAAATTTGTTTTAAACAAACTCAGAGGGATGGAAAGTTTGGTAAGGGAGTTAAATTTTCCATAATGAATTATCTGATGATGAAAATGCGGCTCTGCCGGCAAGATTTGATGTAGACATCGAGATGTCAGGCCAGGATGGGACAGATCAAGACAATAACGGGTCACGTGTGGGAGGAATCGGTTTTGTGGAAAGGTGGGTGAGAGAAAACGAGGCGTTTTAGTTTTCCCATTTGAGTTTATGACTTAGAGAGTGCTGGAAGGTGCAGAGCTCGAAGTGCCAGAAAATTAACCGCCTATGATGATCTGGAGAGTGTATGGACAGATGGGGACTCAGGAGGCACAAGGCATGCATTTTTAAAGGATGGATCCCAATCCCATTGATAACATATGAATGAGATGGATGGAAACAGTTCTAAGTTTCGCGTGAAAATATCAACAGTGAGAGATAGTTGGGATCAGGGATCAAATTTGAAGGGCTTGTCTTAATTTCAGATAGAAGGTTTATTCATGCTTCCCTTCTACAATAAAGGGCCTTTAAAAAACCCACATTTTAAATGACAATAACATATTGATTGCATATTTTATTAAAAAACATGTGCTAAAAAAATAATGCAATTCAATTAAATTTATGACACTAAAAATTTTGAAAATGAAACTTGTAGCACCTACAAGTGGGAACAATTTGCCATATTTTGATTCTTGAATTGGTTCCATACAATATCAAAATTTGATCCCTTAACATTCCATGCAAAATCTAATTTTATTTTTTTATATAGGAAAAGTACTTTACTTCAGTATCAAGCACTTAGTAAGGATTCAACTTTGACCTTTCCTTAACACCATTGAAATGTCCATTCTTTGGATCAAGATTTGAATTGGCTCAGAGATATCTCCAAGGTGTTCTGAGATTACAACGTTTTGATGAAATTAATAAGAAAGTATCGATTAGCTAGATAAAAATAAAATAAAATAAAACATATACAACCAGATTTCAAAAGTTTGAATTTGAACTCATTATAAATATCCAAGGGATAAGTGCATTTCATAGTCAAGTCAACATAGGGAATGTGTTTATTTAGCCATAAATATATCATAATACTCTCAACCTAAGAACCATATCCATGATAGCTAATCATGCTTCTCCATTCACCAATATTGGCAATTTATTCTAAGATGGATGCTAATGGTGGGTGGTGGCCACTGGAAACAACAAGATTTTATATAATATCTGAAGCAACAATATTTGGTTGTCTTTCCTCTGTTTATTTGCACTCTACCTATGAATATATAATCTGGGCATGCTTCAATGGGGCACATCTCCCTTTCAATACTCATATGCTATAGACATAATCAAAGTCTCAACATTCAAAGCACTTAGATCTGGGAAGTGGGAACACAAGTCGATACACATGAAGATTATATATATCATGATCAATAGCAATCACTAACATAAGAACTAATGCTAAACAATGGAAATCATACATTAAAAAAGAAAATTTATAGTAAATAAAAAGCACTAATCCTAAAAAATGGAGCAAAACCAATAATGTATAAGGAGAAAATCTTTCATCAATATACTTCTGCCATACTTATAGATAATAGAGATATTATTGTTTTCCTTAAAAAAACAAATTCTGGAACAAAACGTGTGAAACATTATGTAACCCATCCAATCCGTATGCATCCAAACCGGAATCCTGTGTCATATATCTTCAACACATCAACAAAAGGGAAATTTTGTAGCTGCAATCCACCCCACCTCTGAACAAAGAGACACAATATATATGTGGATTCAATGAGAGAGTTGAATCCCTGAGAAAACACAAATAGCATGCAAACTACTAGTCATGTCACAATAATATAATCTATGCTCAGGTAAGAAGGTAATCATTGATCCACAACTGTATCTGCCCAACTACAATGATAACGTATATGTTGAGTATTCATTTGTTAAAGGCATGTGAGGAGTGTTTTTATACTTGTTCAAGTCACATATTGACTTATATACTTCTAATGGTAAGTCATGTATTGCAAAAAAATACATGTTCTCAATTATTGATATAATTATCTCTTTCTTAGCATGTACTTAGTAATTGGAAGAGTACTTTGTTTTCTTTGTCCATCTAAAAGTTGCACTACAAATTTATGAGCCTCTGATTTTGTATGGACACTTAGACCACTAACTTGAAGAGTATTATTTCCATCTTTAGCCAATGGAGTTTCTCTTTTGAATTTTACACACCATGAACATTTAATCCTTTGAACGCCATTAAGATCTTTTCTAATGTAAGCCTATGGAAATCTTGTTTTCCATTTGGAATTGAATGTTCTATTGCTCTTCTTTGATGTTGGCTCCTCTTCAAGGCATTCTGCACTGCTTGATTCATGGCCTTCAAGTGGCATATCATAAAATTCATTTTCATGGTGCATTGGTTGATTAGAGCATTGAGGAATACCAAATGCATCAACAAGAGAAAGTTGTTGTTTATCTTTCTTAGGACGACTAAGTCGTGGAATTTCTCAATAATTTATCCTTGTATTCAAACATTGAAATAATCAAATATAAAAATACAAATTAATGGTAGACATTAATTTAGGAATTATGAAATACAAAATAGTATAGAGGGGCTAAAACCTTTTATGTCTTTGATTTAAACCTAAAAATTAGGAGTTAGTCTTCCTCTAATGCAAATAAACCTATAGCAGAATTCCTCTAGTGCAAGGAAACCTGTAACAGTCCAAGGGACCAATTAGTTTTTCCATCTTTAAAATAAACAAGAAAATATTCGCCTAAACGAATACTCTATTGCCATTTAAGCAAGAACTCGAGCTAATACTTTACATTTAAGGAAGAATTTAAAATATGAAAATATTTTAAGATGCAATAGAATTGAAGATGGCATAGATGTCAATTCTAAAGGTGTAAAAGTAATTCAATTCAGAAATAAATACACACCAATCCTTAAAAATTCCTTGAACCACGTATTCTTGGATTCACAAATAAGCATTAGTTGCAGACCCATCTTGATTCTATATAATAAGTTATTAGTTCACAATATCTATATGACAAGCAATGAATCCTATAAACCATTTCCAATAAACCCATGAAAGGTCTCTAGTTTCAACATCACCTGTTTAGGTACATAGGGTACTCCCAAAAGAACGAACACCTTGAGCAACCGCTTCACACAAATAGATCACAGATCAACGCACCGATGTTTGTCACGTGGTTAAAACCCTCGAGAGGGAAACAGTCCATGGCCCCAGCCAAATATCTACTTTGAGCAATTTATTATGCAAAAGAAAGAAAGTTACATGAGCTTCTCATAATCGATCAACTAGCCAAGGACCCTCTATGCTCTTTAAATAGAGATCATAGACCAATCGGGTGTTAAGCCATGGATCAATGGTAGGTATGATCTAAGAGAAGTTGAACCGTCGGATCACTCTATGTCTAGAGCATATAGTGACCTTCGGATTAGAATATTTACAAATGCATACTAAAGAAACACACTTTTATCTAACGGATATATTACACAAGTCGATCTTAACTAACTCCTAAGTGTCTAAATATCCTAACATCCCCCCTTAAGAACAACTTGGGATAGGATTGAAGGATTTACAAAAGTGACACTATTAGGAGAAGGAAGGAGGCATTAGAGCCTATCCCCCCTTAAGGACACATTCCTGAACTCCTAACATAGACCGAAGTTTAGAAAACTTCGCTTCTGTAAGAGACTTGGTGAATATGTCTGCAACTTGATCATCTGTAGGGCAATAGAGCACTTCAATAACACTATCATGAACAAGATTTCTGATGAATTACATGTGTAGCTCAATGTGTTTGCTATGTTGATGTAGAACTGGATCTTTGGCAAGCTTGATGGCACTTTTATTGTCGCACCAAAGTGGAGTAGGATGTTGTTGCTCGAATCCAAACTCTGAAAGGATCTGTCGAATCCATAAAGCTTCATGACTGGCATTAATTGCGGCTCGATATTCTGCTTCTGCTAAAGAAAGAGCAAGAGCTTGTTGTTTCTTACAAGCCCAAGTGACAGGTCCAGATCCCAAATTGAAAACATAACCTGCAGTAGACTTTCGATCATCAGGATTTTCGGCCCAATCTGAATCAGTGAAACCAACCAACAAAGGTTTCCCCCCTGTACTGTAATGAATCCCAAACTGAATTGTACCTCAAATATATCGAAGTATTATTTTTGCTACTTTCCAGTGAATTTCATGAGGAGTTTTCATACAACGAGCAACACGACCAACGAAAAAGGAAAGGTCAGGACGGGAACGAGTCAAGTATAAAAGACTACCAACAAGCTGACAATACAAGGTGGCATCTACTTCAGGGGAAGTACAAGTGGCAAAAATTTTAACTCTAGACTGGAAGGGAGAAGGGGTTGGTTTACAATCTTCCATGTGGAAGCAACGAAGTAGATCACAAGCATACTTAGACTAGGAAATAAATATTCCTTCTTTGGTTTGCAAGACTTGGAGACCAAGAAAATAATGCAAATGTTCTAAATCTGACATTTAAAATTTTTGCTTAAGACTGGACTTCACACAAGTTATAAGTTTAGGGTCACTACCATTAAGGATAAGATCATCAACATAAAGAACAAGTATGATGAGATGGTTTCCTACTTTCTTGGTATAGACATTGGGGTCAGAATGGCATCTAGAAAAACCAGTGTCAAGGAGAAAGCTATCCATTTTGGCATACCAAGATCTAAGAGCTTGCTTAAGGCCATATAAGGATTTCTTAAGGAGACAAACAAGGCTAGAGTTATTCTGAACATATCCAGGAGGTTGTTCCATGTAAATCACCATGTAAGAAGGCAGACTTGACATCCATTTGATGGACTTCCCAGTTATGTAAGGCTGCAAGGGAAAGAACAAGGCAGATGGAGTTCATTTTTGCTACAGGGGCAAAGGTTTCATTGTAGTCAATCCCTTCAACTTGGGAAAAACATTTGGCAACTAACCTTGCCTTAAGTATTTCAACACTTCCATCTGATGCATAATTAGTTCTGTAGACCCATTTACATCTGACAAGTTTTCTTCCTTTTGGAAGAGGAACAAGATCCCAAGTATTGTTCGTCATTAAGGAACGATATTCTTCATCCATAGCTGCATCTCAATCTGGATTTCCTGAAGCTTTTGCAAAAGTTCATGGATCATGATTCTCGGAAACTTGAACCAAAAGGGAAGAGGCTCGCTGAAACTGAGAACGTGTTCGACGTTGATCTCTAGGATCACCAACAAGATCACCAGCTACTTCACATGTTGAACGGACCCATCGAGGAGGCTTTGGTGCTGGTGCAATTGGAGGAACATGCACAGGCGGAGGTGGATTTTCATCCTCATTGTCATCATCAGAAACTAGAGTTGGAAACCTATCAAGGAAGTTGGAAGAAGAAGAAGAAGAAGACACAATTGCCAAATCAGGCTCGCGGGCCAAAGATGGCACACCCACCAAGTTAGGCTCGCAGGCCAAGAGATTTTCATCAAATTTAACATCTCTTCTAATGATTATATCATGTGAATGGGGCTGAAGAAGTCTATAACATTTTACATCTTCTGAATATCCAACAAATATGCACTTTTCACTTTAGGCTGCAATGCTTTCCTTTTTTCATCTGGAATGTGAGCCCATGCTTCACAACCAAACACACAAAAGTGACTTACATTTGGTTTAATTTTACTCCATACTTCTTCTGGTGTTATACCTTGTAAAACTTTAGTGGGTGTGCGATTAACTATGTAATTTACACAATTTATGGCCTCAACCCAATATTGAAGGCTTAGTCCCTTAGATTGGATCATACAATTATCCATTTCTTTTAAAGTGCGGTTATTCCGTTCAGCTACACCATTTTGTTGTGGTGTATATGGAACAGTGTGCTATTGTTGGATTCCTTGTTCAGTGCAGAAAGTAGTGAACTTGTTGTTAACATATTCTCCTCCATTGTCGGCTCTTAACTTAATAATTTGATGACCATATTGTTTTTCAACAAGGGCCTTGTAGGCCAAGAACATGTTAAATACTTTGCTCTTAAGTTTTAGGAAGTAAAACCAAGTGCGTCTGGAGTAGTCATCAATGAAAGTTAAGAAATATTTGAAACCAGAAAATGATGCAGATGGAAGAGGACCACACAAGTCACTATGCACAAGCTCCAAAGGAACCGAGGCGTGCCAAGAGGCATGTTTGTCAAAACTGTCCCGATGATGTTTTTCGAGTACACAACCGGAACAAACACCATCCTTGCAAGATACCATTGGAAGACCAGTCACCATATTGTCTTTACATAGTTGTTGCAATGAGCGATAATTTAACTAACCAAATCGCCCATGCCAAAGTTTGCTCAAGTTATCACTATGAGCAACAAAAACTGAAGGAAAAGGTGATAACCCAAAGTTGTTAAATTTGTACAACCTGGTAATATCATCAACAGTTCCAGTAGCAAGGACATTTTGAGGATTTTTAAAATCCTTGATTACAACTTGGTGAGGTGTAAACATCACAGTTTTACCTTCACCCGAATGAGTAATTTGATAGACTGATAACAGATTGCAGGAAATTTTTGGAACACATAGTACATCACTGAAATGCACCATTTTCTAATGGAACTGTTCCAGATCCTACAACACTTAGAGATCTATCATCACCAACAAATATTTTTTTGGTGTTACATTCATGCATAGTAGAAAAGATGGCTTGATCCTTAGCCATATGATAAGATGCTCCATAATCAATGAGCCATTCATTTGAAGTAGAAGAAGAAGATGCAGTATAGGAATAACCAGAAGCATAAAGTGCATGTCTATGAGAGTTAGATTTTGAAGACGAATCTAGGCTGATGTGGTGCTTCTTCATTGCTGCTTCCAAGGTTGCCATATTCTTGAAACAGTTAGATTCATCATGATTATCTTTCCCACAAAAATTGCAATGACGCTCAGTCTTCTTTCCTTTTGGATTGGATCATTTGTCATGTTTTAAAGAAGGAGCTGGCTGAGAGGGTTTAGGACCCTTGTTGTTTGGCTTATTATTGCGAGAATTTTGTTTCTTGGGAGGCTTAGACTTTTCTTTCTGTTGGGACAATAAGGCTTTCCCAGATGTATCTGCATTGTTAATTATTCCAAGATGAATGAGTTTATCTTGCTCTCTCATTAAGGAATCACAAAAGGATTCAAGACTAGGCTCTTGATAGCTAACTCCAGTCAAGGATTCTTTCATGGAGTAGAATGTAGATACAAAAACAAAATATGCAGCTCCAAGTTTGGAAAGAATATGATAAATACATTGTTTGTCTTCTTTCTTAATCTTGCATTCTGCACATAAGAGTCTAAGAGTTTTATACTTAGATAAATAGTCTTGAATGCATGAAAAATCATTTGGATTCAAGGAAATCAACTCATTCTCAAGTTGATGACCCTGAATTTCATTATGTTTACCAAACACAGATTCTAACTTTTTCCAAGCTTTATCAGGTTCATCAATTCCAGATATGTGGAATCGCAAATCAGTAGAGATTGACATCCCAATCAATCCACCAGCTTCATCACATCTATTTTCCCATTTAATTTTTTTATCATCATCAGTGGGTTCTATTTCTTTCCCTGAGGTTATCCTGAAAAGTCCCATACTTCGTAGAACATCCTCCATACAAGATTTTCATGAGAAATAGTTAGAACTTGTAAGTATAATATCACAAGGGGCGGCCATATTGCAAAATAATGGTTAAAAAAACATAAACTAATTGTCTGGTTGCAAAGAGATCGAAAAAATATGTGGTTTTAAAAAAAATGGCATTGAACACTGATTCTAGATGATAAAGTTATGTTTGATCAAAGAAAATGTTGAAGATGTCCCCAATAGTGACGTGGCAGATATTAACTTGACCAACTAAAAAAAAGAACCCCCCTCTTCCCAAGATCAACCTTTGACAATCACTTTACAATAAAGTTGCTTTGAAGTGAATCACTTTTGTAGAATAAGTGAGGCTCACTTTTACAATAATGTTACTTTTAAATAGTGCGACAATAAATTAAAAGACTTAAGTGACTCACTTTTTATTTTATTTTATTTATGTGAGATGCACTTTTACAATAAAGTAACTTGAAAATAGAAATTGCATGCACTAAAAAGTAGCTTAATAAAACTTGAACTCAAGACCTATAAAAGAATAAAGCAACTTTGAACCAAGTGAACTAAGCTTAAAAGGTACATAAAATAATGGAAAGAGGAAGGGTTTTTTTTTTTTTTTACTCTTCTCTCTCATTCTCCGTGCTTGTTTTTTTTTTTTTTTTCCAAATCACAAAAAAAAAAACCGAAAAACAAAAACAAAAAAAAACTTTTTCCACACAATGGGGTTAGATCTTGGTTAACTTACCCAGAAAGTCTACGTTTTCAAGTTTTTCCATTGTTTCTGATTTGTCGTGATCACACAAGGTGCACGACAAAGAGCATACGTAGTCGAGAAGACAAGAAAAAAAACTTTCCCTTACTGTTTCTGATTCGCCACGATCGTGCAAAGTGCACAGCAAAGAGCATACGCAGTCAGGGAAGACAACAGTCCGAGACTAAAACAAAAAAAGATCTAATAATAAAACTAATAATATATGAGAAGTTTAAAAAAAAACAAAAAACAAATTTGTCACTGTAACATTATACCTTCAGATTTACCAAAATGGGTGTTTCTGGAACAAACGGAAACGGTTTTTGGTGAAACGAAAACTATTTCCCAATGAAAATGGCGCTCCAGATGCAATGGAACAGCTCCCACAACCCAAAAATACACAAGCAATCTATAGCCAGAAACCCTTTCAAAGTTTCGGCAACACCGGTTCCAGATCTTGATCAAAATCGAAAGCGGCTCTTCATAAAAGCTCTGATACCATGTTCGGGTACACAGGGTACTCCCAAAAGACCGAACACCTTGAGCAGCCACTTCACACAAATAGATCACAGATCAACACACCAATGTTTGTCACGTGGTTAAAACCCTCGAGAGAGAAACAATCCACAGCCCCAGCCAAATATCTACTTGGAGCAATTTATTTTGCAAAAGAAAGAAAGTTACATGAGATTCTCATAATCGATCAACTAGCCAAGGACCCTCTATGCTCTTTAAATAGAGATCATAGACCAATCGAGTGTTAAGCCACAGATCAATGGTAGGTATGATCTAAGAGAAGTTGAACCGTCGGATCACTCTATGTCTAGAACATATCATGACCGTCGGATTAGAATATTTACAAATGCATATTAAAGAAACACACTTTTATCTAACGGATATATTACACAAGTTGATCTTAACTAAATCCTAAGTGTCTAAATATCCTAACATCACCTAGCAGATGGAAATACATTCCAAGACATTTCCTAGATGCCAAAAATTGCTCTGCATGGAACCTTTCAATATTTTCTATATTTTTATTGATAGAGCAAGTGGAACCTTTCTCAGATGTTTCCAATGTTGTCCATCTAAAGCTTTTAAATTCTAGAAAAATGAAAAAAAACACATTAAACAATACTAATTGGGGATAACATATCATCAATAAAACTTAAATAGACAAATGTATCCTTAATTACCTGCCACAGTAGCAATGGGTAATGTATCCCATTACCAACCACACTAGCATCATGCAATGCATCAACATTCATTTAACACACCACATAAAGTAAGGATATTATCTCATAATTTGGATAAATAGATTGAAATAGTTGAGTATTGTGAATTGCATGGATTTATACAAGGTATATTTTCTAATCATTTATATTAAAAATTGGTGAATGACAGGTTTTATTGTTTAAATTGCAATTTTATATTTAGGTGGACTCCAAAGTATGGCAATTAGTTTAGGATTTCAATTTGGGGTATGTATGGGTAGGACTCCCATAAAATACAGTTAGGCAAGTATTAGTAAGTTCATGGGGATGTTACATGCGATTGGATCGTATTCCCTTTGTATAACTCTGAAATGATGGGATCGGTAGTACTACATATCTTTACATAAGTGCATAACCTACTCATAGGCTGGAGATAACCAAATATTGGTTAACTTGTCATAATGACTAGATACACAAACACTGGAACTATGCATAAAATCCTGAGTCAACTATGATGCAAGAAGTAATGGATGCAGGGATAAGTCAGATGGTCCAACCAATACTGTTAGTTGAATCTGATTAGATTAAAGGGAAAATGAGCAATATAATGGCAGCAAACTCATGCATAATTGCATGTTGTCAAGTTCCAGTGCAAGCCGTCCATTTCAAGCATTGAATTCCAAAAAAATCATACTATAAACAAATAGCAAGCAACGTCTTGAAAATGGGGGTCATATCAAGAAAGTTGTTTCCAATTTGTGGCAATCTATGTTTATTTTTCCCTGGTTTAAGGGTGCGCTCCAGATAGCATGTTAAAAGATACAAGAAGTTATTGTCAAACATTTTTCTCGCATCACAAGTAAGTCTATTATAAATTATTGGTATTGAATCGCTTTGGATCAACATTGGGTCAATTTAGGGTTCCAATTCACATTTATGAGCACCTAATTGGAAATTGATTTGCATCTTTGATGAGGAAAAATGGGTTTCAGAGTTGAGTTTGAATTGGAATTGATTCTAACAAAATTCCCCTATGAAGGACAATGTTTTCTGTACAATTAAATTCATGGTTTAAACCCCTTAATGGTCATTGGTCATACTGGAAATCTCAGTAGAACTAATTCGAATTGAAACGACATTTAAGGGTGATATCCACTATTTGTTGAAAGGAATTTTATTACAAATATCTTGAAGGCGCTGGAAGCAACTCACTATATATTCAAGTTAACTCTTTAAACTTAACAACCGATATCACATTAAGAATATGTTGCAATAAAAAAAAATATTGCATTTGTATGAAGCAGAGATATTAATGAAATAATCTCATAAATACTGTGTTCTTGTTGTTATCAATTTTTGATGTGTGACTCTATTTATGAGAGTGAATGAATTGTAAAGTTTTCATTAGTGTAGTCATTGTAGAAGAAGAAATCTTCTCTGTAATAAAAAAACGGTATTCCAGATCAAAGACCATGAGAGGGACACTAGCATTGGGCTTGATCATGGCTTGTAATGCGTGGAAGATGGAATAAATTGCATAAGTATGAACCTGTAGCTTGTATTTCCTGGAAGATGAAATAAATTGCATAAGTATGAACCTATAGCATTGGATGAAAAGAGACAAATCAGTACGAGCTTGGATGTTGCATGATTTCAGACACAGAGGTCTTGGATTTAGCTCAGAGCTATTTTGACGTTGGGTATCAAACCCTTAGAGAAGCGATCCAACCATTCTAGGCATCGTCAATTCACTACAGTGATCATTGATCACGATTGGATCAATGATCCCTCCTTCTCGTTGACCAAATAGTGGCATTAAGCTGAAATTCTAAGCCGATATCATGTGCAAGTGAATCCCTATCACATGCATTAACACTGACAGTGTGTCGTGGAAAGCGTAAATATAGTCATTGGTTGTCTTAATATTTCAAGTTTCAACAACTCTCACATGAACATGAAAGCTCAGATCTCATACTTATCTATCCAGAGTTTTCCACATGAAGCCATGTAGGGGAATGTGTGTATATGTTTTCCATGTTAATGAGTTGTTCCAGTTTTAATTGCTGGAAAAATCTATTGGCAACAACAATTACGAAGAGCTTGCACAATTAAATTCTCGAATTGAAACTAAACATTTAGCAATTCAAACCAGCAATAAATCCACTATCCAATATCTACAAGATAACTTATTTTTGTTTTAAGAACATTAAATGGATTGTATAAATTACATCTGTGGACCAGAAATTAACGACTAAAATTAAGAATTCCAAGGATTAAATTTACCAAAAATAATTTAGTTTAATATCTTGCGTTGAGGTTAAGGCATGTTAGTAATTGTTGCTATATGTATGGAACCTACATATACTTTTGTTTTAGATTATCATGGAGCGCGTTGTAGAATGCACCAATATCCTTCAAACAAAAGGGTAATTTTAAAGAGGAACACAATCTACTAACAAAAACTTGACATGCATACTATGGTGTAACTCCAATCTCCAACAAAGGCTCGTCGATGCATCATGCATGATATATTTTAAGGTTTTTCAAATATAAATTAAGAGTAAAGCACACAGTACATACCTTACCTCTAGAATCCAATCCCTCTCCCAATTTAATGTAGCGGAGCTTTCATGGGAGATTCAGAGAATTGAGCACTTTTTGAGGAGGCCATCCATGGAAATGGGGTTGCTTAAATATTCCAAATGATTCAAGCCACAGGATAGTAGGATTACAAGGTATAGTGTAACAGTTTATAGCATTGCAGCACTGAAACCTCCAATTTTCAATATTCAACTTTGAAAAATGAGAGTGAAGGCAAGTGGTAGCAATTCAATGCAACTTGTTATTTAATACGATATGAAATAATTTAATGTTGTGGGTGAACATCTAATTTTAAAGTTGATGTTTGTTTATTGTGCATTAAATGCAAGTTGATCCATCTGATTCTCCGAATCTACATGAAAACTTGAATAGTGAACCATGTTGCAGAGTCGCTCAGGCCCATCAATGCACTTGTGAGTCATGACATCCTGGGAGATGAGTCTTGACTCTTGAGTCTTAGTTGTCTGATCATGCCACCGTATAAACTTCCCAATGCCCATTACCCCCTGGTACAAGTATACAAGTTACAACTACAAGTATGAGGTAGGTAAATATTAGATTGCCACTTGGTATTGGTACATGTGTGCTCCAGGTCCTTGGAGAACCATCATCCATGCAGACAAGATTGAGTAAAATTGTTGACGGGAAATTTTATCCCTAGGCCTTTTAATGGCATTTAAACTTAAATGGTCTACTTTTTTTTAAAAGGACAAAGATAAGAAACATAACTTTAAATGGTGGAGAATTTTCAAATGCCACTTCATATATGAGCTAAGATCCCTTTGACGGGTTGTGACAGCTTGAATTTTGATCCTTTCTTTCCACTTGTGTTCTAACTGTCAACAAACTAAACTTGTTTGCGATATGATGGTAGTGTTTGCAAAAGAGAGACAAATTGCCCAACGTTCATGTTTCTTTCTCATTTCCATCATCTTAGCTCCTGCGGTGGGTCCATGAGGGGTTGCATAAGAATGTGTTCACACAAATATTTTTTTTAACCATGGGAACAACAACCTCCCAAGAGTATATCCAACATCCCGCAAGCCAGATGTCGGTTTTGAACCTATGACCTCCAAGGAGATAACACATGTTCTTAACCATTAGGCCCACTCAAATGCTCTACATTCACACAAAATTTTAAGATTTTCTATAATAAATGTATGGAGTACATTAAATTTTATCTTTCTATGTGATCATTTATTTTTTATGATTTCTCTTTCATGTTTCCCATCTTGTTAAATTGAATATTCATTTTGATTTGTGTTTCTTATATTAGACTAAAATATTTTCCTTTTATATAATTGAAGACAATATGCTAGCATTTTATCATAGATTAATTTTGAATATTAATCAATATTAATATATAAATTTAAATATATTTTTAGTTTTTAATTATAAAATATAATTTTGTTAAAAATAAGAAATATATTTTTATTTAATACTTTGATTTTTTAAGGTGTGTTATAAAATTATTTCTTAGGTAAGAGGTTAAACTACGACTAGTGGTAGTATATTGTTTTATAGATGGGTTTAAAGCTAAATATTACAAGAGTACATGACCCCACTCAAGTTAGCCTTGGTGATAACCACAAAGGGCTTTCACTTTCTTGCATATACAATCTAAGATGAAACTACCTTTTGGTCATGGAATAATAACTAAAACTGCTTTTGATTGGTTAAGAGCTTGTTTTCCTCGGACATAAGGGCACATGTTAACGACCCAATACTTAGGCATTTGGTAGGAGTGGATGTCTACCCTCTTACATACCACTAGAAAATTACCTCAATTTGCTTGGTTTTCCTTGAATAACAATAAGAGTCAACCCACATTCATGGATAGCAATCATTGATGGTTGTCCTCATTGTTGATTGGAAATTGATTTATGTTTGAGTTGTATTAGCACAAAAAATCATACATAGCTCAAGTTGAGGAATAATGTGGGGTGTAGTAGCAGGTTATCTTGGACAAATTAGACTTCTTTAACTATAAATATGAATATATAGTCAATGTGATATGGAGGGACTACGCCTTCTTGCGAGTCAAACACAATGAAAATTATTTGATAGTTATAACAACAAAGAACTCAAGCATCCAAATAGAATGGAAGCCACAATTATAAATTTAATTCCACAAGTAGAAATACACGACAGAAACAAAGAAAGGGATATATCCACAAACTTTTATTTTTTTATTAATCAAGACCAACTCTCACACATGTTACAACAATTTTAAGAAATTCATATCGCCTTTGGATTTTGTTGGATCAACACCACAACTTTTCTTCACTTACCTACAATTCGTTAGGAAAAATATTTTTTCCCAATGCCTCTATCCACCATCACAACCACAAACTGGAGCTTTCCCTCAAAGGCCCAAGTTGTCTTTCTCATACATGGGTAGATAGTTTTAATCATAAGACTTGGAAGTCAAATAGTTCCAACCTTTCAACTACTCAAGATCTAGATTTATCAATGAATTTTTCCCTCTTAGGGATCTAGATTTATAAATGAATTTATCCCTCTCGTCAATTTACATTTAACTCTTTGTCTTCTGAGTAAATAATGCACCCCTTCATTTCTTCAGTTGACCTTTTAGCAAGGTAAACCCATCACACTTATTTATTTATTTTATTACTCATGGCATTTCTATTTCATCCCATTCATTTTTTTATAGAACTAAGTTCAGGTTTTGCATCCAAGAATGGTTTGGGATCAATCTGTAGCATGAGGTTCAAATACCACAACTCACTTATGCAGCTACAATGATGCTCAACTTGAATTCCATGCACTTGCCTAAATCCTGTTGCAACAAGTATCAAGTGTTGTTGTCTCTTACATGGCCACGTACTTCTTTTGCAACAACTTCTATGATAAGTTATATCTTCACCATGGCATTGTTGAAGCAACTTTTGTAGCAACTCCTGTAACACATAAAATCTATGAAATATGATGTAAAAAATGCATAACTACTAAAAGTGACTAAGATGTGCAAGATGGATGGTTGTACTAGGAATGCTCCTGCATAAAACTCTTCTAGTTGGAAAATTTGAGCATCTTCCTCAAATGGTAGGATAACAACAAATGCAAATTCGATATCCTCCTTTGCTCACTTCTATAACTAACATCCACAATTTTTCGTTCGATGTTCTAAGCCAACATTATTCTACATCTAACCCACTCTTTAATGTTTCTTTCGTTCCTTTTAAATTTGTTCCACAAGGTTGCACGACCTCTTTTTCTTTTATCCTATCGGTGCTTACTGTCATACATTGCTTCCACTCAATCATGATTACTACTTCCTCTAACTCCCTCTTAGACACCATTATCGATACTTGTTGCATGGAAGTACGTAAGTGTACCATTATCCTCACTGACAACTTTTCCTTTAGGTATCTCCCTCTTCGCCACATCCTCCACCTTCTATGTTGCATTCCCTGCAAACACACCACCACACAAAACATTGTGAGAATGAAAAACTACCATTTGTGCCTTATTCAAAGGTTCTTTTTTGTAGAGCTCGTGCTTTTCTCTTTATTTTCTTTAGGCCACTGCTCCACAGGTTCATGTTGCTCCACTTCCTTAACATATGCTAACACTAGATTTACCATTGCTTGGTTTTCCTTCTCCACTTCATCATTCAAGTTAAACTTTATCCCATCCTTCTCAAAATTATAGGTATTTCTTGTCCCATCATGCATAACTCGGTTAGGATTAATTAATCCTCCTTTGTCCAATATAGTCTATTTGGTTGTTTTTCCAAACTTAGGGAGTGATTATTACTGTACTGGAGTGTGGAGGACACACCTAGAGGTTATCTGCCACTTACTCCATGTGCATGCATGAGTTTATGTGCATATGGGACCAATCCTTACATTATAGGAGCCCACTCTGAGTGCCACCAGCAGCCTCCATCAGGTGGTTGTGGTAGGTAAGAAATTATGTTGAGTTAACCTCTAGTTACAATCAGTTAGATCATTTTCAGTTATCCTAGCGCCAGTTTTGCATACATGTAAGGAAAGTGGTGCCTTTTGTCCACCTACCTCATTAGTTAGTAACTGACTGTAGACTGATTCAGACATCCGGAGCTAGACTAGTGAGCTCCAGCAGTGATTTAGACATATTGAGTTATCTAATGAGTCAGTTAGAACTGATAGATTTGAATCCTATCTTTAGCATTTGAATTCTATTTATTGTATAATCATTGTATTATTGATTAATGAATGAAGATTAACGTTGTGAATATTTGAGCAATTCTTGTCTGATTTATCTGAAATTTGTGGCATAAATTTCATGTTTAGTGTACATTCTTTTTTATTATTCCACTGCATAATTCCTTTCCTACAACTTTCATATTTTTTCTGTAGATCAATGGTTCACAAATTTAACATGGTATCGGAGCCTTATTCTAACTAGCAGCAAACCCCATAATCTTCCATGCTTACACCAAAAGCAGCGTAGTTTCCACATAAATCTTGTAATCATTGCCTTGCTAACTCTGGATTATGCCCAGAGAATTCTCTACAGGTGTGACGAACTCTAAAATGTGCACATGTCGAAGTGGAGCGTGTTTTAACTAACATGTGATTGTGAATTGGTTTATTTTGCACTGATATTTTGTAGGTACAACTTCAATATGGACTCGAGAGTATTATTTCCTCTTCTTAATCCATTCACAAGATATTCAGAGTCGAAATTGAAGATGATTCCATCTCTAAAGAGACAAGGTCTCTGTGAGGTATCCATTGGAATTGGTAAAGGGTCTTATGAAGATGAAAATGGCTGGATAAATGACGGTGATATATGATCCATATTTATGTGGGAACAAAATGAAATAACAGATAGATAATCATAAAGAAAACCATATTGCAAAGATAATAGAGATACAGTAAACACATATTCTATAAAATAGCGGAAATAGAACAGACTGTAAATACAACATTTAGAATGGTGGTAGTTGTCTCTGAGAAGAGATGTGGCTACTGCGCTCATCCATGCCAAAATGAATACAAAATGAGGCCCAAATAGCCTATTTATAATGAGCATGAGGGAGAGAACCCCAAAAGTCCAAAACATAGCCCTAGAAGATGAACCGTCATAAAGTTTGCAGCCCCAAGGTGGTTAGTTGAACAATCAACTTCTTGGGGTCATAACTTTTGCATACGATCTCTGATTTGGGTGCTCGATAGCCCATTGGAAAGTTATATCAGAGATTTACATCTTTCGACTAATACCAAATGCATGCCTTTAATATACTTTAAGCCCCCTGAATCGCGAAAAAATGTCGTTCAGGGCCTCAAAACGACCCCGAAAGTTTGGGACTTGAAAAACCGTAGAAAATAACTAGGAAACTGCCACAATGGACAATTGTTTTGAGCCAATGGAATAGGTGGGTGGCCACCGATATCCATATGGATCAATCTTCCCCCCTTAGGAAGCAATGGTCTCCATTGCGTAAAATTCTATATCATATCTCGAACTGTGTGTTGAGATGATCTCCTGGTGCAACATTTGTTGAAGTGAAGAGGTTGCCTTTCTTTGACATCCCGCGAGGGTTGTAATTGATGTATGGATGATTTATATTTGGAAGAGAACTTTAAATGTGTGTCCTTAAACTATATAGGTACTCGAATGGATGAGGAACACTGACGTCTTGTTCTTCCTTCTTTTGTTGAGCGAAGGGACCCTGTGAAGAGGGTGTGGAGGTCTCTATGATCTTATGTTCTCCTTCAGAGGAAATTGTCAAGAGGGATAATTTCCTGGTGTGGGAGCTTATCTTCCTACCCTGCGAGACTGTGGCAGGTGCAACTATCTATGGTATCCGATAGAGCTGTCCTCCCAAAGTGACAATGACACTGTGAGGTCACGACTCATATACAACATGACGCTTCCACATATATGGTTGTCCTAAAAGAACATCACAAACTTCAAGTGGGGCCACATCACACAGTACCTCATCTTTGAAAGGATTGATGTCATATGGTAGGAGGCATTGTTGAGTAATGTGGATACCTTGTCCTTGTCTTAGAAAATCGATGTTGTAGGGTTACAGGTGTGGTGTTGTCGAAATCTCCAATCTCTTGATGACTTATGCTGAGATCAGGTTCTTTGGTTGTTGTTGTAAACAAAAAAATGTAGCGGGATTCCATTCACCCACATTTGTGAGTGGAAGAGGCGTTCCTCTACCTCTGACTCTTTAGGTTCCTCTAGTTGAATCTGTGTGCCAAGCAACAGTGGCAATGGGTTCTGCATCAATGATCTGTTTCCCATGGTCTGCGGCTGTGACATTGGGTTATGAATCAGAATCGGGGTCTAATTCTGAAGATTTGATCTCGGCCTCAAATTTCTGCTTTGAGCGACATTCTAAACTCGCACCACTTCTTGGTGTCCTTCTTTGTCTTTCCATTCCCCTTATTTTCTTGTGGCGGGGACTCGTTGTCCTTTACTTGTCTTGTGTTTTGCGGGTCAGGGTTTCCCTTTCCTTTCTTTTGCGGTGGGTTCGCAGGTCCAAAGCTTCATTAATTATTTTGTTGAAATTTCTCCTCGATTCCGACAGCATACCAATAGGAAGATCCAAGTGAAGAGATGTCAAGGAAGTCCATCTTAGTTCGCATGTATCAATGTAGGCCACTGCAATATTTTAGTATCAAGTGTCACTCGGAGTCCTTGATACTCGACTTTGTACGCAAGATATAAAAATTGTTGGTGTACTCTGACATTGTCTAGTCCCTCTCTTGACGTAGAATGGTCCATTTTGTGTAGGGATCATCATAGTTTCCCATGGGTTAATACTGTTCCTTGATGACATCTATGAAAGAGGCCCAAGTGGGATTTGTCTCAAACATTCCAAACTCATCTGATGAGTTTTGCTCCCAATAAGTACCCCACCAATTTTGGACATGGGGGACTTCCTTAAGGAGTGCAAAGATGATCTTTTCCCTGTCGAAAAAATTGTGAACAGAAAAATACACTTCTAGAACATTCAACCACTTATGTATGGCATCAACATCGGTTTGTCATTTAAATAGAGGAATATCAAAGTTAACTTGTACCCTAAATGGGATTTCATCTTCGAAATGCTTGTTTGTTGAACGTGAATTCGCCACTGTCGGCATTCATAAAAGGATTTGGGAGAAACTATCCATCATCTCGTTCCTTTTTCACTCAAGGGATTCCTCGAGCAATGACTTAATATGATCTCCTGCTCCATCGTCTCTCTTTTCTTCTGCCATGGGAGGTCATTTTGGAAGGAGAGAGTGATCTTCCCCAAGTGAAACTAGTTCAAGACCCAACTCTCTATACCCAGACCTCGTCGGAGACATGCGTCGAGAAACAATCAAAGAGCATATTGCTCTGATACCATTGATCTGGATTTATGTGGGAATGAAATGAAAGAACATATATATAATCATAAACACATCCATATTGCAAATATAACAAAGATACAATAAACACATATTCTATTAAATAGCAGAAATAGCACATATTGTAAATACAACTAGAATGGTGGTAGCTATCTCTAAGAAGAGATGTGGCTGCTACACTCATCTATGCCAAGCTAAATACAAAATGAGGCCCAAATGGCATATTTATAATAAGCATAAGTGTGAGAACCCAAAACTTCCAAATCATAACCCTAGAAGATAAACCGTCATAATTTTTGTGGCCCCAAGGTGGTTAGTTGAACAGTCAACTTCTCAGGGTCATAACTTTTGCATACTATCTCCGATTTGTGCGCTCAATAGCCCGTTGGAAAGGTCTATCTGAGATTTACACATTTTGACTAAGACCAAATGTATATTATTCAAAACAATTTGGCCCCCCGAATCACCAAAAACATCGTTTAGGGCCTCAAAACGGCCCCAAAAGTTTGGGACACGAAACACCGTAGAAAAATAACTAGGAAACTGCCACAATGGACCATTGTTTTGAGCCATTGGAATAGGTGGGTGGCTAATGATCTCCATCTGGATCAATAGATATTTTGGAAGAATATTTATGGATTTTTCTTGAAGCATGCACTACCTTATTGATTCTATTGAATACCCAAAGGATCTCTGGACATAATTGGATAGAAACTTTTGCAAGCACAATGAGGATCATTCTAGCAATTTGGAGAGCACACTCACCACCACAATATTTCTTCCTTCAAAATTCATGACCTTTGTTTTCTCATATGAAGTTGTTCAAGATGAAGAAGAAGCAGAATCTTCAACTCAATCAATTCGAATTTTTGAAAGTCTCCTTGAACCGACTCCTTCTCTTGTTGCTCCATAAGTTTATGAGATCTCTAATATCTCATATTCTCATGTAGTTGATCCGGAAGAAGACATTCACATCTCTATGAAAAAATATCCTTCCATTCTACTCAGGCATTCTCTAGTGATTCTTCTATTCTAAATTCTATGCAAAGTTTTGCCAGTGATTGCTTCAGAAAATGAAGAGGAATTTGATTTCTCTTTCTCTAATGTTGTTGTTTGTGTGTAGAAAAGTGATACTTTGGATGTTTTGGAAGAAATATCATATTTTAGGAGTGATTATTTCACCCTCATTGATCTATAGCTTCCACCAAGTTCCTATATGATTGCTTGCACCAATACTCATAGTTTTGTTGAAGAAGGAGAAAATTATGCATCTACTATCTCAGTGGAGCACTTGGAACCTTTGTTCAACACTCTTGGATCTGATATGACCTTATTTGGATATGTGTTATAGCATCATACCACCTAGAACCATGGTCACATACACCTAGGACACATTTTTATTTTTCTTATACTTATGTCATATGGTCCACACCTTGGTTATGTTGGTCTAGCAAGGTATATGGGCTTTTGGACTCATTAATGCACCCAAGCGCCCTATTTTTGGTAAAATAAGAGCATGAGTGCCCTCAATTATGAAATTTAAGTCCTTGGGGCACTCGTACTCCTTAAAACGGGGAATTGGTTTGACCAGATACACCCATGCATGTATTTGGCTGGTTTTTGGCCCTTTTGGACCATTAAATACTGCCTAGATCCACTCCCACTCATCCATGCACTCCACCACACCTATCCTACTCACATTTATGTCCTATCATACTTCAACCACGTTCACATGTCCATTCATGACCATTTGAGGTGGTTTGGGAGCTTATTGGTCAAACAAGGGGGGTTTGAGGTCCAATCTAAGCCTACCACATGTATGCCACAAATTTGCCTCCTAAGGATAAAATTTGTATCCCATTGTATTATAAACATGTACCATACATATTTACATGATGTACAGTAATAGAAACTTTAGTTATTGGCACCATCTATGTGTGTTAATTTTGTTCTTTTCATTGTTCTTCTGCATAGTTTGTGAATATCTTGAGTTGTAAGGATTCTCTTAGCTCCTAGATCTTGCTGTGAATAATATTTTCACATGGAATCAGATATATTTGGATCTTCAATTCGAATTTAGAGAGTTTGAGTTGCATTTTAGGGCCTCCTCCAGAAAAATTTGAGTGTTTGCATTGCAGGTAGTTCCCAGTGTCTTTGTCACTCAGTGCACAAGCACAAATGGAGCAGAGTCATGTATTGATTACCCCATTCAATTATTTTGAATGGAATTCCAAAATGGTCATCCAGTTGAGGTCGAAAGGCCTCTACAGATTAACCATGGGAACTGAGACCGAGCCCAACTTTGCCGTGGAAAAATCGAAGTACTTCAACAGACTAAATGAAGCATTCAGGATGCTTTGCCTCAATATTTCGAGGGACCTTCAATTCCATGTAGACAATATTAGCACACCCAATGAATTTTGTCTCAAGATCAAGTCACTATTTTGGAAGACCGATGAGATGAGATGACACCAACTCGAAAATGAGTTGATCTCATTGATCCCAACGCACTTTCAGACGATCCATGATTTCTTCACAAAGTTCACATCATTGGTGCTTCAGCTGAAACAATGTGGCATCAAAAAGAAAGAAGAGTAACTGATATTTTCTATCCTTTCTAAGCTAGGGCCTGAGTATTCTTTGTTTGTCTCGGCATTCCATTCAGGCAAGCTAACAGTTCAAAATTGGAGAATGCCTCCACTGGCAGACTTCATGGAATATTTGACTCAAGAACAAGAAAAGTTAGTTCAAATGGGTACCATCAAATCCACCAAGGATCAAGCCCTTTCTGTAGGTGTATCCAAAGGCAAGAAGGAATCCAAGGACTCGAAGCTATTAGGATTATTAATCCCCCCTTGTCCAATTTGGTCATATATCTAAATCAGGAGTCATGTCTAAATCGGGAGTCCATCCAGTCTATTTTTAGTCACTAGCACCATTGGGTCCACCTGGCCTAATTGGGGCACATGTTTCAGTTACTAAAGTGTGAGGAACACTAATTGAGGCCTACTACCACTAATTGCACTTGCATGCATCAGTTTAGGAGCCTCCTATACCAATCCCTACAATTTAGGAGCCATTGGGAGTGTTGAAACCAACCAAGGTCAGTTCAGTTGAGTTGGTGACTAGTCAAGCTAAGTTAGGAGTCAGTTACATTCCGTTCTAGTCCTCTACATTCAGTTAGCACTAGGTTTGCATGGCTCCATGCAGGAGGGGCGCATTTCTCACCTACCACAGTCAGTTAGCGTTATTCAACACTGAATGTAACAATTGAGTTGTGTTTTAGAATTCCAATGAACTATGGTTATGGTCTAGACAAGGTTAGTTAACTATTGAGTCCTCCGACAGTGATTTAGACAAGGTCTTAGTTACCTACAGTCAAGTAGAGTCTAATCAATTCGAATTTCCTCATGTGGATTCGAATTGCATGTGGCTATTTAAGCCATTGTAGTTCATTGTAATTACTATCTAATTATTATTTTTATTAATGAAAGCATTCAAAGCTGCAAGCCATTTTTGCACTGTTTCATTCTTCAATTGCTGAGTAAATTGTGTGATCTATCTTATGAGTTGTGCGTTTGTCCACATATTTATGTGCTCAATTTAATATGGTATCAGAGCCTCGGCGGACAAGACACCTCTCCTCCTCAGATCTCCAGCTGGATCATTTTTTTGAGCAAAATTGCTCCTTCCAGTACTGCACCAGAAGCGGAGAATTTACCACTTAATATCCCAAGTTATGAAATTGTTGATCAAGCTTGCTTGATCAACTATGCTGGGTGTGAAGGAAATTCCAAAAGTGCAGACTGTCGACCTTACTTTGTATGTTTGATTGTGTGACAGGTTATCAGCTCTTCTCATAGCATTCGCTACAAGCAGCCCTTTCTTCTCACTGCATTCGCTACAGCAGCTCGGTCCTTCTTACTGCATTCAAAATGGTTCATCAAGTAGAGCCTCTCACTCCCTTCAACTATCACCAGTGGAAGGAAGACATGGAGGTACTGCTCTGCACCAAGCAGCTCTTCAGACTCATAGAAGAAATAGAGACAGTGCCAGCCTCAGATCGTGACAAAGAAAAGTACTGGAACAGGCTTGATGAAGCCCATGGACACTTGTTCTCCTTAGTTTCTCGAGATATTTGATTCCACATCCAAGGATTGAAGACTCCCAAGGAGATTTAGGACAACCTTTCCTCCTTATTTGATAAGCAGGATGAGATAAGGGTTCATCAGCTAGAAAATGATCTGATCTCTCTCAAGCCATCCAACTTCGAATCACTGAATGAATTCTTCACAAAGTTCAAGAACCTGATATATCAGTTGAAGCAATGCAAAGTGGAGAAGGATGAAGATCTGCTCATCCTTGCCATTCTCACAAAGCTCAATGCATACTACTCGGTCTTTGTATCAACCTTCCAAAAAGTAAGGCTCACTACTCCAAATTGGAAGATGCCCACTCTTAATGCCTTCACCCAATCTCTCACTCTTGAGAATTATAAATTGATCCAAATGGGGATCATTCGATCTTCCAAAGATCAAGCTCTGGCTGCAAGAGGAGATAAGGTAGAAAATGACAAAGGGAAGCAAAGAGATGAGACTCCTGTGAAGAAAAAGCGGTCAAAGGAGCCTTCAGGTTCGAAGAGAAGCAAGAAGAATGGCAAATACAAGGTCCTCTGCTCTTACTATGGAAGGGGCTTTCATTCAGAAAGCTCCTGTATGAGAAGAAAACTTGATGAAATGGCTCTTCTTTTGAAGAAACATAACATTTCTGCACTTGCTAGCACAAGGAAGGATGACTCTGAAGAAGAAGATGAATAATACCAAAGGAAAGGCCATGCATTGAAGGCTTGTTGCACATCAGTGCATGTCTTCCTCATTGATTATGGAGCTTCCAACCATATGGATGCATCTAGAGAATCATTCTCTTCTTTTCAGTCCTTTGATGGTCCTAGTATTCAGATGGGCAATAACAGTAAAGTCAAAACAAAAGGGAAGGGCTCTGTCAAGCTTGAACATGGAAGGTTCAAAGATGTGCTATTTGTTCCCTCCCTAGCTTCAAACATCTTATATGTCTATCAGATGACCCATACTGGATCTCAAAGTGAGTGATCTTTGGTCCTAACTCACTGGAGATCATAGATATCTCTACTGGGAACATCATAGCGAAGGGTGTTGCAAATCATGCTTCAAAAGCATATGATTTCTCACATTTCATGCCTCCTTCAGAACCAGTGCACTCTCAGCAACCACTTGGGTCTACCCCAGAGAACCAACAGCACAGGATGAGCCGAACCACCCCTTCCATTTCTTGTGGCTGCTCATATTATGTTCATTCATCGGATGGAAAGAACCGCCCCATACCCAGTTTCTACAGCTACAAAGCGGCGAGCCCAGAGCCGCGCGCTATGCAAACTTATGGGAGAGCACCAACCCAGCAAAGAAAAAGATCAATATGATAGTATTCTATGAATACTATAAGCTGTTGAAGAGAGTCATCCAGGAGACACCGCGGATCAGTACAGAGATTGTGGACATGTATGATAATCGGCTTGATTTCATGGCAGACAACCATACAATCTACCTAAGGCCAAAAGGGTCTAGAACGGATAATTGTGCAAATGGTTCATTCAGGATGACAGCGCGGGATATAGAAGATGTCATCAAAGACTTTGATGAAGAGTGGAAGAGGGCATTAGAAGATGCCACAGCACTACCACCAGGTTCCGCACAGACAGACCCATCAGATAAAGGCAAATACAAAGTGGCTTCCCAGACAAAAGATACAGCAGAAGCGCCACCACTGACACAAAAGAGAAAAGATGCAGAAGAGGTGTCACTAGGGGCACCAAAGAAGAAGAAAAAAACAAAAGCTTCAAAGGAACCTACAGAGACTGTACTGAAGGAGGATGACTATGAATTCATTGCAACAAGATTGCAGGACGCGATGAAGGAATCATTTCAGGTGATGCAGACATCACAGGACAAACTGCAGAGCACGGTTGATCAACAGCTTTCAGAGTTGAAAGCACTGACGGAGAAGACTGCCACAATGCAGAGTCCGCCAGTCCAGGTGACGCCAGGAGAAAGTTCAACACCATCGACTTCCCGCGAGGAAGTCTTGGCAAAGGATCGCATCAATACAGTACTGATACCGTCAGGGAGCATCCGACTCCCTGCTTTGATGATCGATGTACAGATAAAGGTTAGACAACCTGTCGAGGTTAATCTGGCCCAGTTCCTTGTTGATCAATTACAGATAGTCCAGCAACAGATAGCCGCAGAACTCAGGGATAGAGAGCTTAAGACTTACAAACAAAACACTTAGCTGAGGAAACAGAATGCAGAGCTCATCGCAGGCCTTCACAAACAGACGAAAGAGTTAAGAGTACATGAAGAAAAAGAACAGGATCTCAGTCAGGTCCTGCAGAACATCGCACTGGAGTTACCCCAGTGTAACATAGAGTTTGCCTTACCTCTACCCCAGAAGGTAAGAAGAATTGCAGACAGAGCAAAGGCTCTGGAAGAGACAGTGGTCAAGATGGAGGAAGACCACAGGGCACAGATTGTCGAGCTTGAGGCTCGAGCACCAGGGACACCTCAGGAAGAAAAGGAAGCAAGGGTAGAGGCCTTTATACTTGCTTCAACACAGATGAAGAGTCGCATAGATGACACACATTCATTACTAGCTGATGCGACAAAGACATGGTCGGAGCTAGATGAGCTCCCAGATAGACTGGAATTGCAGCAGAGTATCTAGAATATAGAGAAGACCACAGCAGCAATGAAGGAAGAAGTCAAGAGCTTAGGAGCTCTTGCAAAGATGAAGAAGAAAACAGAGATGAACCGTTTGCAACAAGAAGTGCAGCAGTTAAGAGCAAAGGAGATACAGTTTAATAACCTGCTTCAACCATATCAGGAACAAATCGCAGAGCTGGTCGATGCGGTTGAGCAGAAGGTTAAGGAGTTCACTACAAGCAAAAGTGATATTGATGTTACAGAAGATTCCATCATTAGTCAAGCTATGCTTGAAATGGCACAAGAGTGTGTCGAGGTTATGAATAAAGAAGTCGCAGGACTTCGTGAGAGACTTACAAAGACTTCGTAGGAAGCCAAGGAGAAGCTACAGCAGGAGAAGCCAGCTGTTAGTGAATCAGGGATGAGCCACAAGTAAGTGTTAGGGGACTGTTGGAGCAGGGTCCCGCAGCTACAGGAAAAGCTGCTACATCGGAAGAAGAAGTCAAAAGAATACAGTACCTGAGCGGCCGAGAAGAGAGAGCTCAACCACTGCACTTAAGGCGGGGGCGAAGACAAGAGGGCTCAGCTACCCTCATAAAGGAAAAGGAGCAACGGGCCAAGGTATTGAAGACAAAGGACAGCAGGAAGCGGCACCCATACCCACGATTAGCACCGGGAAGCGTGGAAGACTGTAGGAAGTTGTGGTGTGACGGTAAGCGGCAGCCCACGGTACAGACACGCCGACTGTCACAATTAGGGTTTTTGGGTTACTGTTGGGAAAGGCCCACAGTTTTGTAATGGAGAGACCTTCGAGCCACCTATATAAGCATGTATTTTGTAATGCAAAAGGTTAGACAATTGGGTAGCTTCTTAGACAGTCAGACGTGAGGTAGCCTCTGAGTCATTTAGCTATCCAAGTGTCTCTAGAGTCTCAGTATTGTAAGAGTTAAGCTTTGGTTCTGTTATTCAGTATGTAGTTATCTTAATGTAACCAGTAGCTGGCTCTTAAAGCATGTATGTAACAATCCGTAGGGATTGAACAATCCACGGGGATTGAGAGAGAGAGAGAGGAGGAGTATATTGTAAGAAGGCAATATAAAGAGGAAGAAGAGATCTAAGAGAGAAGGGCTCCCGGTTGTGTGTGTGGAGTTTCCCAGAAGATCTCAGGTTGCATAATAGGTTGTAGCGGAATTGTGTTTACTCTCTCAAGATATAATATAAAAACCAGTTCCCGTGGACGTATCTTCCCCCCTAGAGGTGAACCACGTAAAATCCGTGTGTTGTGCGACTATTTCATGTGTTTTTGCTTTACTTATGTGTTATCTGTTACCTGTTACATGAATGTTGCTTATCAGTGATGAATGTATGTATGTTATGCTTCAGTTATAGCGCATAGAAGGTTCACCGCAAGTTGAATGTATCAAGTAACCTGTATATGAGTTTATCAGTGCTTGATTCATGTTAGTTGATAGTTACTACGTTAAGTGACTCCGGTATATGAGTTCCACAAGTTCAGTATAGTTGATGTTAAGCATATTAGACTATAGGAGTCTAAGTGAGGCTGTTTAGCTTAACTAGTATACTAAAAGAGGAGTCTTTGCATCGTGAGAGCCATATTGAAGTCTTACCATAAAGGATATCACAGTATAGAAAGGTGATATCGCACTGTCGGAGGAACCGCAGTGTGAGATATCGCAGTATAAGAGGGTAGCCGAGGAGATAGTTTGTGCATCGCTCTAGAGGCAGCGATGCGATAAGAGACCACTCCCTCCCAGGGCCAGCGAGTAAGACAGGTCGTCACCGCAGAGAGAGATCCCGCTGGCTAAGAAGAGTCGTGAGACCCCAGGATGCTACAGAACCTGGTTGAGGACACTTGAGTCTTCAGCCACCCCATCTAAGATCACTTTGGGTGAGACTTCAGGCTACTCTGCAGTCTGTTGCCGAAAGGGCCAGTGAGCTAGGGGTTTTGTTGGTACATAACAAGTAAACCCGGGTATGCCCCAGAGAACCAACAAAGCATTCATAGCTACAAGCCATTTTTTCATTGTTTCATTCTTCAATTGTTGAGTAAATTGTGCAATCTATCTTGTGATTTGTGTGTTTTTCCACAGATCTGTGTGCTCAATTTAATAGAAGCAACAAAGAGTGAAGGGGAAGAAGCATTCATATGTGGAAAGCTCAAGTTCAACTGATGAGGATTCGAAAGCCAAGACGATGAAGAGTAAGAGATAGAATCCCAAATTTGATTATTGCATAGGTTCACATCATGAAAAATATTACTTCAGAAGGAATATGGACATCATGACCAAGCTCCTTGAAGACAACAATATTGATGTTCCAGATTTTGCAAGAAGAGAGGAACGTAAGCTCTCCTTGGAGCAAGAAGATGGTAAGCGCTTATATGCTTTGGGTTCTATGGAGAAACCTATTTATCATATCTCTATTTCATGTATATTTGTTTCTGATTTACAGTCTCATTTATCAGATTCTTAAAATTCCATCCCTTCCTTGGAAGAAACCCCAAATTGTTCACCAAAGTTTCCTCCAAAAACTACTCATTTTTCACTAGTTTTTTACTTGTCTTCTGAAAGCTCTTTCCCACTCCATTCAGATCCTTCCTATTTTGATTATGAAGGTGATATGTAGGATGATATGCAGGTTATTACAGTCATAAACTCATTTCCCCAACCATTTTATGCCCAAAAGACCCAACAACCCTCAAGTTCGCTAGTTGGAAAATATCAAAATTACATTGTTTCCAATACTATGTCACTTGTGTATGTTGTTTTTATGTCTTTCATATCATTCATTGGTTGGAAATCCATGTCATTTTCCTTCATGGGACTGATGTTCCACATGTCTATACTTGATCTCACCACCTATGGTTCAAATTTCAAATCTCCAGACCATCCAAGTTTGCTCAGCTGTCAGTGTGATCTAGTTGCCCACTCTTTTCCCACTATGGACCCATTCATTCATGGAGACACTATAGATCTGATATTTTATATTGTATATGACTTATATTCTGATATTTCAAAGCCTCATGAGCTTTGTTACATATTTATGAAGGTGTTTCATCAAATTGGGAAGAATATTCTTGGTTTAATTCATGATATGGAAACTACACATGAAGTTGATTTTGTTGAGTCTTTTGATGCTCTTTGGGAAATAGTTTGCAGAGATATACTTTCCCTTATTGATGATGCTTCCATATTAGAGTATGGTTGCATCAAAAATAATTCTTATGATGCTCTTCCATCAGCAAATTATGACCTTCAAGGGACCTCTCCACATGTTCTTTGTCTATAACACATTGATGCATTGATGCATGATCTTGGCATCCACGACATCTTCACCAATTATATCACCAAGAAGTTGTTCATTCAGCTCATTCAAGTGAGGAATAATACCTGTTGAAAACATTTTTATCATCTCTGTTTCATTTCCACTCTTGAGGGATGATTTTCCCCATGTGGTTTTGCCTCTTTCCTCATTTTTACATGGACAAATAAATTTTTGTAAGAGGTGACATGAGCCTTAGTTGCTAAGGCCTCAATTTTTTATGTGGTTACACTAAGTCAGTATTAAGGGGGGGTGTTAGAGAATCATACCACCTAGCACATTGGTCACATACACCTAGGACAAATTTGCATTTGTCTTGTACTTATGTCATATGGTCTACACCTTAGATATGTTGGTCTAGCAAGGTATATGGGGCTTTTGGACTCATTAATGCACCCAAGCTCCCAATTTTTTGTCAACTAAGAGCATGAGTGCCCTCATTTATGACACTTAATTCCTTGGGGCACTCCTACTCCTTAAAACAGGGAACTGGTTTGACCAAAGGCGCCCATGCATGTACTTAGGTGGTTTTTGTCCCTTTTGGACCATTAAATGTTTCCTAGAGCCACTCCCACTCACCCATGCACTCCACCATGCCTATCATACCCTCATTTATGTCCTATAATGCTTCAACAACGTTCACATGGCCATTCATGACCGTTTGAGGTGGTTTGGGAGATTATTGGTCAACCTAGGGGAGTTTGAGGTCCAATCTAATCCTGTCACGTGTATGCCATAAATTTTCATCCTAAGGCTAACTATTTTCTCCCATTGTATTATAAACACGTACCACACATATTTACATTATGTAGATTAATAGAAACTTTAGTTATTGGCACCATCTTTGTGTGTTAATTTTTCTTGTTTCATTGTTCTTCTGCATAGTTTGTGAATATCTTGAGTTATGAGGATTCTCTTAGCTCTTAGATATTGCTGTGAATCAGGTTTTCACATTGAAATGTTTGTCGTTAAAACCAAACCTGCATATGTTTATTAACATTTGAAACCAAGCACAAGTCCCTATCATCAGGAGTGGCAGTTAGGCCACATTTTTATACTCCTAGAGGTGCGGTGGTTATACCATGTCGTTGTACCGATACTCCAACACACCCCCTACGGCGTAGCTCCGAGGAATTTAAATTGAGACCTCGGCTCTAATACCATGAAAGGTTTGTTGTTAAACCAAAACCTGCAAATGTTGATGGACATTTGAAACCAAGCACAAGGCCCTATCATCAGGAGTGGTAGTTAGGCCACATTTTTATATTCCCAGAGGAGCGACGGTTATACCATATCATTGTACCAATACTACAATAATATGATATGACCTTATTTGGTTCAAATTTTAAGTTTAAAGATCCTCCAGTCATACTTGTATATGTTCTCATCAATTTTGGTGTGAAAAAATCAAGTACCTCAAGTCTCTTTCAAAATTGTTGTTGGGGATTCGATGTTAGTTTTCTCTCGTGAGTTTGCTGATATTAGATTTTGTGAATCATTGGATATTTTAGAAGATATATCAGATTATGTAGCTCAAGCATTCGCTCTGCATGGTCCCATAACTTCTCTACCTTCCTACTTTATCGCATGCTCATCTCTTCACAATACTAGTAAAGACAGAGTCATCCTACATTTGCCTGGACACTTTCTCCTAATACCTAGAGATGATTTTACCTCATATGGTTTGATGTTCAAGGTTGCACCATATAAGCTACTTGGTTTTACCTCACATTATTCGAATTCTCAAGCACTTTTGCTCTCTCATCAGTTGATTTTAGTTTCTCTACATGGGTCCATTTTTCATCTTGCAGTTGTCTATGTTCCTGATTCAGTTGATCATATTCCTCTTCTTCCAAAGAGGAAAATTCCTTCAAAAATAATCATTTAGTTTGGAGAGGTTCACATGCATAGTTTCATGATTCTAGTGCACATAAGAAATAACATTCTACATTGTTGCTCCACAAAGATGCAGATTGCTTAAATACTTTCACAAGTTTTTATTCAAATCTTGTTTCCTGATTCCTGCTTATTTTGAGGGGGGGGGGGAGTGTTCCCATGAGGTTTTCCCCATTTTCCTTATTTTAGTAGGCATTAATTTATTCATTTGGATTATATGGGTGACTTTTGTCCTAGTTTCCAGGGACCAAGTTGTTCAAAGTTAGGATTAAGGGGGGGTTGTTAGGATTAATTAATCCTCCTTTGACCAATATAGTATATTTGGTCATTTTCCTAACTTAGGGAGTTATTATTATTGTACTAGAGTGTGGGGGACACACCTAGAGGTTATCTTCCACTTACTACATGTGCATGCATGTGTTTATGTTCCTATAGGACCAATCCCTACATTATAGTATCCCACTTTGAGTGCCACCAACAGCCTCCATCAGTTGGTTGTGGTAGGTAAGTAGTTATGCTGAGTTAACCTCCAGTTACAATCAGTTAGACCACTTTCAGTTATCGTAGCGCCAATTTTGCATTCATGCAGGGAAAGTGGTGCCTTTTTTCCACCTACCTCATCAGTTAATTGATTGTATACTGATTTAGGCATCCGGAGTTAGACTAATGAACTCCAACAGTGATTTAGACACAGTGAGTTAGTTAATCAATCAATTAGAACTGATAGATTCGAACCCTATCTTTAGCATTCGAATTCTATTTATTGTATAATCATTGTATTATTGATTAAGGAATGAAGATTAATGTGTGATTATCTGAGCAATTCTTGTTCGATTTATCTTAAATTTGTGGCATGGATATCTTGTTCAATGTACATTCTCTTTGATTATTCCACTGCATAATTCCCTTCATACAACTTTCATATTTGCCTATAGATCAATGGTTCACAAATTTAACAAACTCTTCTATCAAAATGTCATGGCCTCCCTAACAAAATATGACAAGCATCCATATGCAACAAATCAAATAGAATGTTATCATTATAAACCCCAATATTAAAATTTATCAAACATTGCTCAAGCTTTGTGACACTATGCCCATTTTGTAACCATAACACTTTATATACTTCTATATTAGGTGTACATTTCAATTTCAATGGTTACAACTAAAGTGTCATGTTAAAACATAACCGCGGGAGATAGTTTGGATGGACCCCAGTCTCACACCTTGCAAATGAATGATGTAGCAGCTTAAATGGGTTCCATAAGGGAGTAAGATAAATAGTAGACGATTTGCACCTTTTCGACGATTTTTGTTGAAATCTAGAGGCGTGATTTTTGTTGAAATCATGATTTTCATTGTTCAAATTGCAATTTTGATTGCGAAAATAGATTCAATGAGCTCAAATACCAATGGGGCACCCCAATTATGCAATTTCAACAATCTAAAACTACAAGTTCAACAATTTCAACATTCTTTACACTATTTTGTTATATGGTTTTTAATTTGCCATAAATTTTGGGATTGCTATATTTTTTTTTTACCCATTAACAAGTGGACCTTTATCCCATTTAGTTTGTGATCAAATCCCATGGAATGTGGTGACGGGTTATGAGACTTGGCTATATAAAGCAATGTAATTTTCTTTGTGAAGGCATGAAAGGATTGAGGATTTTGAGGAGAGAATGGTAAGATGTCGTTATGCCTTTGTAAAGGCTTTTTGTAAGATTTGCTCATTTTGTAAGAGGCTTTTTAGCCACTCTTGGGAGATTTTGGAGAGTGAGAGGACTTCATTTTTAAGCCTAAGTATCTTTGTAGCAGTTTTAAAGAAGGCATTTTGCACCTGTTCAATCATTTTAAATACTAATAAGATCAGTCCTCATTGCAACTAGACCCGGAGATGTAGTCCATTAGGGACAAACTTCGTTATCATACAATGTCCAAATTCTTATGGTTTGCATTATTTGTTCATTTATATTCTTTTAGTTGTTTTTAAGGCTTGGATAAGCTTGTTATTTAAATCATTTTTACAAGTTAATTGGTTTAAGAATTCACATGCAAATTCAAGTGTTAGTAGATCCTGTCATTTTCTCATCACCACCCAAATATAGCCCTTTCCAAGGCTTTCCCTATTATCACTGGCTTATCTCCCAATATTCATTTCCTAATAACCAAGAAAATAGTTTTCCTTCCAATAAATAATAAATTAAGGGTTTTATAACATAAAGTAACAACCATTTCTCTTTACTCCTCATTATATACATAATTATAAAATTCTTTTAATTCTTTTTACATATAATCATCAGTTCTAAAAATGGTCCTCTTATTTATTTTACATATTATCATTAATTCCAAGAACTATTATTTTATTTCTTTTATGGGAAAATTGGTCTCTGACGGGCTCAATGAGATATGTGGGTTTCTTTGCTTTATTACTTTGGTTAGCTATTGGTTGTGTAGAAATTTGTGGGCATGGAGGTGGGTTATTTGCAGGCAATTGTGGTTGTTGCTGCAGGAATAATTATAGAGGTTGAAATTATGGTTGTTGAGGTAACTGAAGTGGGATTTGTTTTTGGTTTCAAAATGGAGGATTATGCAACCTTTGTTTCCATGGATGATTTTGAGGATGTGGAGGAATTCATTTTTGTTGAGGCATGGAGGGATACCAAGACTATGAGTGTTGCTGTAATTGAGTATTAGTCCTCAAAGTATTATAAGATTGCGTAGGGTATGGAACCATACCTAAGGTCGAAGTTACTAAGGTTGTTTTTGAGAAATGAAACAGACTTGCTCACTTTCTGTGTTTGTATTCAAATAGACTTCTTTAAACCCTGGTAAAGAGTGACAAATATTAATGGCGTTCTCTTGTTCACATATTTCAAAAATCTATGGTCTATTCATTGAACGACCTTTCAAGGAATTCTATTTTTTGTACTAAGGGAAGAATATTGATAGAGCTATCTCGGATTCGTCTCACTTCTTCTTGATTTGCAATGTATACAATTGTGTGCTTAGAGAATTAAGTATATTAGTTTTGAAATACTCTAGTATGTTGCCAATTTTTTCTCTAGTAATGCCTCGTTCGGATGGGTTTGTAATTTTGGCTATCATATCTCTTGGCCTAGAATTTCCTCTTATCTATCTTATGCAAAACTCACATAATTCATTGTTGGTCAGATGGGACACATCTGCATTACCCATTAGGTTCATAATATCAATGCACTCATCTCTAGTCCCTCTTAACAAAATAATTTGTAAAGTCTCCTCTTCCAATTTACTCGATTTTGACAGTTGTAGGTTATGTTGGAATTGTTCTATGCAATCCTCCAAGCTTTTACTTTTTTCTTTTTTTTTTCTGAATCATCCCGAAGATTGCTTCTTTATGATCATTTTCCTTGCAATAATCATGATATTTATTTAGGAACATTTCTTTCATTTCTTCCCATGTTCCAATATTAGCCCCACTAAGTCCCATAATCAATGAAGCCAGTGGTATTTTCAATGTCACAGAGAACAAATTTAATATCTAAGCATATGTGTCGTAATCATAGCTTCTGCAGAGGACATCGAAATTGAAAATAAATGTGTATGGATTTTCACTTGTTGTTCCATTGAAGTTTGGCAAGGCTTAATGGGGGATATTGCTCATTTGTGCCAAGCCCTTAAGATTTCTTATTGGGAAGTTGAATGTGATAGTTTCTTTCTTGATGCTTCCTTCCCCTTCTTCACCCAGTGTCACATTATACCAAAAGTCCCAAAAATCAAACTTCATATGCATTACTAATTCTAAAGAAGAGGGTTATTTTGGTTCTTCAATTGGATTTGAATGAAATTCTATGTCAAATTGTTTGTTGAGGAGTTCCTCTGTATTAGCAGAATCTACACTTGGGAATAGAATTTCACTTCTGCAACGGGTTTATCCGATTGTATTGATTCCACAATTAGAGTAACATGTTTCCTCCTTATTGAAATGATGAATATATGTGTCTTTTTCTTAGAGTTGGTGTTCCCCAAAACTTCTCCTTTTGTTGATTCTCCTGCATGGTTAGTATCTTGGGGGTTTTGACAGTGTTATTTAATCTACCTTTAGGATCTCTAACTCTATTCATGAATCAGGGAAAGAAAAAGAAACATTTTAATACTAATGAGAAAATATTAGTTTCCTTGATAGAATAAGAGGGCTACAACATATTTCTATGTGTAACAATTGCATCTTAATGCATCTTACTCACTCTTATTTGTGTTTAATACTTGTCTATATTTGTTTAGTATGCATGCAAAAATGTTGATTTCAAAAGAAATGTTTCCTAAAACCAATGCAATAATTTGATTCTACTGTGTCTATGGTAACTCCTCGGCAACAACACCAAAATGATGGGTTTTTAATCGCCTTCTAATTTATAAAATGGAAAATAAAAAGTATGTACATTAATTTTTCAACTTGGGGTTGTATGGTGACTCACAAGTTACCATGCATTGTATATGTAGGTCACAACTCCTCCCACTGGTTTATCTATTGTTGTAGCTAAAAATCTCACTTTTAACAATGGTATAGACAGTTAACAATTCTTAGCAAGAGACTAGCAGGTAAACTAGTTTGTAGGGGAAGTAAATCACTCAACATACATGCATACATATATATATATATATATATATATTGAAAAGGCATAAATATACATTTAATGAGAAAGTAAATGATGGAAATAAACTCACACTCAGCTTGAAGGGAAATGATGGGAACTAAGTTCACACTGTATTAGAAAGTAAATTACAAAAAATAAGGACTATTCTTGTCGATTACATATCACTTCCTAGAATCCAATGTAATAAATGAAACCATCAATTGGTTATTTTCATTACAGATCATATTAACCACAATCCTTACAACTTCAAATCTAAAGTACAATCTAGTTAAATAAAATTGAATACAACAAACTGAACTAATAAAAAGAATGCAAGTTACATAAAATATGTGAATATTTGAAAATGAATGGGAACTATGTTTCTAGGAAGGAAATAAAATCTATCTTATTAATGCAATTGATATTTACAAGAGATAAAAATCAAACATAAATCAAATAATAATTAATTATATATTCAATCAACTCAAACATAAACTATCCACATGTTAATCTTAAAGATTTAAACACTACAACCCCAGTCTTGTTGGATTGGCCATTGCCTCGTTAGAAAGAGTGCTGCAAGTAGCTACATTTAGTTAAATTAGCTCACGCACACATATGGAAGACAACAACCAAAATTTAACATGTTCATTTAAGTAATAGTTTATTGTATAAGTCTTTGTAGCATCTCATCTATTCAACTACTAGCTTTGCATGCACAGGGGATCTGGTTTTATAGTAGCCCTTAGTGATCTAAATTGAAGAATTGTTTAGACATGCTCAACAACCAACTGTTCTCAAGTCATCCTTATAACTACTTAGTAACAAAAGAAAACATAAATATATATTCAAGCTCAAGTGTGTTTGGCTTTGGCTGACTTGCAAACAGTGTTGTTGCCAAATTTGAATTGTACTTTAACCTTTTCTATAACTAGATACTAAATTAAAACATATGCCACATGTGTGACAACAACATATGTCAACAAAGCCCCCTTTTTAGGGATCTATATCCTCATCCAAATTTCCTCTTATTCTACTATGTCGAACCCCAAGCACGCAACTCATGACTCATTGTAACTTGGTAAGCCCAGATTTGCAGAATCCCTGTAGAGTTTTCCCTCAATCTTGTAGATTTTATGCGGGATTCCTATAGAGTTTCTGCAACACTTCTATAGATATTTCCAGCACTCCTATAGAGTTTTAGTAGCATTTATGTAGAGCTTCCATAACACTCTTGTAGATTTTTTGTGACACTTCTATAGAGATTTTGCAACACTCCTTTTTGCAGCACCAAAAGTCTCAGAGTATAGAAGGTTCTACAACAAAGATACTTTCGTAGCATCATATACGCAAAGTCTGCAACATTCCTACAAGTGGCCATAAGTAAATACTGTTAGAGATCATGTTTATCTTGTGTATTGAGTTATTGATAGATGAGAGATTCTATCCTAGTTTGGTGTGTGGTTGAGATACTATCTCAACCTATCTTAGCTATATATAGAAACGGTTAGATCTTATAATAGTTCTCTCATCTCTATATATTGGAGATATCATTTGTACATATTATATTGCAATAGTTAATAGATTTATATTGTGTGTCACAATGTCTCCTCTCTCAATTTCTATTTTGGTATCAGATCTAGACTGAGCATTACTCCCTCACAAGAGTGCTAAGGACTATGAGAGAGAGAGGAAGATTGTTTTTAGCTGTTTGGACAAGAGTGGGAGTGCTAAGGACTATGAGAGAGAGAGGAACATTATTTTTAGTTGTGTGGACAAGAGTGGATTGTTGTGTGTTGTTGCACTAAGTTGTTAAGGCATGATATAAGAGAGTGTCGTTGTTCTACTTACAAGGCTGGGAGACCCGACGTAAAGGAGATCAACATCTACTTGTTGGAGATCACGACCTGAGATCGATACTTGTCTCATAATATTTCTCGTCTCAGATATTAAATTTTACCTGTCTCTGAATTGTTGGAGATTGTCGCATGTCTCCCTTCTTTTTCTAGTGTCAAACATTGTGTGAAGTATTTGAGTGAAAGACTGGTGTGGTTGTTGGGTCGCACAGCTTCCTATGTGAAGGAGAGAAGATTTTGAGAAATCATTGTTGTGAAGTTATGAACTTGCCACAGTCTTGGCGAGCGTGGATTAGACCCATTCAAAGACTGCCCTTGTCTGCATTGAAGGAGAGGTTGTGGAGAAGATCAAGAGGCCTTTGTATTGTTGTCTGCATTGAAGGAGCTCTTATGTGTCATGCATGGAAGGTTGTATGAAGTGGGCCCATAGCTGACGATCAGCAGATCTAGCGAGACGCCCATGTGAAAATAACGACAACCACGAGTGGAAGCATCTGAATTCTTGGTAATCATAGGCTGGGTATCGTAGCGGCGTGGTGGCAGAGTAGTTGGGCCATCCTTAACAAACATGTACGTTCGGTCCATCCAACGGACCAACAGCAAAGTCAATGGTTGACTTCGTTGTTGGTCTGTTGGATGGACCAAACGTACGTGTTTTTTAAGCTCAGGCGAGTAGTTGTGTTGTGGGTACCGCGGTTCCAGATCGGAGAAGGTGGAGAAGGTGGGCCACAAATAAAATAAACGCAACAAGCATAGTGCGACAGTCATGGTGGGACACTATTCATTTTTTTATTTTTTCCACCGCCTTTGGATTGGGTGAAAGAAGATCTTTTGCTTCTCCATATCGGGTATAGCACTAAGAAAATCAACCTCAACATTTTTTCTGCAACTATTAATCTTTTTTAGTCAATTTTAATTTGGATTGAAGGTTTGTGTTGATTTCCCTTAATGTTATGAAAGTGCTTAATTGTCTTGGTCTACACTGTAATGTTGAGATTCATAGATTTCTAATGTTTTTGGACATTTAGAAAAGCATTTAAAAATGCTTATTGTACCTGGAATATCATTATGTAATGCAAGGGGTGTATGTTCGGTTGTACTCGACATCCCATAATAGATTTTGGTCCAAGTTGTAAAGCTTAGCCATTGGCAAGTTGATTTCCATGGTTTGTTGTAAGACCTATTTTAGATGTTCATTCATACATGTTGTGGTGCAAAATCGCACGGTGTTATCCCTCTTATACATAGATTGGATGTGGATCAAGCTCTAGCTTGATGTGATTAAAGGGAATGTTTAGATGAAATATTCTCAGCGTATGAAGGACCAAGTTCTATTTAACATTGATGAACCATGTAGTTGAAAATGATTCCTAGAGAACTGGCGGTTACAATAGCAGAGGACCCATGTATTCTGGTAGATGGTTTTCTTTTTATATGGACGCCAACAATCTAGTTTATGCAAAGAAAGGTACAAGAGAAGTTCAAAGTGATGAAAGCCTCATGAAGACAAAGACTACTCTACAAGTAAATTCGAGATAAACATTAAGGGAGGATGTTAGAGATAATGTTTATCTTGTGTGTTGAGTTGTTGATAGATGAGAGATTATATCCTATTTTGGTGTGTGGTTGAGATATTATTTCAACCTATCTCAGCTATATTTAGAAACGATTAGATCTGATAATAGTTATCTCATCTCTATATATTGAAGATACCATTTGTACATATTATATTGCAATAGTTAATAGATTTATAATGTGTGTCACAATGTCTCCTCTATCAATTTCTATTTAATACATCCTTATTTATTCATCAAATAATAAACAAAATGTGAACTAATATATACCACATGCCAAAAAATGTCATTTGGATGCTAGAAGGATAAGTAAATGCTTAAGAAGGACGTCAAAAAGTGTACAAATTATTCCAAAAAGTTTGTTTAAAGATGACATATCATGGCCCGTCTATTGCCTTAAAGCATGCTCAACAATTCTTGATTTGTATCTACAACCAATGAAATTTCTCTCAATGGGCACGCTTGCAATTAATTTGAGTGTTGTATTATGAACATTCAATACAAAAGGTTTAAATTCAACATTGTCAATTTGAATGGATTATTGGGTTAATGTCATTGCTTTTGCTTTATTTATGCAATTGATAATCAACAACAATACCACTTGACAATTTAAATATGAGTGCTTTTTACTACTTTATATGCAATGTTTTCATCTACAAGAATATGAAGTAGTTTCCCACCACCTTCCTTCTTATTAATTGTTGAGCTTGAACTCTTACAAAGTGCTTTACGTATGTTTGTATATGATTAACGCTTGCATCATGTGAATGAGAAAAGTTAGACTGCTATGAATGCATAAAGACAATATCATTTAATTGGTATTGCAAGCTTTTGGAGTTTTGTTTGGCTGATAGAATTTAGAGTGCTAGAGTAATATATTGTCTATAATAGAGCTTGTTTTCTTTGTTGACAATACAAAAAACTAGAATGAGATGCCTTTGTTGTTAAGCATTGGCCTCAACACCATAAGCCAATAATCCAAGCATTGTAGCTAGAGCTAAACACTCCCATTCATACACAAAGAGGGTTTAATCTCAACATTGATAGACGGGTTGTTTACATTTTTGAGGATATAATAGTGAACTAATCATGAAGGTACATAAACCAACTCAATGTCCTGATTGTTATTGCTTTGTAATTGGTTTCTTAGTGTGTGGATAACACTTTAAGAACAAGCCTTAAACCATTAAGAGGACATAGATCTCTACATAAGAAGATGGAACATATACATAATCCAATTCCATGAAGTATATGTGTAAGTGAAGCGCATGGGCTATGCCTATAAGTCCCTCGATTGCAACTCATTAAAGCAATCGTCCATAATGCATGACTTCTAATTGTCTCCCATGTTAAGAACTTATGAGTAAACTCTTATTGTTTTAAGAGCATAGAGGATTGTAAGTCTCACTGCCCCGTGTGTCCTTGCAAGAAGTGATTAGAGATTTCTTATTTGCCATGTGTCTGAGGCTTCATAAACAAGTGATAGTGGAAATTTGATTAAAGAAAGCTAAGTGATGCAATACTACTACATAGTGCATAATGAGCTAAAACAACATACATCTCATGAAGTCTATTTACCCTATCATTTATTGAAACAAAGAATTCCATGTTTATCTATAAAATGCCATTCATATTGAAAATCTTACCAAGACAAAAGAATAAGAAAGTGTTGGTTCCCAACTTTAAAGTGGTTTAGCATACATCACTAACTATATGATCTATTAAATATTTACTTAACTTTAGAGTGGTTTCGCATACATCACATATGATCTATTAAATATTTACTTTTAGTTCAAAGATTGTCGACACAAAATATCCATATACATGTATCCACTTAGTAGAGTTATGCAGTGAGATTTTTAACTTTCCACTTAGTAGAGTTATGTAGTGAGATTTTTAACTTTCTATCATCCCTTTGTGATTTCAAATCCTCCACCTTTAGCGAGTTCAAATGCTCAAACAATAACAACAAACATAGTACATATTTAACACAATGTCACTCCTTTCTTTCACAAACTTATCTTTAGATTCCTTTCACTCCATTCTTTCACAATCTTATCCTTAGATTTGTATCCGCAATGTTATCTTTAGTTTTCTAGAATGTGGTAGGGTACAACTTCAAGTCGTGACACAAGTGAAGTTCGTATTCGGGAAGAGTGCTCTTGGAATAATGAATTATTCCATTTCATTGGCTAATCACTGAAGATTCAAGAAATTCTAGAACATTAGACATGTGTGCGCTTCATAGGGATAGGGACACGAGCAAGCGAGCGGTGGCACTTGCTTTTAGAATTCTAAATTGATTTTCAATACTGGTCCGTGATCTGACGGTCCCACATTTTTTAACAGGGGAATCAGATTCAGTGTCATGTGATCAGTGAGTATACTCATGCTAGCAGAACTGTTCAATATCGGACTGCATCAGATCCCGCAGCGTTGGCCGGAACTCGTTAATGGTCTGTAACGTTGGCTTCCACAATTTGCCTGCGTTCAATCTTAGCTGCGCAAAGGCCGTTGACAGTTCTGGATCGTCTCCCAAATTCAACTTTGGCACCACAAGCTGCTGCTCCTCCTGCGCCCCACTAATTTGCTTACCCTCCTCCAATATGAAGACCTGCTTTTTCATTTCTAGCGGGAGCAGACGCATCAAGTCTCCCAAGAGCGGGAATATTCTGGCGCCGGAGCTCCGACTGGTTGCAACTTTCATGGCAGAATTCGCCTTGAAAGCCAGTGAGGCCATGTCTGTTCCAGAGAGCACCGAGTGCAGCTTGGGCATGGGCAGAAGAAAATAGAGATGCCCCAATTCCAGTTCTTCGTCTGCCGTCAGAGGATTAATCCGACGCCCAATCTGCAAGGCATTGGCATGGCATACGAAGTGCTGAGGATTGTCGAGCATGAGCTCTGCCGCCTTTATCCGCCTCTGAAGGTCCTGAACGCTGCCATTAGAGTGTATGACTTTCACAATCCTGGAAGGTTGGTAGTTCGAAGAGCGAGAAATGTAACTGCCCATGCTGAACACGACCTTTTTGTCAATCTGTAGCAATCGGGACTCGGGACTCGGGAGGTAAAGAAAGTGAAGAGAAGTGTATGAAGGGATGAGCAGGGCAGAAGGCAGTTTATAAAGGACGGGTCATGGATCGCATTCTTAAGGTGTGAATGTAATAACTGGTTACGTTACGGCTTGGAAATATCGGAAAGATAGAAACAATAGAGAAACATCCTCCATGTAGTCTAATGGTGGGAGACAGTTGGGCCGGACACAAGTCCAACACGCTATAAATGAATGACGTGACGTAACAGGTGTAATAGTCCCTTTGCAAGTGGAGAAGAGTCCGTGCCTTCCTTTCCTTTTGCCTGGTCACTATCACTCTCCAGTTTCCATACCGTGTCCCGTCGTCTTGTGGTTGGCACATTTGTCCATGATGGAGTTTCTTGGTTGTTTCCTTTTTTTAAATGTGGTTCATCATTTGTGGCACATTTGTCCATGATGGAGTTTCTTGGTTGTTTCCTTTTTTTAAATGTGGTTCACCATTTGTTAGAGGGTACTCCACGGAAAATTCCAATGATATTCAAACTGAATCAAGGTATGGTCAGCTCATCATTCACAACATTTATTACAAAGGGCTCCACAAGAGCATCATGTCACTTACAAGAGTAGAACTTGGGTGGGGAGGGTAACATTCATTTCTCCCAACCACCCAAGCTACATCCATTTGACAACTTGGTTGTTTCCTTATAGCAGCGTACCGGCATCATCCAAGGAAAGTTCGATGTGAAATGTGTTTACTTCTTTTGAGTGTTCACATTCCATCCTCACAACAATGTTAAGTTGGATGTGAAATGTTTTTACTTCTTTTAAGTGTTTACATTCAATCGTAACAACAAAGTTAAAACTAGCAATTGCCCAAAGAGGTGCAAAGTATAGAAGGAAAGGTTAAAAAGTAGATGCTTTTTATGAAATTAGGACGGACCGAAACCATTAAGTCAAAATATGAAAGTATGTAAATGCATGGTCTGGTATTTTTATGGCTGCACCTTCCTATCTTCTCCTCGCAAAGGCATATAGCATGACTTTGTTTCATATTCAAATAGTTACTTAGCCCTAAGTTTTAGATTATAGGATGGGGAAATTAAATGGCCTTTGTAAAAGAAAGGAAGTGGTACTATAGATTTGGAGGAAGTTATGGTTTTTTTTTTTCCACGTGCAAATGGAGAACATTAATCAATAGAAGAGCATTGCTAATAGTCAATGGATAGGCCTTTGTCATATTGAGCAGTGAAGAGTGAAAGTGATTGCTATAGATCTAACATCATCCAGAAAATATGTAAGAATCAATGAATATATTTGGAAGAGATCTTCGAAATTGTTCAAGGTGTTGATATCGGCTTGACCATCAAAAGCTTGTTGGCAAATTTATGTAGAAATCAATTTCAAGTGAGAAACATTCGTGTGGTGAGACAAGGAGCATTTTAGATAGATAAAAAGATAAGCCTAAGTTATGTGGAATCTCGATAAACAAGAAATTGTTTATCAAAGAGACAAGAAGCTTTTACAATGATGTGAAGGCCAAAAGGTCAAAGTTATCGACAAAATTTATTGACCAAAGGTCAAAGTTATCAACAAAAAAATTGACAAAAGGTCAAAAGGTCAACAATGTGAACAATTAATGACAAAATGTCTTGGTGCTAATGCAAATGCTAACAAAACTAAGGTAACAAGAAATATGAAAACATACAGGCATAGGCTTGGGCATTGGGATCTACGTCTTGTGTGATCAATAGAAAATCGTAATGACAAAAATAATAAATAATTGTAACCATGAAGTTGATTATGAAAAGGAAGGTTTAAAAGGGTAAAAGGGAAAGAAATAGAGTAGATGTGATGAAGTGAAAAAGAGAAAAGTAAAATAAATGTTATGAAGAGCTTAGTCCTCTTCATTATCAAAATATCCCTTTTTCATTTGTTGAAGCATCATGGAAAATACATAAGAGAACTAAAATTGAAGTGAAGGAAATTTCTTAAAAACACTAAATTAATCATTTGAAACCAATTAATTTGCTCCTTAGCGTCACCAATAAGAGTATAGGTGTCTCTACATATAGCAATAGCATTTTTTTCAAAAAAAATATCAAATTTTCTTTAATCATATATATATACTTAAAAAACATAAACATAAATGTAAAACTTAAAGAATATTAAAAAACATGTATATGTATGTATTGAATGTTGACATTTAAATTGACATGTTGTGGAACATAAATTTGACATATTAAGTTCATTTAGGTAGGTAGATGCAAATGGCTAGTTACAATTATGAGTTGTATGCGAAGTTGTTATGATAAGTAGCTATTATTTGAAACATACAAATAGAGGAGATCATTAGTAACCCATCAACTCACTAAAAAAATAACATGGAAGCCTAGAAGAAGGTCCTACTTCCACTGAAGAATAAAAAAACTATTTACAATAAACTAAATTTCATGTACAAAACTATTTTAGATATAAAAAATAGAGAATATAGCTTATGTGTACATCAATCTACCTTGAAGAAGGCTATAAATTCCTGGCCAATTACTTCATAAACATGGATAATAACTTTAGTCTATAATGTGAAAGATCTCAATTTGTAATTGCATCATATATATACAAGTGTATTTCTAAATAAAATCCAATTCTTTTCAGTGAACAACAAAACATAGATATTGCAAGGTTGCAATTTCTTCTAAGATAGAGCTATACATTTATCCTCTTTACAATCAAATTCATGATATGAAAAGTAAACCAAAATATACAAATCTCAAGTATATGCCACAAAATGTTACACAATTTTCTTGAAAAACTTAAAAGGAATCTGAAATGATGTCATGTTTGCTAGCAAGGTATTTACGTATTTGTTCTTTCTATAACACGTGAAATTTCCTCTTAAATGAACTAAGCCTAAAATTTGTCTCTATTGATGCAACATGAAACAAACTTCTTGGATTTGTAAGAGTTATTATAGCATCCTCACTTTGCTCAAAAATCAACATTGCAACATCCTTCAACAACAAAATAGGCCATACACCCCAACATGTGGAGGCACATCACTCTCTTATAATGGATTAAGAACCACGAGTTCTAGCAAAATCAGTCATGCCACTCAGGATATTTCCGTTCACTTGAGTTCACACAACCAATTTCCTAGTGGGTATCTTCGATATGCAAAATAATTACATTGAGGGCTTGTTTACAACCATGATTCCCAATTTCATCACCACTTTGTCCAACCAACGTTTGTCGTCTTCTCCACTTTTTGAAATTTGTATTCTAACATATTCCTCATGTTGTGAAGTTGTGAAGTTTTTATGTGTCACAATTGCGTATTCAGGAAGTTCCATGTGTAACTATGTGTGTTGAAGAAGTTTGCATTTATTGTGGTTGCATTTCCAAGAAGTTCCCTGGTCTAAATTCGTTCTCTCTAGCGTGTAACTCGCCATTGTCCTAGGTTAAGCATTCCATATGGAGACCGATCTTGACTCAACTATGTTGTATTCATTCTCGTTCGGCTCTTGAGAAAGCATTCCAATGATAGATCCACTTGAAGCATATCCAGTTCTAATTGTTGATTCAGCTAAAGAACCATAGCTCCTAGTTCGATTTCCAGTCCCAGGTGTAGATGTAGTTCATCTAATTTCTAGCAATGGCTCGACATCCCTAAAATAATAAGTTCAATAAGTGTTAACACCCAAAAATGGTTCACTGCCTCATCTGCCCCATTACATGGCTCATTTGTCCATTTTCCTACCATATTTCCATCAAAAACCCATAAAACCATCTAAAAAGCCTCCAAAAGGCTTAAAATGCCTCCAAAAGGCCATAAAACCCTTTTTTCCTCCAAAAAATATCCAAAATCTCCAAAAAGGAAGAAAAAATATAAAATAATGAGGAAAAGGAGGAAAAAACCCTAAACAGCTGAAACCCTAAACAGCTGAAACCCTAACCCTAAACCAGCACTCCACCACTATAAATAAGTGATGGAGACCCCTTATTCAAAATCCACAATCACAAGTATCCTGCCTCTGCCAAAGTTGCTCGTGAAACCCTAGCTCACCATTGGGCTACTTTCACCATTGAGAGCCCCTTTTGGCCCATTTCCACCATTGGAGAAAGAGAAGAAGCAGCTTGAAGCTCGGAGCCACCGACTCGGATCATCACAAAGGGCTTCACCAACCTTCACATTGGAGGTTAGATCAATACAAAATCATTATTTACTTTTTATTGTTTTGCTTCATGAACATGTTTAGATTTAATTTTTTATTTCAGTTATAGCTTTTAATTCACATATCATTGAACTGCTACTAAGGAATCCATTGTCCTTAGTAGGTGCTCATTCGCACAAGCTAGGGGTAAAACCCTAGCAACAGTTTTGGCGACTTTGCTGGGTTTTTAATTTATTTTATTTTCCGTTTTGTCTTTTCGGCTGTCGTTTTCGGCCGACGTAAACCGTCGTTTTTTGTTGCACAGTCGCGTTTCGACCGCGTCTTTCCAGCCCTTAGCTGCGACCCGACCGCGCCTTTCCAGCTTTAACCCGCGACCTGAGCGCGCCTGTTTGTTCCAAACCCGCGGTCCGCCCGCGTCTGTTCTCCAGAAACCCGCGACCTGAGCGCGCCTGTTCCATCCAAACCCGCGGTCCGCCCGCGTCTTTTTTCCAGAAACCCGCGACCTGAGCGTGCCTGTTTCATTTAAACCCGCGGTCCGCCCACGTCTTTTTTCCAGAAACTCGCGACCTGAGCGCGCCTGTTTCTTCCAAACCCGCGGTCTGCACGCGTCTTTTCTCCAGAAACCCGCGACCTGAGCGCGCCTGTTTCGTCCAAACCCGCGGCCCGACCGCCGATTCGATCTGACTTTTGCACTTGTTCCTGCTTTTGAACCCAGCCCCCTTGCTGCCATATCTTCTGCACCTGCACAGCCATCTGTTCTACCTGCACTTTTGTCCCGCTTTACAATTTTTTTACAAATTTCAGCATTGTTTATTCAGATAATTTTGCATGATAAAAAATTTTCTTTCAGTATTATTGATATTTAGGAAGTTGCCCTGGCACTTCTCTTCTGGGTTCATAACCTCACAAGCACACAATCTGTCACCTAATTCAAGTGAGACCTAAAAACTACTTAACTCAACCAACATTCTAACCCCACTTGGGGAACACACAAAAAATTTTGTAGTTAGGTAGGATCGGGGGGATAGGCTTCCAAAAACACCCCTCGGTTACTTACACTTGAGACATAGTTGTTGTCCATTAGGGAACCAAAATCCCCTAGTATTTTTTGACACGGTCACAACCGGTTTATCAGAGGGCCTCTCCCTTAGGAGGGTTGAAGTCGTGAGATTGGTTCCGGAGGTCTGAGTGGAATACCGAACTCCATTCAGTAACTGAAGGGCTACCTTTCGCAGTTCTCGGGATATCCCTGTATAGGGGTATTGCGGTAAAAGGACCAAGCGGCAGATTTACCTTTCTGGACGTGTCATGAACGGGGTATCTTAGTTGCCATTCTTCTAGGATTTGACTACCCGGTGTCCCTCCCGGTAGGGGGATACCTTAGCCACTTGGCTTTTCTATTCGTATTGTCTGACTTGGATTTCATCACCTTGCAGAGGATATGTCTAGTTGAGTCATAATACTTTTAGTTAGGTGTTTGCATGCTCCCTTACCTCCTTTTGGTCTAGTGAGTCCACCGTTTTTTTTATTTGTAGGCAACCTGCTGTTTTTTGGTATTCTGACCATTTCTGTTGACACTCCGCCTATTGTAGCACGCAGTTACAGTGGGTGTTTTGAGTTGTTTGTTGGCCTGAGCGCCCTATTTTTTGAGCTCTCCTTCTGCACACTCGGTTGCATTAGAGTTTTTGAGCTGATTTGTAGTTACCTCAACCCACAGAGATTTGACTCCATTTATCACCATTGAGTCCCCGAGACATTCTCAGCACCTCAGAGGCGAGCCCCCACAGCACGGTTCACTTGACACCACCCGTCATCGACACAGATCATCATCACTTGATACCACTCATCATAGATCTCGAGCCTTGTCACTTGACTCCACTCGTCAGCGGCATAGAACTCAGTCACCAGATACTGACGCCCCTTATTTTACCTCCGATTCTGAGCTAGACTCTGAGAACCTCCTTTACACCGCCCCCACTAGCCCCATGGCTGGCGTGACTCCCACTCCCATCTTGGTAGGGACCGTTGGTGGCACATCCACCACGATACCAGTTACCACACCTACTTTGGGTATGCCCTCCACGGGGGCCCCCTCTACTGTTCCCCTCATAGCACCGATTCCTGCAGCGGGAATACCTATCCCCACTCCATTAGTGACCCATACTACCCATGGTGGTACAGGACCGTCCTATACCACCTTAGTTCCCCCACTTGGGGGCAACCTCCCTCACATGACCCCTCCACTTGGGGGCATCGGCCCCAACTTGGTCCAACCCACTACCGTGTCACATCCTTTGTCCAGTTTGCCATTCATGGCTAGCCTCAACCTGCCTGACCTAGCCAGATTAACCAACGACCCCATCCGACACGACCCTGTGTGGCCTCACATGCCCACCAAGCTCCCATCTGACATCCCTAAGTTCGAGGGCAAGGCAGGTGAAGACCCGCAAAACCATATCATGTCCTTCCATCTGTGGTGTTCCTCCAACTCCATAGTAGACGACTCTATTCGCCTCCGTTTATTACAGCGCACTTTCACTGGCTCTGCTGCCAAGTGGTATATCGAGCAACCCCATGGAACCCATGCCACCTTTACTTCCCTTGCCTCGACCTTCCTGCAGTTCTTCCAGTTACCTGTCCGCTATGATGCAGGCGTTGAGATCCTACTATCATGCAGACAAAACACGGCTACCCACATCACGGACCACATTCATGAATGGCGTCGACGCCGTAGCCTATGCAAAATCAAGTTAGATGACCGGATCTTCCTAGATTGGTTCCTCAAATCCCTCCTTCCTATCATTTCTAAGGATGTGGCATCCGAAAGACCCCAGTATGAAGAAGAGGCTATCCTTAAAGCCCAATAGTTCGATCTCATTTACGCCCAGTCGGGTTATCTTTATACCATAATACCTGACGCCCCTCGCGGCGATTCCTCCCAGCACGATGCGCCGGGGGCATCCCACACTGCCGACGGCATCATTGGCCGTGTCTCTTCGCAGCCTCAACCATTTTCCATAGCACGTCCGACCCCTGGCCCTGACCTTTCGCGGGATACCTCACATTCTGGAGCAACCAACCCGTATGCTCCCATGACACATCACCACCATTCCCATGGACCCTCATGTCCACCTCAGTGTTTCGGTCATATGACTCCTGCTTACGCCCCCCCGGTCGCACCTCAGCCCTACTATCACCAGCAAGATGCACCAGCTCCTGCGCCGTCACAAGCCCAACCTTATTATTACCCGCCACAGGCAGCCCATGCGGCAAACCCACAACCCGCTCCACAGCACTATCAGCAACCCCCTCAGGTTGCTGCACCTGCGCAACCTCCACCTACATATCATCCACCGCAGCCTGCTCCAGCCCCTGCGCAACCTCAGAATCCACCTGTTGTCCAAGGGCAAGTTTACGCTCAACAAAACCCATAGCAAAACCAGAACAACCAACGTAACCAGGGCCAACAAAACCGCGGCAGGGGCCAGAATTTGCGAACAAACTATCCTTGTTCTATTTGCGGGGTCTATGGCCACTACACACATTTTTCCCCCACATGGAGCGTGTTCGGCAACTTTGGGCTGAAGATGCCCACCGCCAAGGGCAGACGGCCCCTCAAGCACCGCCCAACCCCCCACAACCTCAGCAGCCACATTTGGTGTTGCAAAACCCCTTACCAACCCAAGGCGTAGTGAACACCCAACCATTGGCTCCCCCTCAAGCCAACGCGACAACCCAACAACAAATCACTTACGCTGCTCCTGATCAACCCGTGCTTGACTCAGGTACCCACCACTTGTTGATGATGTCCTCCGATGAGGTCAACCTCCAGACCCGACGGAACCAATATGGCTCCACCTCTGAAGCCATATGTACCCTGTCCCATAATACGCGAACTCCTACTAATCAACCGCCCTTGTTGCCTAAACCCCCTTTGGTACCTAGTCACATTGGTGCTACACCCATCCATACCATTCCTTTCCTCTTCCCTCCCTCAGGAGTAGTTAGCGCCCCGGTCATGGCCACCCTCAGCCTTCCTGGGTTAACCTTAGGATTACCCGTTTGGTATCTTTCGCCTCCTAGTCGTCCGCCGACACTAGATGCCGTCCTGCAACCGGTGCAACCCATTGTCACTACTAGTCAACCACCTCCCGGTGTCGCTACCCCATCATCCTCCGCAAAACCCCCCCCTCCTCTTACCAAACCCACTGGGGGTAGAGGCCCCCAACCTTACACTGCTGTCCCACCTCCTAAGACAGTCAAAAATCCCCCTGTGTTTCGTGCTCCTCCCAAATGCGCGCTGTGCGATGAGTTGGGCCATGCGACTCACCTATGTCCTTAGTTACCAGCATTACAGGAATACATGCAACTGCTTGACGACGACCCCACTATCCCGGTTGTCCATCTAGATCCAACCCCTAAGCCTCGAGACAAATCCCTGCGCACTAACCACTCCTGTGCCCTATGCGATGTTTACGGGCATTACTCCCATCACTGTCCCGATATCCCCGAGTACAGAGTAGCTCTCTTTGAAATGAACAATCTGGATCTTGAGACGGCACCACCCACCATTGTGGAAATCCATTCCCCGATCTCTTCCCCTTCCGGAGAGGTCAATACCACTCTTTTTGAGATGAACAATCTGGATCTTGAGATGGCACCACCCACCATTGTGGAAATCCACCCCCCTGACTCTTCCTCTTTCGAAGAGGTTAATGCCATTTATATGATCTCTTCCACCACTACTCCTTCGTCAACCGATTTGACGACACAAACATTCCGTACAGATGAGGAGATTCTTGAAGCTCTCATTGCCCCGGATTATCCTTGGGATGACATGCACCATCGTTCCTACTTCCTCCCAGATGAATCTTCCTCCAACACTGCTACCCAATTTGCAGTTGAATCCAAAGACTTCCTTCCCCCCAAGGTCGACTGGTTCAAGGACCCTATTCCTGCTCCTGACGCCTTCGAAGAGGGTAACATGGCCAACATCTCACCTGTCATCCAAATTGACATCGCTGCCCCAGGAGGCACCCCCGAAATCATCACTTTCGGAGCCTCTTGCAATAAGTAAGAAATTGAGGAATACAACAAACTCTTCAGAGAATTCCGCGATGTCTTTGCTTGGTCTTATACCGAAATGCCCGGTCTTGACCCTGCCATTAAAGAGCACCACATTCACACATGGCCTGATGTACCCCCCGTTCGTCAGAAACAGCGTCCCATTCATCTCTAGCTACAGTTTTGGAATCAGCACGATGAGACCGTCACGATGGTCACCTCGTTGCATTATGTTTTGCTACACCATTTTTGCCCATTTTTTAGACACCGCTAGTCGCCTCGGTTTGCGTGCCACTTCGGCCGCTCTCCGTTTTTAACACTTTTTATATCGCCGGATTCATTTTTCCGAGCTCGTGATGATGCTTGAGATCATTTCTCACTCTCACTTGGTACAATTTCAACATTGCGTCCCTACACCTTGCCGCATCAATTTGTGCGCCACATCGGCTGTCATCATATTATTTCACACTTTTTACATGAGCCATCCACTCCTGTCATACTGCAAATGTTTCGTTATTTTGCCACCATTCACTCACCCCGCAAGGAGGCCCACCAGTGTTCCCCCTCACCCTCAATCCTGGTCATCATAAATATTCCTTGATTGAACACTTCCTCCTTGCCTGACCATTAATTCAGAGTCTTCTTATTTGCTTTCAGACTCCTTAAAAT
>LPNX010205760.1:286731-303991 GCA_001517045.1 Pseudotsuga menziesii
CAGGAAGTATATCCTTTCCATTATGTGTCGAAGACCCCGGATTTCCCCCCGACTCTAGCACATTGGTGAGTCACTTTGGAACGGCCAGTTATATGTTCCTGTGGATGTCCGAGCTGCGTTGGCGATTGTATTCGGAAGCAATCCAGTTCCATGCTTCCTTGAGTACCCAGTTCGGTTCCAGATCAGTGTACCATTGCAAGTATGACCGTTGTCACTTTGATCTAGCAGCTCATTAGTTCCTTTGGAACCACATTCAGTAGCACTGCTGTCATTCCAGTGCATCAGTTGTTCAACTCAGACATGGTCAGCCCAGCAGTATGTTCCAGATTTGTGTCCCTTATGGACCCTTATGATATACACAGTGGATTTCTATGTATCCTACAGGTCCCCCCTTTCGGGCCTCACAGTTATTTTTATGTATATTGATACGAGCATGGGAATGCCCGCCTCGTCCAAATGACCAGATGATTCCTCATCCATTATTGAGGTTATGTACTTTTCAGTCCTTGCAGTTGGTTCGAGATCGATGTTCCGGGCTTCAGTTGGTTCCTTCTCTTCTCCACACCCCAGGAAAAACAAATATGACTCATGATGTCCATCGGCCATATGATGAGCTCCTGCCCTCGCACATAAGGGGGCAATCTGTTAACACCCAAAAATGGTTCACTGCCTCATTTGCCCCATTACATGGCTCATTTGTCCATTTTCCTACCATATTTCCATCAAAAACCCATAAAACCATCTAAAAAGCCTCCAAAAGGCCATAAAACCCTCTTTTCCTCCAAAAAATATCCAAAATCTCCAAAAAGGAAGAAAATATATAAAATAATGAGGAAAAGGAGGAAAAAACCCTAAACAGCTGAAACCCTAAACAACTGAAACCCTAACCCTAAACCAGCACTCCACCACTATAAATAAGTGATGGAGACCCCTTATTCAAAATCCACAATCACAAGTATCCTGCCTCTGCCAAAATTGCTCGTGAAACCCTAGCCCACCATTGAGCTACTTTCACCATTGAGAGCCCCTTTTGGCCCATTTCCACCATTGGAGAAAGAGAAGAAGCAGCTTGAAGCTCGGAGCCACCGACTCGGATCACCGCAAAGGGCTTCACCAACCTTCACATTGGAGGTCAGATCAATACAAAATCATTATTTACTTTTTATTGTTTTGCTTCATGAACATGTTTAGATTTAATTTTTTATTTCAGTTATAGCTTTTAATTCACATATCATTGAACTGCTACTAAGGAATCCATTGTCCTTAGTAGGTGCTCATTCGCACAAGCTAGGGGTAAAACCCTAGCAACAATAAGGAGAGAGGATATACCCTATTATGCTCACTAATGAGGATCCTAGTCAAACTTTTGCAAAATTGTATCTACGGTATCAAGAGCATTTTTGTTGCAGGTTAGTTTCTATCAATCTCTCTGACAGAATGAAGAGTTCACGTCTCTCATATATAAAGCAGTCGAATTAGATTTCGAAAGATAAGTTTCTAGGTAGATAGTTATTATTGTCTTTAATGTTAATTTGGTATCTTCACGGAGAAGCAATTTTAGTCTACCTATATGAAGAAGAAGAAGATTGTAAATCAAAAGACACGGAGAGAAGAAGAGAAGTGTGTAAGTGTGCGGAGAAGAAGAAGGAAAAACTATGTGGAGAGTTCAAGAGCTCAAGCTCTATGTTCTGAAAGTGTTGAGAGTCGAAGCTCTGTAAAAGGTGAAACATCCTTGTAATTTTCAAAGTTTGTATTTGCATCTATAGTTCTTCGTTATGTTGCGACAAGATATATAAATCCATAGTTTATGGTTGAATGCATGTTTTATTTGGCCATGCATCTTCTCCAGAATTACTTGAGTAAATGTTGTTTACATTTACCATTTAGTGAAAGACACAAAGGGTCCACAAATATTTCATCATGTAAAATTTTAAGTTTTTATCCGCAGAGTGCTCGACAAAAGTTTTCCTTAATACTTTGGTCATATGATATTGTGAGTATGTCACAATATAGTTGTGTCGTGGTTTATCCCAAGTTACCAGTTAGTGAAAAGTGTTTTTCATATTATAAATCTTTAGACTAAGAAATCATCTTTTATAAAGTTCGACTAAAAGTGGTCCAGTCAAAGTGGGAGTTGGTCGCAACCAAAAGTGTGTTGTGATAAAAGCCGATCGAAGTTAAGTAGGTGTTAAAAATGTGTTGGGTGAAATATCCATAAAAAGTGTCTCAACCAAAAAGTGGAAAGCTAAGTCCTGGGGTAAAGTATTCTGTCGTAGTAAAAGTCAATCGCGGTAAAACTCACTAGCAGTAAAATTTTGTCGCAATAAAACCTGGTCTCAAGTATTTTGGTCGCAGGTATTTCCAACGAAGTAAAAGGTGGGGTTTCCCAAGGTAGTGTGTCTCGCTCCTTCAAGATTTTGATGAAACATGCTTTACTAAAAAGTTTTGTGATTCTTGCAAATTGCTTTCGTCTTTGAACCTATAAAAGGTTAGCACTAATCCTTGTGAGCATCGAAAAACATAGAATGCAGGAATTAAAATACGTGCTTAGCATATCAAATTCAAAATAAAAATGAAATGTGTTTTTACCTGCTAATCGTCGCGCATCTTTAGACAATTGTTTGTCTTGAGAGCTGTGACTTCAAAAACCATTTTAGCATGAAAACATAAAAACATGATTATGATGTTGCATGAAGTGAAATGTCCACTTTAAATTAAATTTTTATACTTTTTATATTTTTATATTTTTATGATTTTTGTGTTTGACCTAAAATGTTTATTTTTTATTTATTTATTTTAAATTTTATGTTGTTGACACAAAAACAAGCAATTGTTTTTTTTTGGAGCGAAGTGTAAGTTTCCATTAATCTTGAAAATTAACTACAACTGAAAATCCAATACATAAATCTAGGTTGTAAACTAACCTCTTTCGTAGAAACGAAAGTTAGGCCAGTGCATACCATATTTTACAAACTCTTTATATCAATGAAAATGAAAGCAATTAAAAAGCAAACAAGTTTTTCAGTTATTGTTCTTGAGCAAACCAATTAGGAAGCAGTTTCCTGGCATGTGGAAACAACTCCTTAAGAGTTTATGATTGTGACCTTTGCAACACCAACAACATCAGAAATTACTTTTAGTGATAACTTTGCATCTGAAACCTGTGAAACCATGTAAATTGTCGCTGCAACAATGAATATAGGTCTTTTTCTAATGTCAAGAGCTTCTATACTTTTTACTGCTTCAATGGCAGCTCTAGTTGCTTGGTTGTTCATCCCAAGATGAGAACAAAACCTTCTCAATAGGTCTGTTGCATGAATTATGCCCAATGCCCATTGTTATTCCCAAATCTTGATGTCTCTCTTGTAATGTTTTTAATATTTGCATCTTGTTTATTGTTTTTGCTCTGCAATCCTAGTTTTCTAACAAAATCTACCATATGTATACGGGATATGGATGAGTATTGTGTTGAAGCATTGGCTAAATTGGTTGCGTAAGTGTGTGATTTATGCATTGTCATGTTAATATGTTTTAATTTTATGAATTTATTTATTTTTATTTTGTGGTTCACAAACCCCCCAACGGGGCTGCTACGTCCACGGGAAGAAATCATAGTGGGCGCACTCAAAGGGGTCGCACCCCATTCGTTATTATTACAGAGTTAACCGATGAGGACATCAAGTGAGGCCCTTATATAGAAATGAAAAGCCACCCAAGGATTTGACCCCAAGACCTTATGTTCACAACTCACAACACTCAACCACTTGATCTATCCCACCAGGATGATGTATATGAAACGTTATTAATCGAATGATTGAATTTCCACCCAAGGATTTGACCCCAAGACCTTATGTTCACAACTCACAAACACTCAACCACTTGATCTATCCCACCAGGATGATGTATATGAAACGTTATTAATCGAATGATTGAATTTGACTTGTAGAAAAGATCATGTGTTATGACCTACAGGAGAAAGATGATGATACTTTTTCCCAAGAATAAGTGATGATTATTCAACTATGACATTCAAGAAGATTTATGAATTCAAGCATACTACAAAAGTACAAGGAAATATTTGTGGCTCGTGGCTTCTCCCAGAAAGAAGGAATTAACTCTAAAGATATACACTTCTATTGGATCTATACTTGCGATAATTGCAGTGATAAACTAGAAGGTACACTATATGGACGTGAAGATAACCTTGTTGAATGGTGTAGTAGAAGTGGAAGTATATGTAGAGCAGCCACTAGGATTTGAGACACATATGTGCAAGTTGAAAGAAAGGCCTTGAACGAAATGAAGCAGGAACACGGGACATGGTATGATATGATTGACAGTTTTCTGACAAGCTCTGGTTTTACCAAGAATAAAGCATATTCTAACATTACTACAAGGTTGAGAATGAGAGACTAGTGATATTTCTACTATATGTAGATGACTTGTTTCTAACAGGAGGCGAGAAACTCATTACAGAAACCAAGAAGAAGCTTTCCATGGAGTGCAAGATGGTAAATCTTGGTATCCAGGGTTCGTGAGAACAAAAATCTCGTCTAAATAGACATATTTGATGAGAGATGATATAGATGGATACTTAGAATATTAGTAACAAATAAGGCTACCAACCAATCCAATGAAAAATGTTTTGATGCAAAGAGTACAAGATGTTAAGACGCAGAGGGAGGATAGAGCTCAGTTATAGAGAGAGCATGAAAGCTCCACTTTAGAGGGAGTGAATATAGCATAAATTGAGGGAGCAGATTAAGATACTTTTTCACTTAGCCTCCATTCATGGCAAGGGTTATTTGCCTCAATATCTCAGGGATATGCTTAGTGTGATACCAGATGTCTCCCCTCACCGAGAGGAAGTAGATCTCAGAGTTCGATAATGTTGGTATGATTCTTGGAATTAGAGGTGTGGCATAGTCCATATGATATTTTCCTTACCCAAGGAAAATATGCAGTAGAGATCCTGAAGATATTTGGGATGATGGATTGCAAGGCCATGGCTACATCAATGGCATCGAACTTGAAGTTGTTGTGTGATACTACATCAAATATAGTTGACGCCATTGTATACAGACAAATGATTGGTTTGTTGGTGTACTTGACGAACACGAAGCCAAATATATGCTTTGCAGTGAACACATTGATTCATTAGATGGTAGAGCTGAGATGTGTTCACCTGATTGTGGCAAAGCATGTGTTGAGGTACTTGAAGGGTACAATAGATTATGGGCTCATATATGTGATATATCAAAATATTAGCCTACATGGTTATTGATTTAGATTGGGTCGATAGTGTCACAGATATGAAGAGAATTTCAGGATGTTGGTTCAATTTCTGGCATGATTTCCTGGTTCCGTAAGAAGCAAACGAGTGTGGAACTGAGTACAACCGAAGTAGAGTACATTGCAACTTGTTCAGCTAGCAGTGAAACAAGTTGTCTGAGAACCTAATGTTTCATGACAAGCCCGAGCATAATGAGATCATATACCATTAAATCAAAGTTATGGTATAGAAGGGAGCAATGAAGCACCAGTATTTGGTGACATATGAGCAAATAGTCGATGTGCTTACCAAGCCACTATCAACAGTGACATTTGAATACTTCAAGGACAAGCTTAGAGTTTCCAATATCAATGTTCCTCGAAAGAGGGAGTAGTGAGTGACATAGTATGTGTGAGATGCAGGTAGTCACCTAGTGACATAATCTGTGCACCTAAGTGGGTCTCCACTTGAGGGGTTTTTGTAGTGGGTAGTCACTTTGGTGACATAATTTGTGCTCTCGGACTACACTCATGAGGATGCAATAGGTAGTCATGTTGGTGACATAATTGAGAATCCTGACTGTTGATTCTATGTTGGGCATACACGCATGTGCGAAGACGTAGGCAGTCACTTTTGGGCTGATCTCCAAATTATGTAACATGGTAGCGGTTAGTCACCGGGTGATTTAATTTGTGCTCATAGGCTACACTCATGAGTGTCATTTTTCCATGAATTACGAAGACGTAGGTAGCCACTTAGTGATGAGTTATGTGCTCCTGGGAGGATCTCCACATGATATGATGTGGTAGCGAGTATTCATTGGGTGATGTAATTTATGCTCCTAGGATACACTCACTAGATGATCTAGATGTGATGTGGTAGCAGGAAGTCACTTTAGGAGACATAATTTGCACTCATAAGCTACACTCACAAGATGTTAGTGTGGTAATGCAGGTAGTCACTTGGTGACGTAATTTGTGCTCCTGGGTTGTTCCCACTTGATGGCTTGCTCGTATAAAACTTCTAGTGATGTATAGATTCAAGAGATGTTAGTAGTCAATGGTATAGGTATAGATATGCAACACCAATGATGATAATAATCGTGTTAGAAGAATACCTTCCTTATTAAGAGGGAGTGTTGAAGATTATGTAACTTCTGAAGATATTCTTCTTATATTCTTAATGTATTATTATTGTACTTCTTTCAAAGGATATTCACATTATATTTGATCATGTAAAATAATTAAAAGAATAACTGTGAACCCTATTATTTAAGTCAGCCCAAAAGAATCCAAAAATAACATATTATATTGTACACTAGTTAAGTTGGCCCACTAAAGTTGACTAGTTGACCCCATAAGGAAAAGTCACTTGGAAGAAAAGTATAAAGAGGGGAGGCACACTCATTTTGACACATCAAACACTCAATCATATTCACTAGAGAAAGAAGAAGAAGAAGTTCGCTAGAGAAGGAAGAGTAGTTGCACTTGTGAAGACATCTTGTTCTTGGGGTTTCTATCTTATCTTATTCTTGGAATCTTTGTGTGGAAGAGGATTTATCTCTTGGATTGTACTAGAATACATTATACTTACTTATGAATCTATATTGAATAAGTTTGTTGAGTTTTCTTCCCTTGAAGGGTTTCCCAGAGGAAAATATTTGTGTACTTATATTTTGTTGTGCTTGTCTTTCTTTCAGTGATCCTATTACATATGATTATTGTGATTAATACAAATTATTTGAAGATCTAATATAACCATCATTTAAGTATGAAATTCTAATATCCAAGCCTTTGAACGGAGACACAAATTCATTGTTTTGGTCCTTTAGGCCCCAAACAGTGTTCTGCACCTTCCTTCCTTTCACATAAGCTTGATTTTTTTTATGCTTTCATCACCACACTCTAGCCATAAAACTCTGCTTTTAAACCTGCATGTCTCATCCTATTCCATTAATAGCTTCCTCCTTCTAACCTCCAAGCCACTTAAAAGTTCTTTGGATTCTTGTCTAGCGAAACCCCCTCCCTCCGAGTCATAAAGAGCTTGAAGGTCAACCTCAATCTGCTTTAGCTCATATTCATCATCAAATTTCTTTGTTTTTTCCCATTCTTGGAATTCCTACTCAATACTCATCAAGTTTTAGGTGAAGTGAAGTGTAGCAGGTTCCCCTTCATCCAGGTTGAAAGCAACCCGTGAATTTTGTAGAAGATATAGAAATCCTTCATCCTTTAGCCAAGCCTCATAGAACTTGAAGGGACTTATTGCCTTTCAAGATCCCTCTTGTAATTCCAAAAAAAATAGGAAGGTGATCAAAATCCCCACATTAATCAACCCATTTCCTAAGAAAAATTCTTTGCTCTGTGAGGTTTTCAACAACCAAAAAATGTTCTAGTCTTTTAGCAATTCTATTTTCTCCCAGTCTTTTATTACTCTAGGTAGGCTTCAATTTGACTGGATCTATATCCAAGAGACTCCCATCACATAATTTTTGAGAAAAATAATCAGCAAAGGGATCCATCCTTACCCTGGATCCCTAAATTTCATGCACACCCAAAGTAAAATTGAGGTCACTTCCCATAATCATAGTTTCATCCTTAACAAAGGATTTCCTAAAAATCGAATCCTATAAGAAGAATCTCTCATCATACGGACCATAAATGTTTAGTATGATAAAAAATATCCCAACTCAATCGAAAAAAACACCCAACCCTAATCTTGAATCAAAGCCCCAAGAGTTTTGAGCTCTAATGGATCGTGGGTTCCATCCTATAGCCAATCCACCTAAGAGGCCTTTTGCATCCTGTGCAATAAAATCCCAATCCTTGAAGGTGGTTCTTAATGTTTTTGAAACATTCTCACCATTTCCCATCATCTCTTGAAGAAGCAATATCTCTGGTTGGTTTGAGAGAACCAACTGCTCTAAGGCAATTTTTTTGGCAAGACTTTCCAAACCCTGACAGCTAAAAGATAGAATTTTCTTGGGGGAACCTCCTCCAGGGTTTTTATCACTCTAAGAACCCCAATAATGGTTTGTTGTATACAATCGATTTGCTCCTTGCAAGCATGTTGTTATGATGATGCAAGATGTGAAGTTCTTCCTCATCCTTTATCTTTAGTATCTTGGGATTTTTGCCAAACCCTAAATGTCCCATAGGAATACCATAAAGGTTAGGTGTCTCCCTAGATATAAGATGGAATCAGATAGGAATTTCAACCAATCCAATGGGAGAAGAAACAACTAGCCCGTCTTAAGTGGTTAGAGAAGAGACATGTAATGTGGTGCCAAAGGGAGTCATGCACGATATAGAGGAAGTCATCAGTGGAGAGGGAGAAGGGGATGAAGGAATTATGTTTGGTTTTGTGGTATCTGTGTCAATCTCCTTCCAATCATTACCCACAAATTTAATGAATTTTATAGATAAACAATTTTAGAGGAATTGCCAAGCTCCTTACCTAGAGACTCCACCACATTCCCTTCATTTGATCGGTTGGTAAACCAATCTCCTTCAGCCACAACATCATGATACTATGCACTGACCGATCATTCCACATCTGCATTCTAAAAGTCTCAATTCTTTGGATATGCATCTTTTCTGACCACTAGGGATTTTTCCCTATACTCTGTATCAATAACATAGTCCTTTTTCCCAACTTTCCCATTAAACCCTTATGTGTAGTGTCCAGGCCCCAAATCTAACCATTTTCTTGTCCTCAAATAATTTTTGGAGAATGGAAGTGTACATTGACTTACTATATTTTTGTATACATGACATCTATGGCATCTAAAGGGAATTCCTTCATAGTCCATTTTCTGGCGTATAATATCCTTTCCCCACATGAGCTCGATTTCCTCATAGAGCCTATTCCTGACATTTAAAGAGACCAAAATACGAGTAATTGTCATTCTTTTAGAAAGGAAAATAAGGACATCCACATCAATGAAATCACCCAAGGAATTCCCAAAGTCTATGAAAGAATCCATGTTTTGAAATTCCATAGGTAATCCCGACAGTTTAACCCAAACGGGGCCACATCCATCCTTTCATTGGCCACGTCAAACATGGGCATCCACTTCTTCAACATAATAGAAGTGGAGTCGATGCTCTAATGTTGCTTCAAAATATGATTTCCATCCTCTCTTTTTCTAAAATTTGAAGACAAACCAGCCTCTTGATAGAATCCTTGCCTCCGGAACATAATTTAACATTTCAAACCAACAGTTCTTTCCTAATTCCTCCAAGTTGGTATGGCTAAAATACCTCCCTTAGGCCTATTTAACCACCAATGGTTCTTCCATGTCTACCGATTGGGAAACCGAAACATCTACTCTAGACACCATTATGAGAGAAGCCCTAAGGTATTTTTTGCTTTTTTTCTTTCAACACTTATGACTCGCCCCACTACTGATCCCATGAATGCTTTTGGAAGAAGCATCGCGATTCCTACGATCACTTCCACTTTTTTCAAAGGTTGACTCAACTAGGTCCCTACACTTATCAACATGGCTTAAGAAGGAGGTGATAAAGCCCTCTAATCCAAGAAGTGAATCATCATCTAGGATCAAACCCCACATGACCCATCCCATGTCTAAGAGTTCACAATTAATTGGCAGATCAAAACCCTAAATAGTAGAAAGATTCTATGTAAACCCTATATCCAAAGCAGGATGAATAGCAGAGGAGATCCCTGCCAAAGGAAAAACTATATAGGTTTAGATAGATTCGTTAAAAAGTGAAAAGGGATTCCCCCCAAGACCCTTTTCTAAACCAAAAGCGGACAGTGGAATCATGGTTGTTTCTGTAATAGATCCATCCCTGTTAGCGTCGAGAGACTGAAATATAGAGAAACCGCTACCCATTTCCACCGCATTGTGGAATATACTTCAAGTTTCCACTCCTGGAGCATCCTTGCCCTCTCTGTCACTTGACACTATTCATGTCCTTCCATTTTCCCACCGAAGTTCAAAATGAATATCTATTGACCTTTGTATGGGTTAGGTGAATAGTCAACAATCTTTGGGTAGTCCATGAGGGAGGATAAACCACTGCATAAAAACTATATCGAGGCAGTCCATCTGTATATATATGTATATGTGTTATGGTTTGCACTTGGTGCCATTTTACTATATTCACATATAGTGTTTACTTGCTATAAACATATTTACATTGATGTGTGTGTTTGTGCAACCACTTATACTATGAAACAAGAACTGTATACTAAGAACGAGTGCAACCACTTATACTATGAAACAAGAACTGTATACTAAGAACGAGAACTCTAGCCATAAAAACGATAGTTTTTGCATAAAAATTCCAAAACACCCCCCAAATAGAAAAGTGTTGATAGCAGTATACACTTTTTTCTTCGGGTAAAAAATAGAGCCATGGCCTAAACATTCCATACTGTTGTTTACAAAAACTTTAAAATCAACACTAAATTGGAGAAATGTGTTTTTCTTCAAGAGATAAATTACAACTTTTTTGAAACTTGCATATTAAACAAAAAAAATCATAAATAATTTCACCATTGTAACCATATAAAATCAAAGAAATTATGATCTGATTCATGATGAAATCGTATATTAGACCATACAAGAACAATTGATTCATATAAATATTCAAAAAATTAAAAAAATTAAAATAAGAATTAAAAATAAATTTAAACCCCTAACCCCCCAAACACCCCCCACAACATAACATTAAAATAAAAATAAAAATTAAANCCCTCCCCCACCAACAAAGATGAAAGGGTTCTTCGTTTTTTTTGTTTGAAAAGAAATATTATATGGATCTCATTTTTTGAAGTGGGCCTTACTTCAAGGGACCGAGAGGCCTATCTCTAAACCGTTGGAGTTTATTGTTTGATCCGGAGAAGGACGTTTCCTCAGTAGTGCCAATCTGGGTTTGTCTTCCTCATCTTCCTTTGCATTGCTGGAACAATGAAGCCCTTCAAGCTATTGGAAATACCCTAGGTAAATATATCGACAAAGAAGATCCAAAGGGACCATTGTTCTCATGTGCAAGGATATGTGTGGAAGTTGATTTAGAGAAAGGATTACCAGAAGAAGTGAATTTTTTCATGGATGGATGGGAATATCTACAAAAGGTTGATTATGAGAAGCTTCCGTTCAAGTGCAGAAAGTGCCATGAATACGACCACTTTGCCAAATGATGCCCTAAAGAAGCGCCATAGGATCCTGGGAAAAACCAAGAAGAAGGATTGCAGCAGGTTAAGAGAGGAAATAAGGCACCATACATTCATCCCAGTGATAACAACGAATTACAACTAGAAAAAACTAAGGAGCAGGTCCCAATCGCTAAGGAAGCGACCAACAATAATCAATACCTGGCTCTTCATATAGAAGAGGGAGGAATCCCCTCAACAGATATCATCCCTGAGGGTGTGAAATTCAAGAAGGTGGGGATCTGACACCAAGCGCACTTCCAAATGCTAGTGAATATGGGACAAGAAAACACTTGGATCTTCCTCCTTAGGTGGATCTCAGGTAGCTATGGTAAAGAAAAGCAGACCCAATCTAATGGTAGAGTCCCCAGGCCATTCCTCTTCTCAAGGATCACAAGAAATACCATATCAAGCTCCACCACCATCCACAAGGGGAAGAAAAACTCATAGGCACCATAGGGAACAGGAAGTGGAAAGAGAACATGAGCTCAGAAGGCATATCAATATTGATGAAACTAAGATTCTACAAAACACCAGGAGTGTTGAAGGATCAAGAGCGGATAATAGGTCTTGAGCAGGATGTCAAATAACAAAGAAATAATGATAGTTGTCTCTTAAAACTGCAGAGGTATGGGGAGTTCTATTAAAGTGGAAGCTATTAAAAATATGATCAATTTTGAGAGACCAAACATTCTGATGATTCAAGAGACAAAAATGGTTGAAGAATGGGTAATGGATCTATCTCGTCTTCACTGGAAAAACTATCACGGGAAAGCCATAAGCTCTAGAGGATCCTCTGGAGGAATAACAATTCTTTATAATCCAGAAAAAATTGTAATGAAATTAGTAAAGGAAACCAATCATTGGCTACTGACAGAGCTGCAATGTAGAGAAAATCAAGAGTCAGTCTTTGTTTGTAATGTATACGGTCCAACGCATTACATGGATAAGATGATCTTTTGGGAAACACTCAATTTGCTAAGGGAGAACTTACAGGGAAAAGATGTTATTCTAGTCGGGGACTTCAATGCCACCAAATCCCAGGAAGAGAAGAGGGGAGGCTCGATGATTAGGGACCCCTTTGGAGACAAAATGGAAGATCTAATGGTAGATCCAGATCTTTTGAATCCTCCCCTTAAGAGTGGGAAATATACTTGGAGAAACAAAAGATCGGGCCCTGGTCATATTACTGCAAGACTTCATAGGTATCTGTTAAGCTCTTCCCTCTTGCAAAGGGATCTGATCCCAATCTCCCTTCCCCTTCATTCAACAACTTCAGATCACAAACCTGTTTTCTTGTCCCTAACTCCTTCTAAAAATGTGGGTCCTATCCCTTTTTCATTTTAATCCTCTTTGGTTGCAGGATTCAAAAGTTATGGAAATCATTCAAGACGCTTGGAATAATAAGATCCTTGGCTCTCCTAGCTATACATGGGAGTCAAAGATAAGAGAAACTCGTCTCTCTCTTAAGAGATGGGATAAAATTTCTTTCAAAGGGCCTACATTCCATAAGAAGCAAATGCAAGAGGATCTCACTACTTTCCAAAAAGGAATGAAAGATGAAGAAGTGACTTTGCTCACTCTAAATCAAGAAAAAGAGATGAATATGAGAATGTTAAGGGATGCAAGATAGGAGGAGGAATAATGGAGGCTGAAATCCATGCAACTGTGGCTGAAAGGGGGAGATAGCAATACAGGTTATTTTCATAAGGTCTCAAAATCCAAATTAAGCTTTAATACTATCAAAGAGTTGAATGATAGTAGTGGGCAAAAAATTGAAGGGAATGAGGCAATCAAGAGGCATATTGTTCAACACTTCAGAAATATCTATATAGACAGTGATGAGACGGACCTTATCTCTCAGGCGGAGCTTTTATCGATTATCCCTTCGAAAATTCTTGATTATGAGAATGAGGAACTTGTGAAGCCAATATTGGAGCAAGAGATTAGTGAAGCAAATTAGACTCTGCATCTTGACAGGGCTCTAGGACCTGATGGGTTCACAATCAACTTTTCTCGGGCTGCGTGGGACATCATTAAGGAAGATCTAAGAAGGATGCTCAACTGGATGAGGAAAACAAACAAAATTGGTGGGGCAACCAACTCATCTTTCCTGAATTTGATTTCTAAGGGAAAAAATCCTAACACTATGGACAGATTCAAACCAATCTCACTTTGCAACACTTCTTACAAGTTTCTCACAAAAATTCTGACTACAAGAATGAAAAATATCATGAAGCAGATTATCTCGGAGTCTCAAGGGGGATTTGTAGCTGGGAGGAAAATTCTAAACAAAATCATTATTGTCCAAGAATCCATCCACTCTATCCTGGAAAGAAAAAAACACGGTATGTCTATCAAGCTAGACATGGCTAACGCCTTTGATAGGGTTAACCATTTCTTTCTTTTTGAAATTATGTCCAGGTTTGGCTTCTCAAAACAGTTTATTATATGGATCAAAGCTTGCATTAACAGTCCTTGGATTCCTCCGTTAATTAATGGAAGACCTGTTGAGTTCTTCTAGGCCTCATGGGGTCTCACACAAGGATTCCCATTGTCATCTGTTAGTAGCTGAGTCACTGAGCAGGAAGCTCCAAGCTTTACAGGAAAACGGTTAAAGATCGCCAGGGGGACCAAAGCTACAAACGAAGCTCTGTCCTCTTTCCTCAAAGCTTCAGATGGTAAGGTCAATCTTAAAGAATCCACGGTTTATGCATGGAATTGCCCACCCGGGACACTGGCAAGGATAGTAAGAATTCTAGGCTTCAAAGGAAAGCTAAATTGGAACTCATTCATCTATCTCGGGACCCCTATTTTCAAAGGTTAAAAAACTTCTACAGATTGGCAAGGCATTGTTGATAAGATCAAGAAAAAAATATCCTTGTGGGGAGTAAGGTGGCTCAACCCAACTGGAAAGATCGTCCTCATTAACTCTATCATCTCTGCCTATCCAATCTACACCTACTCGATCTCTTTAGCTCCAAAAAAAATCATGCAAGAAATCACCAAGGAGATTAGAAAATTCCTTTGGCAAGGAGGCAATTCAAATGGTTCCAAAAAATTCCACCTTGTAAATTGGGATGTTGTTTGTAATCTAAAAAATTGTGGAGGAGCTGGAATAAGAGACTTGGCACTAATGAATCTCACTCTAGGAACGAAAATCCTATGGAGGATTGTCTCTGGAGAGAAGGTTTGGTGGAAGGAGATTCTTAGGAAAAAGTATATGAAGGGAACAAGGAAAATATGTAGATGAGTACCCACTGACAAGGAAGGGGTTTCCAATTTGGAATCTTTGCAAGAAGGTGTCCTATATCATCAAAACCCACCTACATTGGAGCCCCATAAATGGTAAACATATCAGGAATTGGTATGATGGTCTGGGGCCTGTCTCTCCAGAAAATCACCTGGTTGCCTATGTAGAGCTCAGGCAATGGCTATATCATTTAAACATCTACACCCTTTTTGACCTCTCTACTTTGAAAAACAATGGAAGATGGTATGGATGGAAATATTTGGAAGTTCATGAACATCTAAAGTTTGACTTAAATTCCCTACGCTCTCTTCTTGATGGTTTTGCGCCTGTCCAAGGTCAACTCTCGGATGGTAGAGGTTGGGGAAAATAGGGGATATACACTATAAAAGAAGGTTATCGAATCATCTCTAGCGACAAAGATATCAACATAAATGATATAAAGTGGACCAAGATCTAGTGCAGAGATGACCTTCCAAAAATAAATGTAATCTGTTGGATATTAGCACTCCGCAAAACACTGACAGTCGAGAATCTGAAAATAAAGAGGAATTGAAGGGCCCTCACGTTGTTTACTCTGTAAAGAGACAGAAGTGACTCTAGACCATCTCTTTTTGGATTGTAAGTTTTCCAAAGAAGTATGTCTCATGCTGTAAATGAGTTGCATATAAACATGATCCTTCCAACAAACTGGAATGACCTCTTTTCCTGCTGGAAAGACTATTACCAAGGCTCTCTTCTACAAAAGCCTGATCTCACAAGGGCTTAGGTTTCCCTCCCTAAATACATTTGTTGGAAGATTTGGGTAGCCAGAAACAAAGAGTTGTTTGAACGGGAAGCCTCCAGTACAAGGAAAGTAATGCTTGCTGCAAAATCGTTGTGGGTGGAAGCTTTAGGTATGAGGGGGATGACTCATATCCATAAAGAGCCTATGAATTCTGATGAAAGAGTGTGGGAAATTGACCTTCTGCAACCTATCACTAATAATTATCATATGGCAATTAAAAGAACCAAATATCTAAACTGACAACTGAGGATGAGTGACGAAGATTTCGATAATTGGAGGAGGAATCTTGGCTGTAACTCCTTATTCTTTGATAGGGCCTCTAAAGGCAATCCGGGGCTGGATGGGGTAGGTGGTGTCATTTTTGAACCAGGAGGGAACAAGCTGAAGGATTATGCCTAGGGCATGGGAAAGAAATCCAATAATGGAGCTAAGTGGCTTTCCTTAGTCAAGGGACTGAAGATCGCAATCAGCTGCGGAATGGAGGAGATAACAGTTTATGGAGACTCGCTCATGGTCATAAGGGAAGCTAGAAAGTTGAGAAAGAATTACAAGAGTCTGGTCATCAAACTGCATCACATCTTTAATTGTTTAGGAAGGTAGTTCAAATCCCTAAAGCTCTTTCATATTCTGAGAGCAAATAATAAACAGGATGATGTAATGTCTAACAAAGGCGTTTTATTAGAATATGGAGAGCTAGTCTGCAATGAGGAAATGAAAGGAATAAGCTGGATTCCTTGAAAATGGTTTTAGTATCAGAGAGAAATAGTCTTAATCTCATATGGCAGGTATTCTTTACACGAACTCAACTAAATCAGTAAACCACAGGTATTCTTAGAAAGAAGCTCCAATGAATTTCACTTTACCTCAATGTAAATAGTAGATATCCAATGAAATCGACTTTATCACAATGTGCTTCAAATACATCTTAGTTTGTTTGTCAACACCGCCTCATTTGCACAGAAATAGTTTCTAGACAACCAATTGAAAGTTGAATTCTATCACTGAGGTGATCAATCCATCTGATTTCCAAATCGAATGGATGGATCGCAATCTGGTTGGAGTCAACCTGGAAATCATGCGTGGAATAATCTTGGTTTTAGGATGTGAAGTTGGGAGAGTTCGAACATGTTGGGCTATCAATGCGCTGACAGTAAAATAAAATACAATTTTATTAATGGAAATGTCAAATGCAGGTAAAAACAACAACAAGCCTCGGCATTGTTTTGGCACTTGGGCATCAACATGTTGTGATATGGAAATTGGGAATGGCACTTGGGCATCAATTGGATGATGAGGATTTAGCTCTTAGGTAAGACAAAAGGTAGGTAGATGGGTGAAGTTTTAAAAATCAGAAGGTAGCTAGAAATATTTAAAAAATGATAGCTATGATAGCATATTGGCAAAAGAGTGCATTGGTTTAATTTCTCTTTCAAGCGTTTGCAATGAGTTGTTTTGTTTACTGCTTCTTAGTCAATTTGTAAGAAGGTACAGTCTTCATAGATTAGGGATATTTCATGATAGTTACAAATTTGTGAAAGATGAGCAAGGTGTTTTGTATGCTTCCCTCTTGTGGGAGCAATCCATCTTTGGCGTGATATAATCTTTCTTTATTATCCTTTTCAATACAAAATACTTAATCGTTTCTGTTAAAAAAAAAACATTACATTAAAAAAAATAAAACACCCCCTTCTAACCCCCTAAATCGCCCAACAACATTACATTATTATTATTATTATTATTATTATTATTAAATTCTAACCACCCCCCC
>LPNX010205760.1:304092-328890 GCA_001517045.1 Pseudotsuga menziesii
CCTCCATTCCTCACAACCCTCCTCCTCCCTGCCCCTCCCTTCTCACTCCTCCCTTCCCTACGGCTGGCCATCCTCCCCCCTCCTCCTCTACCATTGAGCTCCACTCCCTCGGGCGCCAAAGGGTCACCCCTCAAGAGAAGAATCACACTACTCGTTAGGGGCAGTCCTTCGGTGCCCAAGGGAGTTCAACGGTGGAGGAGATTCACTCCCTCGGGAGCCAAAGGGCCGCGTGATTCTCAGAATTGCGACGCTCGTGAGGGGTGACCCTTTGGCACCCAAGGGAGCTCAATGACGAAGGAGGAGGGGTAAGGAGTGTCGGATGACCACAGGCAAGGGAAGAGGGAGCTACGGGGAGGAGGGGGAGGAGGGCTGCAGAGAAGGGAGGAGGTGGGAGGGAGAAGGGAGGGGAGGGTGGGAGGAGAGGGAAGGATGGCCACGGGGGAGGGAGGATGGAAAAGGGAGGGATAGGGAGGAGGAGGGATAATGGAGGGGTGGTAATTTTATTTATTTTTAGTTTTAGTTTTTAATATAATGTATTGGGGGGTGTTTAGGTGTTCAGGGGGTTAGGGGGTTTTTTTTATTTATTTATTTATTTTTAAATGTGTTGTGGGGAGAGGGTTTAGGGGGTTAGGGGGTTAAATTTTTTATTTTATTTTTTAAATGTAATGTTGATGTTAGGGTTGGTGGGGTTTAAAATTTTGTTACTTTTTTAAAATGTAATGTGGGGGGGTTTAGGGGGTTACGGGGCGGTTTTTATTTTTTTATAATTTTTTTAATGTAATGTTAGAGGGGGTTAGGGGGTTGGAGAGGGTTTATTTTTTTTTTAATGTAATGTTTGGGGGTGGGGTAAGAGGGGTTTTATTTTTATTTTTATTTTTTAGTGTAATGTTAGGATTAGGGGGTTAAGGGGTGGAGGGTTTATTTTTATTTTATTTTTTAAATGTAATGTTAGGGATTTGAAAGGATTAACTGTAAACATTTATCAAAAGCCACAAACGTTGATTAATTATCTCATAGATACATTTTCAAGAGAAGGAGATTGGGTCTCACATTTGTTCTGAGGTTGAAATGAAATTTCATATATTACATATGAAATCATATTTTAAGTTTTATTGTTTTTTTATTATTCTTCATTTTTTTAAAGTATGCTTCTTTATGCTATTTGGCTTAACTATTTTTTGTTTTTGTTTTTGGTGATTAGGTACAACAATAGCATGCTCCTTATAGAAAGGAAGAAATTACATATCCATTGATAATGATCCACTACAATGCAATTACATCAAGCAAATAATTAATGTTATTCAAGTTCTTCCACATGAATTGCAAGAAGTTGGTTTGAAGAAATGAGAGTTTAGTGAAACACTTGTGGTGAAGATGTCAAAAGAGCCTCCACCCCCATTAGGAGAGATGTTTGGAAATGAACACTTTGGGCATCTTGCAGACATAGACCCAATGGAAGAGGACATTAATGTCCCTGAAGAAACCTAACCTCCAGAAAATTTCAATTTCGATGAAGAATTTGACCTGCACGATATTGTTTATTAGTTTCATGTCTTGAAGAAAATGTTAAATTTGACAACTTTTTGATAAGATATATTAGTAATGTTTTGACTTTCAGACTTTATTTTAGAAATAAAATTTCTATATATAATGTTTTTAATATGTCATTTACAAATATATGGTATGGTTTTTTTTGAAGTTATGTGAATCGTCACTTTTTGGAAAGTAATATGAAATAGTATCATTTGTATACAAAAAATCTCTATAAATCGATTGAAAATTGTTTAAAATGTCTTTATTTTTTGTATTTTTTTTTTCAATTTTGACAATAAAAATATCTTATTTTAAAGAAAAAATTGCAAAATGTATATGTTTTTCATTCTAACTTGCTTCTAAATGTATGTTATTTTGTTGAATTTGTAAAAAAAATACTTGAAAATATAAATTAAAAAATATTTTACGACAAAGATGATTCAAGGGCCACAAAAAAATGCCTCAAAATGAAAATGTGTGATACTAGTATCAACCCATTTTGAAACGGAGGTAAAAATAACTACTAAAATAGGAGAGAGAAAAATGAGAAGTGTGTCAAGTTCTCATTTTATAATATAAGTGGTTGTGTGTGTGTGTATTGTAAAGTTTGAAATTTGATTAAATCATAAATAGCAAGAAGATACATATGCTGCTATGACTGGCCTTCTTCCAAGGAAGTTCGACTGACCACATAACCAAAGTTTAGTCACTAGCTTCTAGTCTGAATTACTTCTAAATAAAGTTAAAAAACAATTTTAGAGTTCAAAAAATGGATATGTAAAGTCAAATCCCCCACAAGTCAAGGTTAATAACCAAGATAGCCAAAAAAATCAACCCAAAAGCATGAGTGGTGCCACTATAGGTAGGCCTAAAGAGCATACTAACAAAAACTTCATAAAAAGAACCTAGAGTCCAAGCATAAGGGCTAATTTTCATAGGAGATGTTGACCCGAGGGATCACTTTCGCACCAACATACTTGCACTTCAGATTGATGTTCAGATGCTTGCAGAAGATGAGCCCAATCGAGTGACCAAGATAAGATTGCTTGATGAAGACTTTACCAGATAATTAGTGGGCCAGAGCATTCATTTTGGAGTCTAAGTATGCTTGCATTATAGCCATTTGACTCAATTGGCCCTCCATACAATCCATCAACTCAACCAAACTCACACCCTGATTATCCTCTAAAATCTTACCCTATGCACTATCCTCCAAGACACGAGCCAACAAAGTCTTAGTGTACCATAGGAATGTGAGGATCTTCACATAGCGAGTCTCTCTAGTTCGAGTGGTGCGAAGGTCATCTATGAGCCCACCCAAATTTGCAATCAACTACTGTGACCTAGGGCAAGTTGAATTGTTTTGAGTTCTAGTCTCCAATCCATGAAATTGACGACAAGCATAGGGGGGAACCATGCCAAAGAAGCTAGACTTGGATTTCTTTTGGCCATCTACAATGCAGGGCATCATGGGAACATTAAGCCTCAATAAGGAGCTTCCTCTCTATTTTCCTGATTCTAACCATTAAGGAACTAAAGAATAGCCCCGATGGATTGAGAGGAGGCTTGTATGGATGAGATAGAGAAATTCTAAGCCAGAAATTGAAAAGCTGATCCAAACACGAGATGGAATGAATCCTTCCTCATTTTCTCTCGTAGTGATATGAGCCAACCACACTTTTTCGCTATGATGAAAGCCCTCCACCCATAAATTTGAAACACGGTTGGAATGGGGAGCAGTAATTGCCATCACAGTCTATGGAGCCAAGAGCATGAGTTGATATGAACTAGGCTTATTAGTTGTACCGCCACTCGAAGAGACAAGACCTTCCATTAGCTAGCATAACTTTCCCAATGATTGACCACCTAGTCCCATGGTACTTCCAAGCCATCTTGCCACCAGATTGGTACCAACTTGTGCTTCAGTGATTGGAGCCCGTCCTCATGCATGACGTGATGTTAACAAATGACACCATATGTGGGGGTCTCTTCGAAGGACAAGCGGATGGGTTTTGATCCACTTATGTGTGCATGGGTCTCAAGATCACTAATTGTAATCTCCCTGGGTGCAACCACATGTTTGACCATTACCTGAAGATGACCCCATGGCTTCAGGCTAGGTCGTCACGGGAATTGAACATTTCCCAGTGGTGAAAAACTCCTATCTCCTCACCAATGGATCCAACCTGTTTTGGCATATATAATATTAATTTTTTCATATTTTATATATTTTTAGTAAATCAGTTTATTAACTAGTTTTAGTTCCACGATGATTAAATCTTAACCAATTATAATTATAATATCTTTAATTTCTTAATTTTTTTAGACAAAAATAGTTGTGGTATATATTATAAAAATAGTGGAGAAGTCACTAAAAGTAATAGATACTTCTAATTTATAGGAAAACCAGAGAAGATTATGCCATCAATTTCCAGAACAACCATGCCCCATCAATTTAACAAATACAATCAAGGAGCTATAAGGACCTCGCTTCTTAAGGCGGAATAGCTATATAAGGGTGAAGATTAACGTAGAGTTCATTATTGCGTAATGTTATTTCCTTATTTGGTGCTAGATCCGCTTTTCCATTCAACTCACGAAGTATATGAAAGAACTCTAGATGCCGAAAAGTTCTTGAAATAGAAAGAATTATTTCAATCAGTCTGCTTCACCTTAAGTTTTGACAATGATTTTTTTCAATCATAGCCTGTATTATTATTTGGGAGTCACCAAGCACAATGGCTTATTCAATCCCCCTGGCTTCCGATTGCTTAAGACCTTTCCAAAGACCATAAGCTTCAGCCATGTTATTTGTATAATTTCCTATATTCTAGTAGTATTCATTTTCAATGTTCCCTTCAGGACAACTGATGATCCCTCCTCCTCCCGCCGCACCCGGATTCCCTTTTGAAGTCCCGTCAAAGAAGAGTTTAAATATTTTCCTCTCTTTCATCTAGACTTCAAGTTGAGATTGATCCATTCTAAATTCCCATACTTCCAATGGTTTCTTAACCATAGTAGTGTCTAATTCAGACACGTTGAAGGAGTCCATCCAATTAACTTCATATGGCATATGCTTGGTCTTGTTCTTCGGCATTAATGACGCGTTCATAATTTCTCCCATGAGTGCTTGCGTTTTCATGACAATCTATTATAGAATCTGGGACTTGTCTTTGAATACTCTTTGGTTTTGTTCAATCCAAATATTCCAAAACATTACTTTTGGGAGCGTCATCCAACAAGTTTTAATACCTCCTTTTTTTCCCAAATTACCTTGATACATTCAGTCCCAACTGGCACAACATTGTTTAATACTGCTTGGTAGATCCATGTTACCAAACCGATGTTGGATCAGTTGATCCCAAATATTACGGGCGAAGGCGCAGGTTATTAGCAAATAGTGATTTGTTTCTTTGCTTTCTTTGCACAACGGGCAATGGAATGGCCGATCAATACCTCTTTTTTCAATATTGTCATCTGTTAACACTCTTCCATTCTGAAGAGTCCAACTGAACATATCAATTTTTGGAAGAATCTTCATGTTCCAAACAGTTTTCCAAGTCCTTGGATTATTTAGCATGTTTGGTATCACAGTGAACAGTTTGTAACCTTGCGCTATAGTGTATGCTCTAGAGCTGCCCCATAGCCTCGCCTATCTCTTACCTTGCTGGCCAATGGTGCTGCTCCTCCTAGTTGTTCAATAAAGCACATATTTTCCTCTTCCATTTCTGTAGGATGATGCAGAAGATCCCAACAAAGCCAACGATGGGGTGGGACGGGATCCCAGTTGGAAATATCCCATAGAGTGGTTTTACCATGACTATCTGACCAGCATTTGAATCCAGGTAGACATGAGAGGAGTGGATTGCCCAGGATGGAATCCTACGAGATTCTTACATGCTTGCCATTACCAGGTATCCAGAAGAGTTCGTCTTTGAACTGAGCCAGAACTTTCTTGCAGAGAGATAATATGGGAGAGCCTTGCTTAATCATAAGCTCTGAATCCAAACACCTTAACCTTGGGCCTAGAAAATATTTGTGCCTGAGCACCTGACTACTCCAGGAAGGATTTTTCAAACAGATTCCAAAGAAGCTTAGCTCCCATCGCCAAATTTTGGTATTTTAAATCTTTTATTTAAATTCCTCCTTCCATCCAAGGCAATTTGATTTTTTTCCAGCTAACGAGAGCAAATTTATTTCCTCCCGTGTTTTTCCCTCCTTGCCAGAGGAAGGATCTCAACATGCTTTCAATCTTGGAGAGGATTTTGCAAGGAGCCAATAGAATTGAACATTGATATAAAGACAAGCTATTAAGAACAAATTTTATCAAAACCATTTTCTCTGCTGCATTTAGCCAGACCGCTCCCCAAGCTTAGATATTTTTCTTGAGTTTTTCAATCAGCAGGTTCCAATCAGAGATTTTCAGCTTGGTATTAAATATTGGGACCCCCAAATATCTAAAGGAATCCTAGTTTGTTACTCCCCCGATTCCCAAAATGCGCGATATTCCAGACATCTCCCTAGGATTTATATTCCAACTGTAAATCTTGTTATTTCTTATATTTAACTTACTGTTAGATGCTTTGCAATCGGAGTATAATTCAGACTTGAACCTTTTCGCTATAAGCTAACTGGCGCCTCCTAACAAAATAGTATCATTAGAAAACTATGTGTGATTAATATCTTTAGTTCCTTGGGCCATTATGATCCCTATTAAGTCATGTTCCATCCTGGTTTGCTTGAGTTGTAGGCTTACCCGAAGCTTGGATTGCATACAGTAGTGGAGAGAGTAGGCAACCTTGTCTAAGGCCTAGAGAGGCTTGAAAGAAGGTTGCAACTCTTCCATTTATGAGGGGAGCATTCCACCGATCACTTATACAATATTTGACCTAACGGATGAAGCCTGGGTCAAATCCGAACCTTAGCATCAGCTGAAAGAGAAAGGAGTGATAGACTCTCTCGAATGCATTAGCTAAGTCTATTTTCACCACCATACCCTTTTCACAATTCTTTAGGTTGGAGTGGATTGCCTCTTGGACCAATGCTATGTTATCCCAAGTTATCCTGCCTTTAATGAAACCTCCTTGGTTCTCTGGAATGATACAGGGCAGGATGATTTTTAATCTATTTGCCATTATTTTGGTCATTATCTTATACCCAATGTTACAAAGTGAAATGGGTCGATAACTGTCAAATGACACAACATATTTTTCTTTGGGGATAAGGGCCAAAAACGCATAATTAGTGCTTCCTCTGATTCTTTCACAATACTAAGATTTGAAAACCATTTTAAGAAGACCCTTATGCACAATTTCCCAGCACACTTTGACAAATTCCGCATTGAGTCCATCTGACCTGGTGCCTTATCTTCCTCCATATCCTCCACGACATTTTTCATTTCATCTAACATAATCCTTTGCATGGGAGTGTTGTTATCTTTTCTCTTAACCGGCTTAGGTACAAGATCCATTATCACTATGTTTGGGGGAATGTTATCGTATTCAACAGAGTAGATTGCTTTGAAATGACGAGAAGCTGCCATTTTAATTTTATCAAAATATTGGATGACTTGATCGGGCGTTTGTCTCTCTAGAACCGATTTGTAGTTCTTCCTCACCTCTGCATGTTTATGAAAAAATGTTGTATTCTGATCCCTTGCTTTAAGCCAGATACATCTATACTTTTGTCTCCAAAACTCTTCCTCGTGCCTACATGCCGCATGTAACTCTTGATGAAGGTTTACTTCTTTTTCTAGGTCTTTATTTGAAATATGGGCTACCTCCATGTTGAGTTGATGTGCCTCTAGATTTAGCATGGTATTGGTTCTTATTTGAGATGGAGACACAACGGATTTAGCCCATGTCTTGAGTGCCCTTTTAAATATTCTCAGCTTTTCTTCCCAGATGTAAAATGGTGAACCCGAAATTGGAGTAGACCAAGTTTCAGAAATAATTCCCAGGAAATATTTATGGGAGGTCCATAGTGGGCTAAAGCAAAAGGGAATAGGCTCTAGGTTCCTATCTTTTCTTATCTCCAGTAGGATAGGCTTGTGATCTGAGCCCCCAAAAGGAAGGATTTTAGAGTTAGAGTTCAAACCTAGAAGAAGATAGGAGTCTTGGATCAAGAATCTATCAAGTCTGGCCGCTATATTCCCAGGTCCCAACCTCCTATTAGTCCAGGTGAACTTTCCCTTAGCTGGGATGACATCAGATAGATCGCAGCCTAAAATAATTTCGTCAACTTGCTCCCTTATTGGATCTCTGACCAAAGATCCTCCTCTTTTTTTAGCTTGATTTAGAGTGACATTTTGAGCACCGACTAGAATAATGTTATCCAGTGATCCATTGCTCCTTTCATCCCTCAAGAGGTTTCAACAATCTTTTTTTCAGCATACATGGCAGGTACATAAATATTAAAAAGACTAACCTGGGTGTTTGATTCTTTATGCAGCAGTTTGGTAAGAATCCAGTTAATATAGTACTTGGATTCAATTAAATCAAATTTCCAATCGCCCCATAGCGTACCAATTCCTCCAGAGGCTCCCCTAGAGTTGACAGTGAGTCCTCCTCCTTTATTCCAAAATTTTCCACTTTCTTGGACAAATGCTTCTTTCTCCATCTTTGTCTCCTAGATCAATAAAATGTCTGGTTGGGATAGTCTGATCAAATCATTCATATCTTTTTCTTTAGCTTTGCTTCCCATACCTCTAAAGTTCCAAGAGAGAACCTTCATTACTTACTCTTGGCAGGGGAGGGAATCCCTTTCTAAGATTTCCCATGTTGGTGAGTATTTCTGGGATTTCTAAGTAGTTTTTCCAAGGTTAGTTGGGAGCCTTGAAGTTTGTCCTTGTATGTGGTTTGTTCCCTTACTTATTTAGTTGATTTCCTTCCTCTTGCTTTCTTCTTACTATGTGTAACCATCTCGATTTCCCCTTCCTCTTCTTCCTCTTCATCAGTAGCGAATTCCTCTTCTAAATTTTATTGACTTCATCCTTCCTTTACCCCCTCTGCTCCTGAATCTGAGAGTGCTTACTCAGGTTGACAAGAAGGGCTAACTTCTTTGTCTGGTTCTTTAATCTTGCTACTGTTGGAGTCCTCTACAATAACCAGGTGTCCACTGCTAATCTCTTATGGGACCTCTAAAGGGGTTTTCCTCATCACATTCTTATTCACCTCTTTTTAATGTGTATTCCTGTTCTTTGACTTGCTTTTCTTTGTTGCTTGCCACCCTTCCTCCTTTTCTTGTTGGTCCTCCTGCTTTTGGGGGTAGCTATGGAGGAAATGCCCATATTCGTGACAAACTCTTTACTTGAATGGCAATTGTTCATAATCCAACTTTTGGAAATGGTACTAGGTTCCAACTGTAAGCTTGATGATCTCTGGTAATCCAGCTTCTAGATCCACCTCCACATAGATCCGGGCACATGCATACTAATCTTTGGGGCTTTCCATATCAATGAATCTTCCCAAAGCATTTCCTATTGCTTTAAGTGATTTCAGATTCCAACAGTGCATTGGCATATTTGGTAGCCTGACCCAAACAGGGATGACTTTGGGGATATCTGCCTCGGGATCAAAATTCGGTGTCCACCTATTCAGATAGAGACCTTGCGACCCCATGAAACAGGGACCATTTCGAAAGATAAGATCCCTATCTACCTTATATTCGAAGTCAAACAAGAAGTAACCATAACCTATCAAGTAAGATCCCACATTTTGGGTGATCAGAGGTCTCCAGTTTCTCTGGGCCCAGCTCTCGGTGGATTTCAGAGATGACCAAAGACCAGTGAACTGCCCGATTAGAGCATGATTTTCCAAAGAAAGAGCTACATGAATGGTATACTCCGGGCATAGGGAGTCCACAGGTACATCCTCAATCCACTTGACAAACTTGGNCGCCCTCCTCAGTCGCCATAGGAGGGCCTTCTATTGACTCTGATACTACAGGAACGCGGCCTGCCATAGCACTGAAGGCCAAACAGCCGACAAGATCAACGCTGGAGCGTCTGACCTGCCTTCATTATAATCGAGGAGATCCGTCGTGCAGGTTTTGCTCACCTCAGCGTTGTATGCACTGGAGTGTGAATTCAACTCGTCATCTCCTACATCCTTACAAATTATAATATCTTTAATATTATTAACAAAATGATTTCAATGAATCATTTTTGCTTTTCAATGTGGTTCACAGCTTAAGAGCTCGCTACGTCCATAGATCCAAGCTAAGGGGCCCAAGTGCCCACCCAAAAAAGGTCTCACCATGTCAGAATTATATTGTTTCCTAAACTCGAAGGACCTAAAGAATTGAAACCCCAACCTTAACCTTATCCATCTTAATCTGGAAAGATCCAACCAATTGAGCTACCCCTCTATACTTATTTCAATAAATCATATTTCAATTTTCATCTATTTGAATTTATATTTATTAATATTTCATATTTCAATTTTCATATATATTTTTAATTCCTATTTCTCAATATTTCAAAGCGTTATGTTAGAGACCCCAAAATTAATACGACATTCCTAATATTTGGATAATGTTCCAACGCATACTTGGCGGAACATTGCTCAAAAGCGATTCTTATTTTGAAAGATTTTTATGAAAAATTGACTCTCAACCATAACTGCAAAGGAGTGCGCATTCACAAGAAGCACGAAGATTGTTAAACACGGTTACCGTGGTAGAATTCAGTTTAATCCAAGTTAAAACTTATATATTTGAGAAGGACACCACAGAGCAAAAAAAAAGACGCCTGAGCGCAAATTGTGCTCAGATAAAGAAATAGGGAAGAGTTTTCTCAGGACTAATTTTAACGCACGACATCTCGATAATTCTCTAAGTCGATGATTCAGTTTTCGAAATCGGGATAACCCCATTGTTTGAGTTTTTACGGTTCAACTAGAAACTCAGGTGAGTACATATCCAATTCTCGAAAAGTTTTCTTGCTCTGGATTGCAGCGACATTACAGATAATGCGTGCAATTTTTTTTCCTTTTTCCCATTTTGTGTGAGTATGCACCCTGGGGTGCTTGTTATTTATTAGTGTATTTGAGAAATCCGCGTGGATTTAGCTCGTAAATAAATTATATTTGGGTTTGAAGCCATTAATGTTTTTGTTAAATATAGTTTCATCATCCAGTTATGAACAGTTTGTGGGAACAAATTCTACTAGGTTTGTGCTACTAAAATCAAGGGTTTGATTTGGCCATCAAGTTTAATTTCGTGCTTCAATGTGTACTTTTCCCTTTTGATACCTTTCGCTATACTTCATCCTTTGGATAGCCCAAACTGATTAGGCTCAGGGTTGCATGATGTATGATATTTTTTTTATATCATTGCTTCAAAAAGTTACATGGCTTCCATTACAATTGACCTCGCCGAAAGAGCGGGGAAAACTTAAATGTTGCTTCTAAGATCTTCCTATCAACTTGCAAAAAGACTTTTCCTGCCCCCCAAAAACCTCCAAACCATACAAAAACGGGAATCTTTCGATCATACAGAGACTCTCAAACATACTTCTTCTAAACTGAAACACTGACATGATTCACTTTTGCGATACTACATAATGTCAAAGATACATAGCGCCGTTGATATGGACTTGGACCAAGACAAGAGGAAACTAACCCTGGGAAGGACTAGCATCGGAACCTGGAGCCGGGACCTAAAAATGCTGGATGCTAGTACCGTAGTTTCCTGGGCTCTCATCATAGCGTCTGACAACATGAGGAGAAATACCTTTGCTTGCAACTGGACCCTAGGGCGGAAGGAATTGAATTCCCAGCGTGGTGGTGACGACATCAATTTTTCTGTGCATCAGGCGACAGTCCATATTGTGCTCTTTCCAGGCCATAACTAGTTCCTCATCGCTAGCTTCTTTGTTTGAGCATTCCATCATGACATGGGCTATAAGGCCTTTGACCACCCAGTAAGTAACTATTAGGAGATCATAAGCCGACATTCTTCCATAGGTTGTTTCAGGATCATGGACCCAGTCTTCCAGCTCCTCTCTAGCTTCTTCGAATTTCATATTCTTCACTTGCTCCCATAAATCTTTCTTGATTTGTTCAATTTCCCCATGAATGTCTGGGGGAATTCTCTCCTGGAAACAATGAGCTCCTGGATCGCCTTATTCTGCTTACAGTTTACTTCGGAGATCTCATCTTCCCCTTTTCCTTTTGCCTCCTTTTGCGCCTACTTCCCCCTTCTTTCTATATGGCATAGCCAAGGGAGAATTCATTTAGCAACTTAATACCCCCTTTCCTTTAAAACACACAAAAGATCAAATGAATTAAGAATGTTGGAATCCTTGTGTGTGGACAAAACCTTTCCTCTCACATATAAAGTCGCTTCCCTATCTTTTGTCATAATTGCCATGATCATAGTATCATCAGCCACATTAAGTTGTTGGATTATGCCAACTTTCCCAATATTCCTTCGCATTGTCTCGAAGTACTCAAGTTGCGAGCATTGTAGAACCAAACTAGACATGGCTAACACCTTTGATAGGGTTAACCATTTCTTTCTTTTTAAAATTATGTTCAGGTTTGGCTTCTAAAAACGGTTTATTACATGGATAAAAGCTTGCATTAACAGTCCTTGGATTGATCCATTAATTAATGGAAGACCTGTTGAGTTCTTCCAAGCCTCACGGGGTCTCACATAAGGATTCCCATTGTCATCTGTTAGTAGCTGAGTGACTGAGTAGGAAGCTCCAAGCTTTACAGGAAAATGGTTAAAGATCGCCAGGGGGACCAAAGTTGCAAATGAAGCTCCGTCCTCTTTCCTCGAAGCTTCATATGATAAGGACAATCTTAAAAAATCCATGGTTTATGCCTGGAATTACCCACCTGGGACACTGGAAAGGATAGTAAGAATTCTAGGCTTTGAAGGAAAGCTCAATTGGAACTCGTTCAGCTATCTCGAGACCCCTATTTTCAAAGGTAAAAAAACTTCTTCATATTGGCAGGGCATTGTTTATGAGATCAAGAAAACAATATCCTCGTGGGGAGTAAGGTGGCTCAACCCAGCTGGAAATCTCATCCTCATTAACTCTATCCTCTTTGCCTATCCAATCTACACCTGCTCGATCTCTTTAGCTCCAAAAAAAATCATGCAAGAAATCACCAAGGATATTAGAAAATTCCTTTGGTAAGGAGGCAAGTCAAATGGTTCAAAAAAATTTCACCTTGTACATTGGGATGTTGTTTGTAGTCCGACAAACTGTGGAGGGGCTGGAATAAGAGACTCGACAATGATGAATCTCACTCTAGGAACGAAAATCCTGTGGAGGATTGTCTCTGGAGAGAAGGTTTGGTGGAAGGATATTCTTAGGAAAACGTATATGAAGGGAGCAAGGAAAATATGTGTAGATGAGTGCCCACTGACAGGGAAGGGGTTTCCAATTTGGAATCTTTGCAAGAAGGCAACCTATATCATCAAAAACCACCTGCATTGGAGCCCCAGAAATGGTAAACAGATTAGGAATTGGTATGATGGTCTGGGGCATGTCTCTCCAGGAAATCACCTGGCTGCCTTTGCAGAGCTCAAGCAATGGCTAGATCATTTAAACATCTACACCCTTTTTTACCTATCTACTTGGAAAAACAATGTAATATTGGATGGATGGAAAGATTTGGAAATTCCTGAACATCTAAAGTTTGACTTAAATTCCCTACACTCTCTTCTTCGTGGTTCAACTCCTGTCCACAGTTAGCTCTCGGATGGCAAAGGTTGGGGAAAATAGGGGATATACACTGTAAAAGAAGGTTACCAAATCATCTCCAGCGACAAAGATATCAACATATTTGATATAAAGTGGACCAAGATCTAGTGCAGAGATGACCTTCCAAAAATAAATGTATTCTTTTGGATATTAGCACACCGCAAAACACTGACATTCGAGAATCTGAAGAAAAAAAAAAGAGGAATTGAAGGGCCCTCATGTTGTGTACTCTGTAAAGAGACAGAAGAAACTCTAGACCATCTCTTTCTGGATTGTAAGTTTTCCAAAGAAGTATGGTCTCAGGTTGTAAATGAGATGCATATAAACATGATCCTTCCAACAAACTAGAATGACCTCTACGCCTGCTAGAAATACTATTACCAAGGTTCTCTTCTACAAAATCCTGATCTCATAAGGGCTTGGGTTTCCCTCCCTAAATACATTTGTTGGAAGATTTGGGTATCTAGAAACAAAGAGTTGTTTGAAGGGGAAGCCTCCAGTCCAAGGAAAGTAATGCTTGCTGCAAAATCGTTGTGGGTGGAAGCTTTAGGTATGAGGGGGATGACTCATATCCATAAAGAGCCTATGAATTCTAGTGAAAGAGCATGGGAAGTTGACCTTATGCAACCTGTCACCAATAATTGGAATATGGCAGTTAAAAGACCCAACTATCTAAATTGGCAGCTAAGGATGAGTGATGAAGATTTCGATAATTGGAGGAGGAATCTTGGCTATAACTCCCTATTATTTGACGGGACCTCTAAAGGAAATCCAGGGCTAGATGGGATAGATGGTGTCATTTTTGAACCAGGAGGGAACAAGCTGAAGGATTATGCCTGGGGCCTGGGAAAGAAATCCAATAACGGAGCTAAGTAGTTTGCCTTAATCAAGGGACTAGAGATTGCAATCAACTATGGAATGGAGGAGATAACAGTTTATGGATACTCGCTCATGGTCATAAGGGAAGCTAGAAAGCTAAGTAAGAATTACAAGGGTTTTGTCATCAAGCTGCATCACATATTTAATTGTTTAGGAAGGGATTTTAAATCCCTAAAGCTCAGAAGGGGAGGGTTTTCGATGGAGGAGGCGGCGGCGGCGTGCACGTGTGAAATTTCATGGCATGTGGGGGGTTGCTTTGACTGTACAGCGAGGCTGTATGGTTATATTTCAGTCTGGATTCCCTTTTTCGCTTGGTAGTAGCCAGTGTTTTTTATTTTTCTGGAGACTCTTGTGGTTTGTAGTAGGTTGCTCTCTCGGTGCTACCGTTTTTTTACCCGGGGGTCAGTTGTTAGGGTTTTCACCTTTTACCTATCAGTTATGGAGGGTGAACATTTGTTGGATTATTCCTTCGATTCGTTGAGGGCAGAAGACATCTGGACCCTCACAAGCAGAGTTGTCAAGGTGGTGAACTCATCACTCCCAAGGGTTGCAGGATGTGGAGAGGCGTTTTTTGCTTCTTCTCTGTCGGATCTTCAGTTGAATCCTTCTAGTCCGAAAGTGGTGGGGGTTTTTCATGAAGCGGGTTTTGTGGAACCGACACTCTATGGGTCACAGTGGGTGGATGCTGAGGTTTTCTCATCACCCCCACCATTTTTTTGTAGTACTGAAGATCTACGAGTTGCTGGTGGTCTAGAAAAGGTAGCGATCGTAGGCTGGTCTGGTGGGTTTGTTGCTTCCAGTGCTATGGATTTTGTGAGGGGTTCAAATGGTTTATCAGGGGTTCTACTAACCCTTAACTCTTTACATTGGGGTTTTGGTACTGGAAGGGAGGGAGGGATAAGGAGGGGAAACATGCCGGTGGAAGCTGACAGAGCTGGGAACAGAGGGGATGATCTGAAACCTAGAAAAAATGGATTTGTAAGTCGGTCACCATAAATTATACATTGGGAGAGGATATTGGGTGGGAGGAGGTAGCACTTATGGCTGAGAGGACTCTAGTGGGACGGGCACCAGGGAGAACCTTTACAAAGAATACAGTGGATAAATGGGTGGAATAAAATTTGCGTGTTATCCTTGGCTCTGTCCCGACTGTAGTGATATTGGCAAGGGGTTGGTTCGCATTCAATTTCACCGAGGCTGAGCTGGTTCAGAAGGTCCTTGCCTGAAATTGGTCCCTTGATCATACCCCTTTGTTTCTTAAACCCTGGGACCCGATGTTTGGTGCTAGCAGGGAGAGGATTGATGTGATGTCAGTTTGGGTCCATTTGTCAAAGCTTCCGCTAAATTACTGGATTGATTTTCACTTTTGGAATATAGGGAATATGCTAGGTCATTTCTTGGAAGTTGATGACCCCTTAGAGAGTCATTAAATCAGTGGGCCGTCAGGATCCTGGTTCAGTTGAATGTGAGGGAAGGTTTGCCGACTAAAGTGAACCTTCAGAAGGGTATTTATTGTTATCAGCAGGCCCTGGATTATGAGAATTTTCCTTTCCACTATCAGAGATGCCACGCCTATGGGCACTCGATCTCAGATTTCAAGATGGTGGTGCGTACTCTGAATGGTCATCGTCGTCCAGTGGGAGGGAGGAATGGGGGTATTGGCATCTCTCCATCGGTTTCCATGCCCCCTATGGAACAGTCATCATAGCCCTCTGTGGTCGTGGATGATTCAACTTGCAATGCAGAGGATGCATTGGATTTGCCGATGGTGGTTGCGGGGCCTTCAACTAAACCTATTCTGTCGGAGGGTCTACCTTTCCTGGGTACAGCATCTCTCCTCCCTTCTCCTTATCTGAATCTTTTTACTAGTTATGTTAATTGTAATGGTCTGGATTGGGTTGAGAGTCTCATAAATTTGAACATTTTTAGGCCAGAATAATTTTTAAAGTCTTTCTCTGCTGTGGCCCTGGAGGAGTCTTCCCTGTCTGTCCCTCTGGTTGCTCCTTCGGAAGTGACTGTCCCAGTGTCCCTTACCTTATTTTTGGCTCCTCTTACTATCCTAGAACCCTCTGCTAACTTGAATTCCTTTCCCTTAGAAACCCTCTCCCTTTTCCGAGAGGGGGAAATACCCTCCTCTCCTCTATCGGACTCTCCATAAATGGGATATTTTCTTAGGTCTAGCTCCAAGACCACATGGGGTTTAGGGTTGGATCCTGGACAAACCCCCAGGGGTAGGGGACGTTGATCTCACCTCGCAAAGGCTCAATCTAGAGCGGAAAAAAGATCTTGTGGAGGGAAAACAACAATCCATTGAACGGGTGCTTAGAGCGGTGCGTGCCAAAAATAGGGGTCGGAGATGAAATTCATGTATTTCAATGTGCGGGGTCTGGTTGGTCCCCATAAAAGATCGGTGTCACATGCCCCAATTTGCAAAACAATTTAATGTTATTGAGGAACATTATGTTATATTTTATGCTAAGTTTGTAATTGATGACCAAGTGGGGTCAAGAATAATTAATGTATTTCAGACTATTTTATTAATAAACAAATTAATGATGAGACAACAGCTTAGGGAAGCTGTTAAAAGAGTGTTAACTGGTCACTTGGTGGAGGAGACTGGGTGGAGAGTATACTGACAAGTGGCAACATCCTCAAACTACTTATAAATGTTGTAGGTGGCAACTTCCCTATATATGTGGTCATGATTCCCCAAGAAAGTGGAATTGGAGCAGGTGGCTCATTAAGTAAAAACTGACCCAGAAGACCTAGGCATTATTATAAAACTTCCCATTGAAGATAGTTGAGGCTACTCATTCTGGAATGGTGATCATTCAGTGTGAATGAAGTGCACATGAGAAATTCGATGGAGGGGACTTATTGAAGTGAGTTTGAGGGGTTAACTGCTGAGAACTGAACTTATGCAACTGTTAGGCTGAAGTTCTTACTGCTGTGAGCAGGTTTGGATTACTGCTATACTTTGACCAGTCAGGTGATAGAAAGTATTAAGGATACATCCTTCACCCAGTACTCTACCAGGAGGACCAAGAAACAGGCTCAGGGGTCTTGAGGAAGTGCAGACTAAGCTTTCTCCAGGAGTTGGTTGGGAGGAACAACCTCCTTAAGTTGTTGTCACCTCATCATTTGACAGGTTTTTATTTGTTCAGGTTATTGATAATTTATTTACTGTGTTTCAGTAAATGTTTAATAGTTTTTCAAGGATATGCATGTTATTAATTTGTTAGGGTTTATGCAGAAAACAATATTGTGTATTAATAAACTTAGTGATTAGTGGAATATATTTAAAACAGTATGAATATCAGTAAATGAAACATGAATAGAAAGAAATTACCACACTGTATTTTTCCACGCCTTTTATAAGGCAGTACTCTAGTACAATTGGTTGCTTAAGTTAAATAAGTAGATTTGTTTATTACTCTCGATGAAAAATGCAAATGAATACCTACATAGTTTTTATGTGATTCATTCATAGAAAACTAGATGTACTTACTCTATCTACTGAAAGTATCTGCAATATCTAATTACAGGAAAAGAATAGAGTATACATTAGTCACTAGTAGTCATATTAATCACAGAACTATTACTAGTACTAATATTTATTCTAAACATAATAAATAAAGTTAAATAAACAAATATAGGAACAGTAAAAATAGTACACAGGGTTTTAGCCTAGCTAGTAATTCATGGGTCTTTATAATAATTTACTCCTAGTTCATATTTACATTATGTATTGAAAAATAAAAAATTGTTTTTACTGTAACCCTCAAGATTTACTTAGGATTTACAAGAGGTAGGTTTAATCCCTAAAAACAGACTTTTACATTCTTAATCATAACATAACATTTAACAGCTGTAAATATTTATTACTGAAAGTAAAAATAGGAAATCAAAACTAAAACCATTTCTGTAAAAATCCATCTCATTTCAGAACTGAAGGTTATCTACAAATAATAACCAATATAAGAGAGAAACCAAGTACTGTATTCACCTAAGAACACTGTAAAAATTTAAATAGTATACAATTACGGTAAATTATTTACATTAAAATATATTTTTAAAAGTTAATAACACTGTAAAACATATTGATAGAAACGAAATAAATTAAGGGTAATGACCTATGGCTTTTTACAAATATCAGTCAAGGATGAAGCCTGCTCAAATTAAAATTATACAAAATTTAAAACCATTATTTTCATAAGTAAAAACCCTGTATCTAATTACAAGTTTCGTTGACTGAACAGTCTTATCATTTCCTGCAAAGACTATTTTTAAAAATTGAAATATCCAGACAGTGATCGAAACAACATGGTTAGTGCTATAAGCCGAGTTGGAAAAAAAACAAAATCCTTTACATCTTCCATGTCGTAAGGCACCGTCAAGAAAGTTCCAAGTCACGGCTGCTATAGCCTTTAAAGTTTCTTGCCATAATACCCTCTAGGGTTTCGAGGTCATACAAAAACAAACAAACAAGAAGTAACAACCTAATATGTAAACCAAGGTCGTGTCATAACCAGCAGCGGAGTTTCTTATCTTTCCAACCACCACATCCCAATGCAGGAGAAAACCCTCAGTGAAACCAGGGCTTACCAGAGTTTGCAGTGTTGGAAGTTGAAGAAACAAGCTCGTTTCCAACCTACAAAGCTGTGACGAGGACCTGCACAGAGTAACCACCCTTTTGGTCACAAATCTTTTAATAAATTGAATAATGTCAAAATCTACTTCAATTAAAAAAATCTACTTCAATTAAAAACTGGTTTTGGGCCTTTACCTGGCAGCGTTTCAGTTTGAATGAAGTCATGGAAACCAGCCACCTAAGACCGCTTATTGGCACCTCGCTGGAAGTTAAGAAGACACCAAGTCATGATTTTGAAGGAAAATGAACAACACTCCAACCAGAATGAAGAGCACCCTTTTACAAGCTTTGTCCACTGTATTTCAATCTTAAATCTAACTTAGTCCTTGAATCCTTAAAGAAAAACAAGTTTCTACACTCATAGTATGCTACTGGAACCTTTAAGCACCGAGAATCCACCTTTTACCCTCGTCAAAACAAGCTTGTAGTGCTTTGTCGAAAGGAAGTTTTCAAATCAAAGAGTTGATAGAGTCATGATGGCCACGAGCTCACAGCTCGGCCGCACCAGTTGATGAACCTTCTCTTTGCAAACAAAAGGTAGGGTTCTCGCTTTTAAGTCAACCTATCTCGTGGATAGAACCGTCTCCACGTGTCCTTCTAGATTTTTCTTCGACGCGGGTAACTTCTCTATAGTCCTGTATGCAGTTTATAATCTGCATTATGATTATTACAAATCAAACGTTAATCATGGAAATAATATCATATGTTGATTTCTAATAATGTATTGTACTTAGATCATTTCGATGCCAAATCTATCAACCATAGTATTAAGAAAAGATTATTCTTTTAGGGTTTTGTTATAAGTCACGATAGGGTAATGTCTTTTGCTAACCTTGTTTATCAAACATAGGTAAAGGACAAGTTTTAATCCATGAATTACTTTAAGAAGGAGATCTGATGATTCCTTGAAATAGCCTTTTGATGTTATTTAGAGTTGAAGAGTAAATTGATAACAAGGACCAAAGCAGTATAAGATCTCTCACTATATTTCTTTAAACCGACAACCTTGTTCAAAAAGATTTATTAAGCAACCTTGTGTAAGGCGTAATTTATAGCTAAAGGGTACACTAGGATTGGAACTATAAGATACAAGTAAAAAGGATTCAAAGTAAAAGACTGTAAAAGTTTTAAAGATAAATTATTTCAGTTAGGAAGAGAATCTTAATCCAATTCTTTTACTGCAGCGGGTAGTTAGGGACTTAGGTAAGTGCAGTTCTCATAATTTATGTAAGAGTTTCATTTGTAACTCTAAACTCTTAGCAATGAATATACAGTTAAGAGTCAGTATAGTTTGTTTATATTTGAGAAAAAACATCTAATTAGAAAACCCTAAAATAAGGGTAAATGTGTTATACATCTAATGTCTTTGAGTGATCTATGTTGAAGCTGCGAACTTTGTTTCTTCCTAGGTAAACTCTAGATCAAAATTACTGTAAACAGAAATACAAGCATTCATTAGAAGATTAATCATAATCATCCAAGGGATTTGATATCTTTTGACAGTATTTGATCATGCAATTTAACCCATGCATAGGTGGTTTGTTATAATGTCATTACAGAGTTTCGACAACAAATTTAAGATCAACATTACCTCTTTGGAGACAAGCTGCATTTAAACATTCTAAGTATAGCATCATAAACATGCTAGAGAAGTATCTTCTTGACTTGAATATATATATTATTTTTACTAGAACTTACGCTTACCTGTTAAAACCTGTAAAGAACCATCAGTCCCACTGTGTTAGCTATAAGCTAAGTAAGCCCCGATCATCCCTAAGAAACTTTCCACTACTTGACAAAAGAAAATTAATAATAAACAAAGCATTAGTAAAAGACATAATATCTTTCCTACTTTCTAGAAGAATATTACAACTGCTAAGTTGAAACAGTGCCAACACAGTTCGTTAAGATAAGCCTTCAAGTTATACAAAATCTTATAAAGAAGTAATCTTTGTTTCTCTTACAAAAATTGTTTTATTATCTGCTAACCGTTAGTGGTACTTTAGCAGAGACTTTTGACATTTTATGTCACATGATTTTTTTTTAAATTTTACGAATTTTTGAGTTATTACAATCGGCACTCAAACGGGTGGTGAGTTTGGAGCACCCATGTATTATTATGCTCCAGGAGACTTTAGTTTTAGGTGATGTGGTGAAGGAAAGATTGGAAAGTTGGTTCCCAGGATGGAATTTTGCGATGTTGGATGTCAGAGGTCGCTCTGGTGGTCTAGCTATGGGATGGAATGAGAGAATTGTTAAAGCTACCTCAATTTGGGGTATGGAGTCTGTTTTGGGTTTGAATGTACAGGCTTTGGATATACAGACCTCTTTCACGGTGGTCAATGTATATGGTCCTTACTTAAATAGGGTTCCTTTCTAGGAAGCCCTGTTTAAGAATCCTCTCCTCCGAGATGAGTCGGTGATTCTGGGGGGAGATTTCAATTTTTCTTTGGAACAAGCTGAGGTTTGGGGGCCTCATTCCTGGGCTGACATATTGACTGATTACTTTACTAAGAAGTTGGTTGAGAGGAACTGGATTGATATTAAGCCCATTAAACTAAAGGCCACTTGGAGAAACAATAGATGGGGTGATGGGCATGTGGCAAAGAGGATGTATATATTTATGGTGGCTAAACCAGTGATGGATAGGACACACTACCTTAGGCAGTGGGTAGGATGTGGTAGGCTATCTGATCACCTCCCTATCTTTCTTGAACTCAGGAATGGTTCAACTCAACCTCCTACCCTTTGAATTTTAATAAGACATGGCTAAAGGATGAATCTTTTACAAAGCACATTTCTAACCTATGGATTCCATTTAATCATGAAAAAGTGTGAACTGCTGCTTTCTAGTTTGCAGGCAATTTCAGAAGGCTAAAAGGGGCTATTAAGGAATGGGCAGCTGAAAAAAGAAGGCGTGAAGATAGGGTATTGAAATTACTTGAGGAGGGGATCTTATCTATTTCGGATTTGGATGGTGGGGGATGATGAGTCAGGAGTCGAAGGCTCATCTTCTCAGGATCGAAGGAAGAAGTACTTCTTTATTACTGGAAAGGGAGGAGACTTGGCATTTGAATAGTCGAGCCATATGGCTTGATTGCAGAGATGATAACACAAAATTTTTCCATGCATATGCTAGGGGGAGGAAAGTCGCTAATACTATCTGGAGTTTAAAAGATGAACAAGGAGAAGCACATTCCTCTTTTGAAGAAAAGGGTCGTATCGGTGTGGCTCATTTCAAGAATCTCTTCAAGGCTCCTCCATAGGTTTCTCTTGCTGAAGTCATTAGGGTGGCACAAAATTCCCAAGGTCTATGAACGAGGATGACAATGATGATCTGATGGAGGTTATTAGTGAAGAGGAGCTAAAGCCTACACTTTCTAGTTTTCAGAAGGAGAAGAGTCTAGGGCCGAATGGATGGACTATTGAATTTTTTCTGGGCTTATTTGATCTTATTGGGGGAGATTTGTAGAAAGTTGTGGAGGATACTCACATATCAGGAAAGATTCCATCCAGTTTTAATACAACCTTCATTACTCTTATTCCAAAAGTTGATAACCCCTCTTCTTTGAATGAATTTAGACCAATTTCTCTATGCAACTGTGTCTACAAGGTTGTCACAAAGATTATTTCCCACAGATTCAAGAACATACTCTCCAATCATATCTCTGAAGAACAATTTGGGTTTCTGGAAGGAAGATAGATTCACGAGGCCATTGGGGTGGCACAGGAGGGTATGCACGGCATTAAGACTAAAACATTAAACGGGGTTGTTTTAAAGATTGATATGTCCAAAGCATATGATAAGGTAAGTTGGTTATATATCCGTATGATTTTGACTCATCTTAGATTCTATATTGGTTTGATCAAATGGTTCATGAGTTGTATCACAACAGTTTCCTTTTTGGTTCTGATCAATGGGGCAACATCTCCTTTCTTTCATGCTGAGAGGGGGTTACATCAGGGATGTTCGTCATCACCTCTACTCTTTTTACTGGTGGTTGAAGGTTTAAGTAGGGCCATCAAAGAAGCCACTATGCAGCGCTCCCTAGTGGGCATTCAAATATCTCATCTTTTGTTCTTGACACATCTATTGTTTGTAGATGACATACTTATTTTCTATTCTAGCTTGGTAAGGGATATTCATACTTTGAAAAATATCTTGGTGCTCTTTTCTGCGACCACGAGGATGGAGATTAATGAGGGGAAGTCTATGGTGATTGCACATCTCTTGACAGTGGAAGAATCGTGTGCTCTTAACAAAACCTTCCCTTTCTTGTTGGTGGATATTAATGCTGGTTTGAAATACCTAGGGTTCTGCCTAAAACCAAATGATTACCCAAAGCAGGACTAGAACTCGCTCATTGAAAAATTGGAAAAAAGACTGAAACTTTGGAGTCATAAGTGGTTATCTCGAGCTGGGCGTCTGGTTCTGGTGAAATCAATTTTGGAAGCTATCCCAGTCTATTGGATGTCCCTTACCTGGATTCCTAAGAGCATTTTGGAAAAAGGAAGAAGAATCTACTTTAGATTTTTGTGGAGTGGGAAACAGGAGGCACAGGTGACTTCTTGGGTTCGATGGGATAGGATTGCGGTTCCGAAAGGTTTGGGAGGCTGCGGACTTAAGAACATTTTTCTGTTTGCTAGGGAACTGGCGGCTAAGGGGGGTTGGAGACTTATCAGTTCGGGAAACCTATGGTCAAAAGTCATGATACAAAAGTATCTTGCACCGGGTACTGTAGAAGACTAGATAAGGAACCCAAGGAAATCTCATGCTAATGGCTCGGTCATCTAAAAAGCAGTGGTGAAATCATTTGATATCATTGGTTCAAATCTTGCATGGAATGTGGGAATTGGAAGGCGGTTTCGGATCGGGTTGGAACCATGGGTTGGCTGTAATCAAAACCATATTCTCCCTGCTAGAACAGTTGAGGCTCTGAGGGAACGAGATATCGTATATCTCTATCAACTTACTTATCCTACACAGGGACATAACATCGCATGGTGCGCGGTTCGACATAACATCGCATGGTGCGCGGTTCGACATAACATCTCATGGTTCGAACGGTCAAGTCTTACAGTTAAGACTTAGCATCTGGCGATTTGTGCACCATCAAGAGGTAATATAAAATGGGTTGTAACATGCTCGCGCAGTTAGTTGGCAACGTTCTGGCAGTCTTGCGCATCGTCAAGGGGGAACCTCAAATGGTTCATGAAAATACCACGCGGTCAAGTGTATACCCTCTAGCGGTCTTGTGCACGGTTAAATGGCACTATTCTGGCGGTTAGATGAGGGTGCGCGGTCACGTTTGCTACGACATTTGCGGAGTTTAGTTGTATGCTGCGACATTTGCGGAGTTTAGTGATATGCTGCGACAACGGATATAACATTTGGAATAGCTCTAAATGAGACGGATATCCACGGTGTGGCGTGATAGCAATACCATATATGGTATTAGATGGAACCGTTGGGAACCGCTGCCACATTTAGCGGAACAGAAATGAATGTAACATAATATGTACAGCCAGTTGAAACGTTTCGACAGAAATTAAAAGATAACATATGGAATATGAAAAGACGGGTAGCAGACGAGTCGAACCCAATACTTGTCCTCCCACTGAACGCTTAAATAGACGATTTTGGCTGCAGTGAAGGGGGGTCAGATTGTTTAGAGCACCGAGCATTGCTTTTTTGTTACGAGAAGCTTGCAGAGATAAAAGAAAAGAAGCACCGAGAGTTTTGCGGTGAAGTGTCTAGATGCTGTTGCTGTGGAAGTCGACATTCTCTGTTATAATTTTAGCTTTCTTTGCCTTTTGAAGGCTAATTGTAATTTCCAGAAGAGAGGTCTTGAAGACTTTGTACAACATTCTGTTTACAGTTGCTGAAGTTGATTTCAGAACCATTTTTGTACCATTGTAAAGAGATTAATTGGATCGGTACCCATTGGAGAGGGACTCGAAGACGTAGCCCAGTGGAGGGGGTGAAATCCGTTATCAACTTCTGTTTGTGACTCTC
>LPNX010205760.1:329101-385209 GCA_001517045.1 Pseudotsuga menziesii
AGTTGACCATCCTCCCCCCTCCTCCCTCCTCTACCATTGAGATCCACTCCCTTGGGTGACAAAAGGTCACCCCTCAAGAGCAGAATCACACTGCTCGCGAGGGGCGGTCCTTCAGCGCCCAAGGGAGCTCAAAGGCGGAGGAGATTTTCTCCCTTGGGCGCCAAAGGGCTGCATGATTCTCATAATTGCGCCGCTCGTGAGGGGTGACCATTTAACGCCCGAGGGAATGGAACTCCAAGGGAGCTCAATGACGAAGGAGGAGGGGGAAGGAGTGTTGGTTGGCCACATGGAAGGGAGGAGGGGGAGGAGGGCTGCGGAGAAGGGAGGAGGCGGGAGGGAGAAGGGAGGGGAGGGTGGGAGGAGGGGGGAGGATGGCCGCTGGGGAGGGAGGATGGAAAAGGGAGGGGCAGGGGGGAGGAGGGATAATGGAGGGGTGGGAATTTTATTTATTTTTATTTTTATTTTTTAATATAATGTATTGGGGGGTGTTTAGGTGTTCAGGGGTTAGGGGGTTTTAATTTTTATTTATTTATTTTTAAATGTGATATGGGGGGAGGGTTTAGGGGGTTAAATTTTATTTATTTTTTAAATGTAATGTTGATGTTAGGGTTGGAGGGGTTTAAAGTTTTGTTATTTTTTAAAAATGTAATGTGGTGGGGGGGGTGGTAAGGGGTTAGGGGGCGGTTTTAATTTTTTTTTAATTTTTTTAATGTAATGTTAGGGGGGGTTAGGGGGTTGGAGAGGGTTTAATTTTTTTTTAATGTAATGTTTGGGGGTGGGGTAAGAGGGGTTTTATTTATTTATTTATTTTTAGTGTAATGCTAGGATTAAGAGGTTAAGGGGTGGAGGGTTTATTTTTATTTTATTTTTTAAATGTAATGTCAGGGATTTGAAAGGATTAACTGTAAACATTTATCTAAAGCCACAAGCATTGATTAATTATCCCATAGATACATTTTCAAGAGAAGAAGATTGGGTCTCATATTTGTTCTCGAGTTGGGGTGAAATTTCCTATATTACATATGGAATCATATTTTAAGTTTTATTGTTTTTTATTATTCTTCATTTTTTCTTAAGTATGCTTCTTTATGCTATTTGGATTAACTATTTTTTGTTTTTGTTTTCGGTGATTAGGTACAACAATAGAATGCTCCTTATAGAAAGGAAGAAATTACATATCCGTTGATAATGATCCACTACAATGTAATTACATCAAGCAAATAATTAATGTTATTCAAGTTCTTCCACATGAATTGCAAGAAGTTGCTTTGAAGAAATGAGAGTTCAGTGAAACACTTGTGGTGAAGATGTCAAAAGAGCCTCCACCCCCATTAGGAGAGATGTTTGGAAATGAACACTTTGGGCATCTTGCAGACATAGAAGACCTAATGGAAGAGGACATTGATGTCCTTGAAGAAACCCAACCTCCAAAAAATTTCAATTTCGATGAAGAATTTGACCTGCATGATATTGTTGATTAGTTTCATGTCTTGAAGAAAATGTTAAATTTGACAACTTTTTGATAAGATATATTAGTAATGTTTTGACTTTCAAACTTTATTTTAGAAATAAAATTTCTATATATAATGTTTTTAATATGTCATTTACAAATATATGGTATGTTTTTCTTGATGTTATGTGAATCGTCACTGTTTGGAAAGCAATATGAAATAGTATCATTTGTATACAAAAAATCTCTATAAATCGATTGAAAATTGTTTAAAATGTCTTTATTTTTTGTTTTGTTTTTTTCAATTTTGTCAATAAAAATATCTTATTTTAAAGAAAAAATTGCAAAATGTATATGTTTTTCATTCTAACTTGCTTCTAAATGTATGTTATTTTGTTGAGTTTCTAAAAAAAATACTTGAAAATATAAATTAAAAAATATTTTACGACAAAGATGATTCAAGGGTCACAAAAAATGCCTCAAAATGAAAATGTGTGATACTAGTATCAACCCATTTTGAAACAAAGGTAAAAATAACTACTAAAATTAGGAGAGAGAAAATCGAGAACCGTGTCGAGTTCTCATTTTATAATATAAGTGGTTGTGTGTGTGTCTGTATTGTAAAGTTCAAAATTCAATTAAATCGTAAATAGGAAGAAGATACATATGCTGCTATGACTGACCTTCTTCCAAGGAAGTTCGACTGACCACATAGCCAAAGTTTAGTCACTAGCTTCTAGTTTGAATTACTTCTAAATAAAGTTGAAAAACAATTTTAGAGTTCAAAAAATGGAGATGTAAAGTCAAATCCCCCACAAGTCGAGGTTAATAACTAAGATAGCCAAAAAAATCAACCGAAGAGCATGAGTGGTGCCACTATAGGCAGGCCTAAAGAGTAGACTAATAGAAACTGCATAAAAAGAACCTAGAGTCCAAGCATAAGGGCTAATTGTCATAGGAGATGTTGACCCAAGGGATCACTTTCCCACTAGCACACTTGCACTTCGGATTGATGTTCAGATGCTTGCAGAAGATGAGCCCAATTGAGTGACCAAGCTAAGATTGCTTAATGAAGAATTTACCAGATAATTAGTGGGCCTGAGCATTCATTTTGGAGTCTAAGTATGCTTGCATCGCAACCATTTGACTCAATTGACCCTCCATACAATCCATCAACTAAACCAAACTCACACCTTGGCTATCCTCCTAAAGTGTACCCTCTGCACTGTCCTCCAAGACACGAGCCGACAAAGTCTTAGTGTACCGTATGAATGTGAGGATCTTCACATAGCGAGTCTCTCTAGTTTGAGTGGTGCGAAGGTTGTTTGTGATCCCACCCAAATTTGCAATCAATTGTTGTGGCCTAGGGAAAGTTGAATTGTTTTGAGTTCTAGTCTCCAATCCATGAAATTGACGACAAGCATAGGGGGGAACCATGCCAAAGAAGCTAGGCTTAGATTTATTTTGGTCATCAAGAATGCAGGGCATCATGGGAGCACTGAGCTATAAGAACAACCATGCCCCATAAATTTGACAGATACAATGAAGGAGTTATAAGGACCTCGCTTCTTAAGGCGAAATAGCTATATAAGGGTGAAGATTAACGTAGAGCTCGTTATTACGTAATGTTATTTCCTTATTTGGTGTTAGATTTTCTTTGCCATTCAACTCATGGAGTATATGAAAGAACTCTAGATGCCGAAAAGTTCTTGAAATAGAAAGAATTCTTTCAATCAGTTTGGTTCACCTTAAGTTTTGACAATGATTTTTTTCAATCATAGCCTCTATTATTATTCGGGAGTCACCAAGCACAATGGCTTCTTCAATCCCCCTGGCTTCCAATTGCCTAAGACCTTGCCAAAGACCATAAGCTTCAGCCATGTTATTTGTATGATTTCTTATATTCCAGTAGTATTCATTTTCAATGTTCCCTTCAGGACAACTGATGATCCCTCCTCCTCTTGCCACACCCGAATTCCCTTTCGAAGCCCTGTCAAAGAAGAGTTTAAATATTTTTCTCTCTTTCATCCAGACTTCAAATTGAGATTGATCCATTCTTAATTCCCATACTTCCAATGGTTTCTTAACCATAGCAGTTTCTAATTCATACACGTTGAAGGAGTCCATCCAATTAACTTCATATGGTGTAAGCTTGGTCTTGTTCTTCGACATCAATGACGTGTTCATAATTTCTGCCATGAGTGCTTGCGTTTTTGCGACAATCTATTCTGGAATCTGGGACTTGTCTTTGAATACTCTTTGGTTTTGTTCAATCCAAATATTTCAAAACATTACTTTTGGGAGCGTCATCCAGCAAGTTTTAAAACCTCCTTTTTTTCTAGATTACTTCGATACATTCGGTCCCAACTGGCACAACAACATTGCTTAATACTGCTTGGTAGATCCATATTACTAAACTGGTGATAGATCAATTGATCCCAAACCTTATGGGCGAAGGCGAAGGTTATTAGCAAATAGTGGTTTGTTTCTTTGCTTTCTTCGCACAACGGGTAGCGAAATGGCCCAACGATACCTCGTTTTTCAATATTGTCACTTGTTAACACTCTTCCATGCACAAGAGTCCAACTGAACATATCTATTTTTGGAAGACTCTTCACGTTCCAAACAATTTTCTAGGTCCTTGGATTATTTGGAAGGTTTGTTATCGCAGTGAATAGTTTGTAACCTTGCGTTGTAGTGTATGCTCTAGAGCTGCCCCACAGCCTCACCTATCTCTTACCTTGCTGGCCAATGGTGTTGCTCCTCCGAGTTGTTCAATAAAACACGTATTTTCCTCTTCCATTCCTACAAGACAATGCGGAATATCCCAACAAAGCCAACGATGGGGTGGGACAGGATCCTAGTTGGAAATATCACATAGAGTGGATTTACCATGACTATCTAACCAACATTTAAATCCAGGTATACAAGAGAGGAGTGGATTCCCTAAGATGGAATCCTATGAGATTCTTACATGCTTGCCATTACCAGGTATCCAGAAGAGTTTGTCTTTGAACCGAGCTAGAACTTTCTTGCAGAGAGAGAGAATATGGGAGAGCCTTGCTTAATCATAAGCTCTGAATCCAGACACCTTAACCTTGGGCCTAGAAAATATTTGTGTCTAAGCACCTGGCTACTCTAGGAAGGATTCGTTTCAAACAGATTCCAGAGAAGCTTAGCTCCCATCGCCAAATTTTGTTATTTTAAATCTTTTATTTAAAGCCCTCCTTCCATCCAAGGCAATTTGATATTTTTCCAGTTAACGAGAGCGAATTTCTTTCCTCCCTTGTTTTTCCCTCCTTGTCGGAGGAAGGATCTCAACATGCTTTCAATCTTGGCGAGGATTCCAGAAGGATCCAACAGAATTGAACATTGATATAAAGGAAAGCTATTAAGAATGACTTTTATCAAAACCATTTTCCCTGCTGCATTTAGCCACACCGCTCCCCAAGCTTGGATATTTTTCTTTAATTTTTCAATCAACGGGTTCCAATTAGATATTTTTGGCTTGCTATTGAAGATTTGGACCCCCAAATATCTAAAGGAATCCCGGTTTGTTACTCCCTCGATTCCTAAAATGCGCGATATTCTAGACATCTCCCTAGGATTTACATTCCAACTGTAAATCTTGTTATTTCTTAGATTTAACTTACTGTTAGATGCTTGGAAATAGGAGTCCAATTCAGACTTGAACCTTTTCGCTATAAGTTGACTAGTGCCTCCTAACAAAATAGTATCATTAGCAAACTATGCATGATTAATATCTTTAGTTCCTCGTGCCATTTTGATTCCTATTAAGTCATGATCCATCCTAGCTTGCTCAAGTTGTAGGCTCAACACCGAAGCTTGGATTGAGTACAGTAGTGGAGAGAGCGGGCAACCTTGTCTAAGGCCTCGTGAGGCTTGAAATAAGGTTGCAGCTCTTCCATTTACGAGGGGAGCAATCCACAAATCACTTATACAAGCTTTGACCTAATGGATGAAGCATGGGTCAAATCCGAACCTTAGCATCGCATGAAAGAGAAAGGAGTGACAGACTTTGTCGAATGCATTAGCTAAGTCTATTTTCACCACCATACCTTTTTCACGATTCTTTAGGTTGGAGTGGATTTCCTCTTGGACCAATATGATGTTATCCCAAGTTCTCATGCCTTTAATAAAACCTCCTTGGTTCTCTGGAATGATATGGGGCAGGATGATTTTTAATCTATTTGCCATTATTTTGGTGATTATCTTGTACCCAATGTTACAAAGTGAAATGGGTTGATAGCTGTCAAATGACACAACATGTTTTTCTTTGGGGATAAGGGCCAAAAATGCAGAATCAGTGCTTCCTCCGATTCTTTCACAATATCGAGCTTTTAAAACCATTTTAAGAAGATCCTTGTGCACAATTTCCCAACACACTTTGACGAATTTTGCATTGAATCCATCTGGCCTGGTGCCTTATCTTCCTTCATATCCTCCACGACAGTTTTCATTTCATCTAACGTGATCCTTTACATGAGAGCGTTGTTATCCTTTCTCTTAACCAACTTAGGCACAAGATCCATTATCACTGTGTTTGGGGGGATGTTATTGTATTCAACAGAGTAGATTGCTTTGAAATGCCAAGAAGCTTCCATTTTAATTTTATCAAAATCTTGGATGACTTGATCGGGCGTTTGTCTCTCTAGAACCGATTTGTAGTTCTTCCTCGCCTCTGCATGTTTATGAAAAAATGTTGTATTTCGATCCCCGGCTTTAAGCCAAAGACATCTTGACATTTGTCTCCAAAACTCTTCCTCATGCCTACATGCCGCATGTAACTCTTGATGAAGGTTTACTTCTTTTTCTAGGTCTTTCTTTGAAATATGGGTTGCCCCCATGTTGAGCTAATGTGCCTCTATATTTAGCATGGCATTAGTTCTTCTTTGAGATAGAGACGCAACAAATTTGGCCTATGTCTTGAGTGCCCTTTTAAATCTTCTTAGATTTTCTTCCCAGATGTAAAATGGTGAACCCAAAACTGGAGCAGATCAAGTTTTAGAACAATTCCTAGGAAATCTTTATGGGAGGTCCATAGTGGGCTAAAGCAAAAGGGAATAGGCTCTAGGTTCTGATCTTTTATTATCTCCAGTAGGATAGGCTTGTGATCTGAACCCCAAAAAGGAAGGATTTTAGAGGTAGATTTCAACCCTAGAAGAAGATAGGAGTCTTGGATCAAGAATCTATCAAGTCTGGCCGCTATATGCCCAAGGCCCAACCTCCTATTAGTCCAGGTGAACTTTCCCTTAGCTGGGATGACATCATATAGATCCTAGTCTAAAATAATCTCGTCAACTTGCTCCCTTATTGGATCTCTGACCAAAGATCCTCCTCTTTTTTAAGCTTGATCCAAAGTGACATTTAGATCGCTGGCTAGAATAACGTTATCCAACGATCCATTGCTCCTTTCATCCCTCAAGAGGTTCCAATAATATTTTTTTCCAGCATACATGGCAGGTAAATAAATATTAAAAAGACTAACCTGGGTGTTTGATTCTTTATGCAGCACTTTGGTAAGAATCCAGTGAAGATAGTACTTGGATTCAATTAACTCAAATTTCTGATCGCCCCATAGCATACCAATTCCTCCAGAGGCTTCCCTAGAGCCGACAACGAGTCCTCCTCCTTTATTCCAAAATTTTCCACTTACGTGGAGAAATGCTTCTTTCTCCATCTTTGTCTCCTGGATCAATAAAATGTCTGGTTGGGATAGTTTGATCAAATCCTTCATAGCTTCTTCTTTAGCTTTGCTTCCCAAACCTCTAAAGTTTCAAGAGAGAACCTTCATTACTTACTCTTGGCAGAGGAGGGAATCCCTTTTTGGGATTTCCCATGATGACGAGTATTTCTGGGATTTCGAAGTAGTTTTTCCAAGGTTAGCTGGGAACCTTGAAGTTTGTCCTTGTATGTGGCTTGTTCCCTTACTTATTCAGTCCGTTTCCTTCCTCTTGCTTTCTTCTTACCAGGTGTAACCATCTCGATTTCCCCTTCCTCTTCTTCCTCTTCTTCCTCTTCATCAGTAGCAGATTCCTCTTCTAAATTTTCTTGATTTCTTCCTTCCTTTACCCCCTCTTCTCCTGAATCTGAGAGTGCTTTCTCAGGCTGACAAGAAGGGTCGACTTCTTTGTCTAGTTCTTTAATCTCGCCAGTGTTGGAGTCCTCTAAAATAACTAGGGGTCCACTGTTAATCTCTTATGGGACCTCTGAAGGGGTTTTCCTCATCACATTTTTATTCACCTCTTTTTTATGAGTATTCCCGTTCTTTGACTTGCTTTTCTTTGTTGCTTGCCACCGTTCCTCCTTTTCTTGTTGGTCCTCCTGCTTGTGGGGGCAGCTACGAAGGAAATGCCCGTATTTGTGACAACCTCTTTACTTGAATGGCAATTGTTCACAATCCAACTTTTGGAAATGGTACTAGGTTCCTATTGTAAGCTTGATGGCCTCTGGTAATCCAGCGTCTAGATCCACCTCGACACAGATCCGGGCACATGCATACTGATCTTTGGGGCTTGCCATATCAATGAATCTTCCCAAAGTGTTTCCTATTGCTTTAAGTGATTTCGGATTCCAGTAGTGCATTGGCAGATTTGGTAGCCTGACCTAAATAGGGATGACTTTGGGGATTTCTTCCTTGGGATCAAAATCCGACGTCCACCTGTTCAGATAAAGACCTTGCGACCCCATGAAATAGGGACCATTTTGAAAGATAAGATCCCTATCTACCTTAGATTCGAATTCAAACAAGAAGTAACGACGACCTACTGAGTAAGATGCCACATTTTGGGTGATCAGAGGTCTCCAGTTTCTCTGGGCCCAACTCTCGATGGATTTCGGAGACGGCCAAAGACCGGTAAACTGCCCGATTAGAGCATGATCTGCCAAAGAAAGAGCTACACGAATGGTATACTATGGGGGCAGGGCAACCACAGGTACATCCTCAATCCACTTGAAAAACTTCAGGGGGGGGGGGGGCGAGGGGGCGCCGTTGGGGACTCTCTTGCTCTGTGATGCTACTAACCTTGCAATCGCATCGAGATTTGAGGTAGTGGGCGACCCAGATCTGCCCTCCTCAGTCGCCATAGGAGGGCCTGCTATTGACTCCGATACTGCAGGAACGTGGCCTGCCACAACACTGAAGGCCAAGCAGCTGACAAAATCAATGCTGGAGCATCTGACCTGTCTTCGTTGGAATCGAGGAGATCCGCCGTGCAGGGTCTGCTCACCTTAGTCGTTGTATGCACTAGAGTGTGAATTCAACTCGTCATCTCATGCATCCTTACAAATTCTAATATCTTTAATATTATTAACAAAATGATTTCAATGAATCAATTTTGTTTTTCAATGTGGTTCACGGCTCGAGAGCTTGCTATGTCCATAGATCCAAGCTAAGGGGCTCAAGTGCCCACCCAAAAAGGTCTCACCATGTCGACATTATATTGTTGCCTAAACTCGAAGGACCTAGAGAATTGAAACCCCAACCTTAACCTTATCCATCTTAATCCTGAAAGATCCAAGGAAATGAGCTACCCCTCTATACTTATTTCAATAAATCATATTTCAATTTTCATCTATTTTAATTAATATTTATTAATGTTTTATACTTCAATTTTCATATATATTTTTAATTCCTATTTCTTAATATTTCGAAGCGTTATGTTAGAGACCCCAATGTTAATACCACATTCCTAATATTTGGATAATGTTCCAACGCATACTTGGCGGAACATTGCTCAAAAGCTTTTCTTATTTTGAAAGATTTTTATGAAAAGTTGACTCTCAACCGTAACTGCAAAGGAGTGCGCATTCACAAGAAGCACGAAGATTGTTAAACACGGTTACCGCGGTAGACCTCAAAGTTCAGTTTTATCCGAGTTAAAAGCTTTGTATATTTGAGAAGCAGGACACCACTTCGCAAAAACAAAGACGCCTGAGTGCAAACCGTGCTCAGACAAAGAAACAGGGAAGACTTTTCTCACGATTTTCACGCACGACATCTCGACAATTCTCCAAGTCGATCATTCAGTTTTCGAGATCGGGATAACCCCGTTGTTTGAGTTTTTGCGGTTCAACTAGAAACTCAGGTTAGTACATATCCAATTCTCCAAAGGTTTTCTTGCTCTGTATTGCAGTGATATTACAGATAATGCGTGCAATTTTTTTTGCCTTTTTCCCATTTTGTGTGATTATGCACCCTGGGGTGCTTGTTATTTATTAGTGTATTTGAGAAATCCGCGCGGGTTTAGCTCGTAAATCAATTATATTTGGGTTTGAAGCCATTGATTTTTTGGTTAACAGTTTCATCATCCAGTTATGAACAGTTTGTGGGAGCAAATTCTGCTGGGTTTGTGCTACTGAAATCAAGGGTTTGATTTGGCCATCAGGTTTAATTTCGTGCTTCAATGTGTACTTTGCCCTTTTGATACCTTTGGCTGTACTTCGTCATTTGGATAGCCCGAACTGATTGGGCTCGGGGTTGCATGATGTATGATATTTTTTTTATATCACTGCTTCAAAAAGTTACATGGCTTCCATTACAATTGACCTCGCCGAAAGAGCGGGGCAGACTGAAATGCTGCTGCTAAGATCTTCCTATCGACTTGCAAAAAGACTTTTCCTGCCCCCAAAAAACCTCCAGACCATACAAAACAGGAATCTTCCGATCATACAGAGACTCTCGAACATACTTCTTCTAAACTGAAAAACAGACATGATTCACTTTCGCGATACTACATAATGCCGAAGATACCTAGCGCCGCTGATACGGACTTGGACCAAGACAAGAGGACACTAACCCTGGGAAGGACTAGCATCAGAACCTGGACCGGGGCCCGAAAACGCTGGATGCTAGTACCGCAGCTGTCTGGTCTCTCGTCATAGCGTCTGGCAACATGGGGAGAAATACCTTTGCTTGCAACTGGACTCTGGGGAGGAAGGAATTGAATCCCCAGCTTGCTGGTGACAACATCAATTTGTCTGTGCATCAGGCGGCAGTCCATATTGTGCTCTTTCCAGGCCTGAACTGGTTCCTCATCGCCAGCTTCTTTGTTTGAGCGTTCCATCATGACGTGGGCTATAAGGCCTTTAACCACCCAGTAAGTAACTATTAGGCGATCATAAGCTGACATTCTTCCATAGGTCGTTTCAGGATCATGGACCCAGTCTGCCAGCTCCTCTCTAGCTTCTTCAAATTTCATATTCTTCACTTGCTCCCACAAATCTTTCTCAATTTGTTCAATTTCCCCACTAATGTCTGGGGGGATTCTCTCCTGGAATCAATGAGCTCCTGGCTCGCCTTCTTCTGCTTACGGTTTACTTCGGAGATCTCATCGTCCCCTTTTCCTTTTGCGTCCTTTTGCGCCTGCTTCCCCCTTCTTTCTATATTGCGTAGCCAAGGGAGAATTCATTTAGCAACTTAATACCCCCTTTCCTTTAAAACACACAAAAGATCAAGTGAATTAAGAATGCTGGAAGCCTTGTGCGTGGACAGAGCCTTTCCTCTCACATATAAAGTAGCTTCCCTGTCTTTTGTCATAATTGCCATGATCATAGTATCATCAGCCACATTAAGCCGTTGGATTATGCCAACTTTCCCAATATCCCGTTGCATTGTCTCAAGGTACTCAAGCCGCGAGCATTGTAGATCGCTTGATTGTTTGGTCCTTCAATCAGCCTGAGTAAGAGTTTCACTAATGCCCACACCGCCTACAGGAGGTGGGCTATTACTAATCCAAGTGTCCTCAATTTCTGTCAGATGGTCCCTGATCTGTGGTGCGTGTGCCTAGGTTATGTTGCCATCTCCCCCTCCCCCAGGATTGAATGTCCTGGGCGACTAGCTGGGCACAATGGTCAGCCCAATCCTGGTTTTCAAATTGGGCCATCTGCCCTCTGCGGCGCGGCGCTGTTTCTCGTGCTCTCCAACATTTGCTGGGTGGTCAGCCACCTTGTTACCTGTTGCGAGTGCTAGCAGAGGCTGGTGGGGAAGTATGATCATGTAGTTATTGGAGCATGGGTTGAGTGCAATCATGAGTCAAAACCATGGTGTACCACTTGACATTTATATAGGATGGTTGAGAGGAGAGGGGTCCAGGTAGGTGTATAGTTGGCAGTCCAATAAATGAAAAGGTTTGTTCTCTTAGCTATGTTCATAAGCTGCTTGTGTTTCTCAAGGCTTCCTTTGGAAGTATCTGAGCCAGGCCTTGAGTACAAACACAGCAGTTACAATCTAAACCCTAGATCTTTGAGGATGAATGTATGCATAGATGCAAATGTTTTGGTGTCTTCCTATTGAATAGTAGTGTCGCAAAAGGTGAAGGTGGTGGTGACTTAAAAGTGTGCAAGGCAATAAAACTTCTATTGTGATGAGAACAATGGTTTGGGGTTTCTGATGATGGTAAGCACCTCCTCTAATTCCTCAACAGCCTCAAAGACAAATAAGTTAAAAAATAAGCATTTTAATTGGATCAAAATTTGCCGAATCTTGCCTAATTTTTCCTGGTTTTTGCCAATTTTTTCCAGTGCTGTTTTTTTTCAAAATTTCACATTTTTTTCAGGTCGATTTTTCATTTCAGGTTTTGTATCATGAAAAATCTCAATGTTGCCAATTTTTTGGTGATTTTATCAACATGCTCTTAATTCCTCATCTAGTTCTATACCCCTAAGTGCAATATAAGAGGGTGTCTTGTATCTGAGGCGGTGCCTGCAGTAGCTTCTACCATATGGGCTAATAAAAAGGAGACTTTGCAATGTTAAATTAGAGGCTATCATGGTACCAAAACCTCCTCACTGCCATAATTGCCTCCTTCCTCTTCTCTTCATTAAAATTCTCCAAGGTTGGTTGAGATCTTGGGATTGTGCAAGGAAGGAAGGATGGAGAGGTGATACTTGGACTTGCTACAGCACTTGATGAGCATTTAATGGGAGGTGCCATTGAATATCTACCCATTCTTGCAAATGCTAACCTCATCCCATCTCTCCTTGAATTCGTTTCTTTGATGCTATCAAAAGCAACTTGCATTTGGGCTGTGACTTCTGCAGGGAAACCATCACAAACTACATCTTCTCATTGGATTCTCACTTTGTGGTGTTTCAGCATGCTTATGGCCCCAAACATAACAGCCAGACAATATTTGCACTTGACTTGCTTTGATCCACCTGGAGACAATGTTCCCATGCTTGATCAAGAGTCCTATTAGGTTTGTACTTAGGCACCATGGATAAGAATCAAGATTGGCAGAATTATGGCAGAATTAAATGATTGGCATACTCTCATAAATGTATGACAGAATTAGATGATTAGCATGCCCTTATAAATGTATGGCATAATCTAGCAGATTGATTAAAAATCTTAAAACCGAACCTTTCATAGTCTAGCAGATTCATAAAAATATAATCAAATATGGAAGTATGATATAGAAAAGAATATCAGAAGCATATACTTGGACTGTGAACATACCTCCTTCACACAGCAACAATGCAGCCTCCTTGAGTCCTTCACACGGCAAAAACACAGCCAATAAAAACACTACAATGTGAACTCAGCCTCTTTAACAGACTGACAAACACACTTGTGAATAAAAATGCTCCCCACAGTCACGTTTACAATGAATAAGACAGTGAAATGGGAGAGTGTTTATATTAAACATTGAATTTAAGGTTTTTGCTTCCATTTTTGCCTTTTAAAATCTGTTTTAACCGCCACATTTCCACGCTGGGTTCCACTTTTGTGCTCTGGATTGGGATTGTTATTATCAGGGAGAGATTTGCGTGTTTGGCCAAGCTTCCAAGTCCCAACTCTCTAGGCAAGTCTGAGCCGAGTACTCTTCTCAGTGGAGACTCATGTAGAACAGGAGGGATTCGGGAGTCTACCACGAGTCAAACATCACTGGTTGATGTTTATAGAGACCGAGAATACATTAATGTAACTTCAGCTTGCAGTCGTCTGGGACATGTGTTACATACATATGCATGATCAACACTTAGTCAAAAAGTACATTTAAGACACTTGACCGATATTTGTACAGGATAGGGGGAGGACAGAGCATGTTGACCTTGGGACTTGTAGCAATCTGCTTTGAGATTGACAAAGTTGTTTGCCCTGGAGGAACACAACCAAAAGGGTAAAGTCCTTTTGTTGTCTTTGTTAGATGCTAACCTTATAGTTTTCAATGTTGATTTACAAATTCTCACCAATACAATAGGTATTTTATATTTTGACAGGAGACTAAGAACACACTGTGTGGAATCTTATGAAACATAAACTTACAGTTAGACAATGCATGCATTACTCAGAAGGCATACACACCATCCCATGAAAGAAAATACTATATCCTTATGCCAGAAAACATATTCAAGAAAATGAGTTGATTTAAGATGGAGGTATGGAGGCAGCGAGGATACTAATGCATCAACTTGGGTATTTGCATCTAAGTCTGCTTGTAGGTCCAAGTAGAGCTGCTCTCCAATAGATGAGGTTAAGTATGTTTTTGATCAAGAAAGTAGTTCTGTTTCAGCTTTTATTGCGCTTTGGAAAGATGAGGTAGCCAAGGTTGCCCGGTTAAGCAAGGATGCCAAAAAGTTGGATCCTATTGTATACTCTGATTTTATTAGTTCTCTAATAAGCTTCAGGAAGCGGTTAGGATGGGCATTGTAAATACCCTTCCACAGTGTTACTGTTCAAACTTCAAACTAGCAGGCTAGATGTGTAGCATCAAGAGTGGCCTTATGCTAGCGAATGGCAATCATAGGAGAGGCTTGGACTACTGTCACCTTTGTCCAAGCTCTCAACTTCTTCAGGATCCAATTCTGTTTCAAGGGGAAAGCCCTTTAATGCACCTGCCAACGCAATTTCTAACACCACTACCTCCAATAACCTTAAGACAAGATCAGTGCCTTCAATGGAGTCAAACAGAAAATGAGGGAAGATACACTAGAGAGGTTTTATCAGTCAAGTATTTGTTCAATATGGATATTATAGCATAATCAGCTCACTAATACAATTGTTTAGCATATGATCTATATGAAATGCAAGCCTGCAGTAAGTACAATCATCAATATTAGATAAGAATGCTTGTAATTGCAAGATGCCAACGATTTATCAAGATATAACAGCCATAGGATTCAATCCAAGGAAAGACATTAATCATGACAGTTGATTAGCAGCCTGTAACTTTCACTCAGATTAACAGTGGCAGTCAATAGGTTACCTCTATCTACACTTTAGCAATATGTGATATGGTTTATAACTCAACAATAGTATCCATTCAATTGTAAGGTAAGTAAACTATTATTACCAGTAACAAATATGTCATTTGTATCAACAATTACTAGCCAAGAAAAGGAGATATCAGCATTCACCTGTTGCACTTGAACACCTTAAGACAAACGTACATATATTCTGGTATAATTACACCCTTTTATTAATAAAATTCACTGTTCATAAGTATAGATATCAGCCACAATGTTATTCAAACTTCAACTGCAAATTGGTAATAGTTGACAGTGCAAACTTGATTTAGTATCTCATGATAAAGGTCTAGAAGAAAAGCCTCAGAACTGTTCCACTCATACTGCTTTAAGGAGAATAAAGGGTCTGAAAAATCAGCTGCCCTAACCAACAACAGGATCAGCAGTAAGACAGGGTCTTCACAGTCTAAATGGGCTATCCAAAGGGGTAAAGGTACTTTTTTTAGGCCAAAGGGAGACCCCTAAAAGGGAGGCCAAGCCACTTTATGCCACTTCAAGTAAAAATTGCAGAAACCCTAGCGAAATTGGCAACTGCTGCAGCAATTTGGACAAGGGTTTTGACAATAAAAACAGACCTATATGGGTGACGCGCTAGGGTTCTTAGGGCGAAAATGTCCTGCCGAGACCTTAGGAAGGCAGCTCAAAATTTTAGGGTGGCCCAGAAATTTGAAATTTTTTACTTTTTGGATTTTTTTTGGAGATTTCAGTTTTTAGCGTTTTTTGAAACATAAGATTGCAGACCTAAATTAACCATGCAAATGCAGTATTTATAAATGAAAATACTGAATTTTGAAAGAAAGACGACAAAATTGGGTTTATTAAGAATAGTACATCAAACCCTAGGGCAAGAGGGATGGTGACCATCCTTCCTCTTGGAATAATTCCCTTTCTCTTCCAAACTAGGGTATCAAGTATCTAACAACAACTTCCAAGGTTTGTTGGAGCCTAATTTAGGCAGAAATCAGAGATCCAAGGCCCAAACAAGAGAAAACTTCTTCCAAGGGACATCTTCTACCATGCAAAAGTTGACCAAACGTTGGTAAGAATCCCTAGATCAGAAAAAATGCAACATTACAACCACCATTCTATCATCAAAGAAGCATAAACTTACCAACTTTATCAAGAACATCAATCCTTGAGCTTGTGTTAGTCCAACAATTCTAGCATCAACCTTGCAAGTGCATAGAAACCTTAGAAGATATTTCAATTTCCACTTCAAGCAAAAGAGAAAGTTATCCAAGAGGTGCACATCACTTTAGAGAGTCCAAGGAGGGTAAAAAAGCAAGATAATGATTTTTGATCCCAAGTGTTGTGCTTTACAAATGAAAAGTGAATGGATACTTATATCCATTTTAGCACAAAAATTTAATTTTTTATCAAGCCTACATGACAATTTGAAATTAAACAAAATAATACTAAAATATTCCAAATTATGACAAAATTTAGGGCATGTCACCCACACGGTGGGGACTAAGCCCTAAAACCAACATACATTGATGAAAAGTACTCAAATAAGCAATCCAAGGCCTCATTGTGACTGCAAAAGTGAGCTTAAAGAGTATGTTATGCCCCTACTAAACCCAAAATGATGAATAAACTTCCTCAATGTCCCCCTTGCCTTAGCTTGAGGCTTAATCAATCATGAAGACATCAAGGAGTCGATTTGGTCCGAGGGGGTAAAATCAGCTGCAGAGAAGGTCCAAGTGGGGTGTGAGAGATGGTGGACTTAGGGATGACCTCCCTAGATGAAGTATAGTCCTCCTCAAGAGATAATAGGATGGTGGTCATGTGATCCAATGGCTCACCCCTGGAAGCCCTGGACACCAACCCCAAGGTTAAAAACCCCAACAAAGGGCAGTCATCAATGCCATTAAGCCATTGTATTTCCAAGAGCAAAATCAAGGGGTCGAGCCATGGCCAACCACATACGAGAAGCCCACACTTTTAAGCCCTCCTCGCCAAATGACCTACTGGAATGCTGTAGAACTGCAGAAGCGTAACATTGGCTCCGACCGCGAGACATGTGCCCTTTTTGGGAGTGCATGAGAACCTGCAGAATCCTCTAGGTACCTGTAGACCTGCACACATATCTAACACATAAGTACATTAAATGCATCGGAGGCAGATACTTTCATCTTTCCTTGTTCCAAATGAAATGCAAACAACTCAACATGAAAGAACAACAAATGTAATGCATGGGTAATAGTAAGTGCTAAACTGAAAATGAAACTAACTCTACCTACCCTAATGATGATAACATGAAAAGGTCAAGTGAAACGATACCTTCAGTGTAGCCACTTGAGCATATCATTCATATTTGACCTTTTTCCTTTGTCTTTAGAGACAACCCAAGATAAGATCTCATCAATGATAAGCTGAGTACTTACCAAGATCTTCGAATGGAAAACTGAATGATGTAAGAGCTTGGGGATTTGGAAGCCTTGAAATTCATACCATGGAGAAGGATTGCTTTCACAAGCTTTATTTATCCATGCCTGTACTAGGCTTAAGTATATATTGCTTCCATCATATATATGCTTTGTGAAAAACTTTTGCATGAAATTAGTTGTTTGATGATGGACTTGGGGGATCATTTGCAAAGGTGAGCCTTGGAAATCAACATGAGTATCTTTGAAGGCTAGTTGTAACATATCCTTGCACCTACTCAAGCATTCTTTTAGACGTCCAAACATGCTATTCATCTTTGTAATAATCATGTTAGTATAACAAATATTCTTTAAAAATTTGAATTGTCAGCCATGAAAGTCATACCTTCACATTTCAAGCTAAGAGATAAACAATAAATATCATGGAAATGAGAAGCAAATATTATACTTGTCCACATACTTATTCTATTTCGTTGAAATGTGGCAATGAGAACTTACCAGTGCTAGATAAAAAGGGATACTCAACTTTTGCCATAGTTCTTGAGAAACACTACCGGGAATGATAATTCGGGCTCATCATTAGCTGAACAACTGCAAAAGAACTCTATGTATAGTGTAATTCACTGTCCTCGATGCTGGATAGGTACAATTGAGTTGAGCCCAAGGAGATATCATCGGAAATGTGAGCCCCAAATTTCCAAATTTTCAAACCCTTCATCATATTGAGACATCTGCATATGGAAATTACCGATAGGAGTAACAGGATCCGCGTCCTTAGGTGCTTCATCTAATATAACGACAAAAGGATTTGTCCAATCTTCATTAGCGCCACCAAGAGGAGGAACAATCATATCATCTTCAATTGTGGCTTCAATATCCTTCCTCTTGGCGATCAAGACATCTTCATTCCAAATCTGTGTATTAATCTGGCTTGAACTGATCCATACTGACTTCTTGTTCTTTTGTGAACGACAGGAAAACTTTATTGACTCTTCAAAATATGTGCAACTAGGTAGCTCGAAAATAATATTGCTCGGTCTCGAAGAATCATATATTGGCGGGCCCATAAACTTCCCATAATTGTCATCTTCAAGAATCTTGTCAGTCCCTTCCAGGAGGCCCAAGATATCATAAGAAATCGTCAGTAACTTGAGGATAAGGAGAACTCACCACCTCTTTATATTCTTGAGTTCTTCAAGGAAGGCTTCTTGGTCCTCATTTTTGTGAATGGTATCATCTTTAGCTTCGGGAGCAACTTTATCTTTAGACATAAGGCCTATGATGTCATCAACAAGGTATTGAACAACAGTTTCTTCAAGCAAGCCTTATGAGGCTTGATCTTCATCATGGATATTTTCAGTAAGGACTTCTTCATGCTTTTCAGGGATCGGGAGAATTTGGTCGTCTCTACAATTCTCTTTAATGTTTTCTTTCCTAGAACCATTGCTTTGCCTTTTTGACATAGGGTATCCATTACTCGTGCTTTAATGGGCACCAACAACTGGAAAATACCTGTATCAGCTTTGCTAAGGAGGATATTATATCCTTTCCCAATTGTCAAAACCAATCAAGTCCATCATCATCTAAATGCCATATGAATGCCTTCATGTATGTTTCCTCATCTCTTTGCATGACAAAAGATGAAACATTTTTCATAAAATCCTTGACAAAGTATAGGGGATCATCATCTTCATTAAAGAATCCTGCCAGAAACACTTTTGGTAACTGGTTCAAATCGTTTGGAAAGACAAGAGGAGCAAACTGTTCTTTGGGAGTTATCCCGACTGGTTCCTTCATGGGAACACAAATCATGGCCTCAAGAATTTCTTCGTTAAGAACATGACCCCACTCTTTCTCGAATGCCTTAACTAGTTGTAAGAGTGAAGAAAACCCTTGGGAAGGAAAACCATGATACCAATCACTTATATCCTTATTATGCTGCAAGTCAAGAGATCACAAACCTCTCCATTCTTAGATCCTCATCCATAATATCCCATGCTATAAGATACTCTCTGAATTTCACGATATGCTTTGTAGCTGTATCTTCATGTCGATGGAATCATGGGATGGCCTTGGTTGACCCGCGTTTATGTAATTAATTTGGATATCTTGGAACATTTGAGAAATCCAATGGAGCATATGGATTATGTAGCCATATAATCCTATTATTGAGTTGGCCTAGCCCTTGTAGGGTACTTCTTTTTATTTTCTTCAGTGGGAGTCTCCAGGAGAGACGAAAGTACTAAACAAGAACATACCTGAGAGGATGGAAGAAGCAAATGCCAATGGAGTCACCATATAAGACCTGCATGGTTAGTCCTTAATAATAATATACTTGAAATGGAAAAGACGAGGACTCACATTGAGTTCTTACCTAATTGCCATTCTTGCCAAGGGTGTGAATGACTCCGAATTATCCACTTCAATCTTTGAAATGTAATTGGCAACGACGCCGAAAATGTCACTGATCAAACTAGCAGGCTAGATGTGTAGCATCGATGGTGTACTTATGCTAGTGAATGGCAATCATATGAGAGACTTGGACGTTTGTGACCTTTGTCCAAGCTCTCAACTTCTTCGGGATCCAATGTTGTCCCAAGGGGAAAGCCCTTTAATGCACATGCCAATGCAATTGCAAACACCACTACCTCCAATAACCTTAAGACAAGATCAACGACTTCAATGGAGTCAAACAAAAAATTAAGATATACTAGAGAGGTTTTATCAATCAAGTATAGTCAGCCCATTAATACAATTGTTTAGCATACGATCGATATGAAATGCAAGCCTGCAGCAAGAAGTACATGCATCAATTTTCTATCAAACATCAATATTAGATAAGAATGCTTGTAATTGCAAAATGACAACGATTTATCAAGATGTGACAACCTTAGGATTCAAATTTCAAACCATGGAAAACCATTAATCATGACAATCGATTAGAAGCCTATAACTTTCACTTAGAAACAATGGCAGCCAATAGGTTACCTCTGTTGATTAAGTTGTCATTGATGCCAACGTTGTCTGGTCATTGATGCCAACTGTTGAGTCCTTGTTGCCCCTTGTGGTTGTTTGTGTTAGAGGAGCCCTTTTGACCTTGTCCAAGCCTAAGATTGAAGCCCTTGGAGGCCTTGGAACAATGGCAAAAGCCTTGGTTACCCATTGACTTGGTTAGGTGCCCTAAGTCGTATCTTGGTCCCATTTTAGTCCATTGTCGAGTTCCTTGATCCTGGTTGATCTTTGGTTACTGGTATTTGTGCTGCTTGTTATGCTTGTACTTGTTTTGGTCTCTTGATTGGTTGTTGGATGGATGACGTGGCTCATGTGTGTAAGTCCCTTGATGTGTTGATGGTGGATCCCATTGCTTGCATTGGATGGTCTTCAGGTTGTTGAGTTCTTGTGGGGTCCTTAAGCCTACAAGCTTAGATCTTGATCCTCTTGCATGTGGAGACTTGGGTCTTGGAACCCACACTTATGGTGGTATGTTGGAACCCCTTCTTATGGGGTCCATGGTGTTCTTGGAAGTTTGGGTCTTGAACCCACACATATGGTGGTTTGATGGCCCTTGGACGCTATATGGTCATTGGCATGTTGTAGCCTTGTGATCATGGATATGAAGCCCATAAGGTGTTGCAAACTAGTGATGAGGTCTTTGTACCCCTCTTTTGTACTCTTATGGTGATGAAGATATATAGTGGAACCGGTGGATATGTTTTTAATGATACAGAGACCTTGAATATGATGATGATATTCTTGAAAATGTCTTTGTTCCCACTTGATTGGTGGTCTTGGGGTTCTTGATCCCCTTGATATGATGAATATATGGTGGAGCCCTCCTCCTTGTTGATGCGAAGTCTGTGGATGTGAAGACCATTGAATCCCTCATGCTTTTGATGATGTCCATTGAAGCCTTTGACCTTGGAACTTATGCATAAGGTAACATGGTGTTTGGCACCTTTATGTGTGGAGTCTTGATGTCTTGTACAAATTGAAGAATTTAAGAATATCGGACCAAGTAATTGCAAATAATCCCATCTTAGGAGCATCTCTTAAGTCCACGTCAATCCCTTTTCGTTGATATGTGGAGCGTCTCTTAAGTCCTCACGGTTGAAGAGATTTTAATTTTTAAAGTTGTCAAGACAAATTTACCTCATCTTTTGGTCATTCAACCGAACAAAAAACAATTACTTTAATTAATTATTAATTTGTTATTTACATATCGGCATAGTCAATTAAACATTGAAAATTTTCATTTATTCATGAATCAAGTCTCTCTTTGGTAGTTCACAACTCTTGGAGAAAAGTGTAGAGCTTTGTGGAGGAGAAATTTTTGGGCATCTTTGAGGATTGAAGAGATTCACTAAAATTAGCATAACGTTCTCATACGGAATCATAATTACAAAATTCTTGGCTCATTGGAAAGCTTGTTGCAAGGGCTATGTGATGAAATGATCTAGAGTTTCTTTTGGTTTGTCTATTGTTTCTTCATCTTGTGATCTTTGAAAAGGTTGGTTCAGTTGAGTGGGGTTGGCACAGGTTGCCTTATGTGCAGTTGGTTCGACTCACACTATATGAGTTGTATGAGCAGTTGGTTTGATTCAGGTGGATTGACTTTGGTGTGCTTTTGGTTAGACTCAGATTGACTGAGTCGGATGATGCAAGCAACAGATTGATTAGACATATTGTTTTGCACAGGGTCTTGGTATAGGTTATTGGTACAGGTGTGGTGCAGTGGTTTGTTGATGAGAAGTGGTCAGCAGTGACAGTTGTTGTGTAGTGTGGTGCAGGTTGAGTAGTGCGGTGTAGTGTAGTACATGTGTTGATTAGCAGGTCCGCAGGATCAGTGTGGTCGTGGTTCAACAGTTTCTATCTTCATATTAGGGTGTTAGGACGAGGCAAGGAGATCTACGGAGCTAGGATTTCATTCAGGTTGTTGCCTGCAAATCAGGGGGTTGTAGCCTCCTTCCAGTTGTAGCTGGAGAATTGAAGTCATTGTAACAAGGGGGTTGTTGCCTCTTGCCAGTTATTGTTGGAAAACTATTATTATAAGGCTTCCACGGTTTTTCCCCCAGTACTTGGGTTTCCATGTAAAAATATTGTGTACCGTGTTTTGCTATGCTTCTTATGTGATGATGAGCTATAACTGTTGATATAATGATAGCGACGTACTCTGCATAATATTAAATAAGTTGTTGATAATTGTTATTGTTGAAAAAGTAACAAAAGCTATACACACTGTTCACACCCCCCCTCTCAATGTGCTCGGTGTGTCCAACAACCTCTACTTACACTTTAGCAATATGTCATATGGTTCATCATTCAACAATAGTATCCATTCAATCGTAAGGTAAGTAAACTGTTATTACCAGTATCAAATATGTCATTTATATTAACAATTACTAGCTAAGGAAAGGAGATATTAGCATTCACCTGTGGCACTTGAACACCTTAAGACAAACATACATATATTATGATATATTTCTACCCTTTTATTCATCAAAATCATTGTTCATGAGTATAGATATCAGCCACACTATTATTCAAACTTCAGCTACAAATTGGTAATAATTGACAGTGCAAACGTGATTTAGCATCTCATGATAAAGGTCTAGAAGAAAAGCCTCAGAACTGTTCCACTCATACTGCTTTAAGGAGAATAAAGTGTCTGAAAAATCAACTGCCCTAAACAACAACAGGAGCAGCAGTTAGACAAGGCCTTCACATTCCAAACGGGTTATCTTCATGCATCAATAATGTCCTGAAGATGAGCCAAGGATGGCTTGAAACGTAGACAATGAACCATTACCTACTGGTCACTTCAAGTCAAAAAAATGTAGAAACCCACAAAATTGGCAACTGCTGCAGAAATTCTGATTAGGGTTCTGACAGTTAAAACAAGCTTATATGGGTGACGCCCTAGGGTTATTAGGGCCAAAATGGCAGGCTGAGATTTTAGGAAAGTAGCATAAATTTTTTTGGAGATATTTCAGTTTTTAGGGTTTTCTAGAAACATAAGATTGCAAACCTAAATTAACCATGCAATTGCAATATTTATACATGAATATACTGAATTTTGAAAAAAAGATGACAAAATTGGGTTTTTTAAGAATAGTATCTCAAACCCTAGGGCAAGATGGATGGTGACCAACCTCCCTCTTGGAGTAATTCCTCTTCTCTTCCAAACTAGGGAATCCAACAACAACCTCTAGTGTTCGTTGGAGGATCCTAATTTAGGTGGAAATCAAAGATCTAAGGCCCAAACAAGAGAACTCCCTTCAAGGGATGTTTTCTACCATGCAAAAGTTGACCAAAGGCTGGTAAGAAACCCTAAATCAGAAAGAAATGCAGCATTACAACCACCATTTAATCATCAAAGAAGCATAAACTGACCAACTTTACCAAGAACATCAATCCTTGAGCTTGTGTTAGTCCAACAATTCTAGCATCAGCCTTGCAAGTGCATAGAAACCCTAGAAGATACTCCAATTTCCACTTCAAGCTTAAGGGAAAGTCATCCAAGAGGCGCGCATCACTTTAGAGAGTCCAAGAAGGGTAAGAAAGTAACATAATGTTTTTTGATCCCAGGTGTTGTGTTTTACAAATGAAAAGTGAATGGATATTTGTATCCATTTTAGCATAAGACTTTAATTTTTTATTGCTGTGCTTTACAAATGAAAAGTGAATGGATCTTTATATCCATTTTAACACAAAACTTTAATTTTTTATCAAGCCTACATGCCAATTTGAAATTAAAACAAAATAATACTAAAATATTCCAAAATATGACAAAATTAGGGCATGTCACCCACTTGTTGGGGACTAATCCCTAAAACCAACATAAACTGATGAAGAAACTAAAATAAGCAAGCCACAGCCTCACTGTGACTGCAAGAGTGAGCCTAAGGAGGACATTGTGCTTCTACTAATCCCAAATTGATGAATGAAGTCCCTCAACACCCCCCTTGCCTTAGCTTGAGGCTTGATCAATCATGAAGACATCAAGGGGTCGATTAGGTCAGATGGTGTAAAATCAGCTGCAGAGAAGGTCCAAGTGGGGTCTGAGAGGGGTGGTAGACTGCAGGATGACCTCCCTATATGAAGTATGTAGATTTTTCACTAGTTTTCAGCCACCGGTTTAAAAGTAAAATTTAAAACTGTTTATGACATTCTTAGAAATTTAACATACTGGAAATAAATAGTAAATTGTCAGACTTTAAAACACTGCTGTAACTACTCTTTTTCACTGACAGAATAAATATCAGCATGCCATTCAACACACAGAACACAATAATTTTCAGCCAATGGCCCTGGGAAAACCCACAAGGGGAAAACCAGTCAGAGAAAGAGAATGTATTATTTCTTCAGGATAAAAAATCAGACATTTGTTTACAGTAAAAAATCTACTTATCTCAACCCAGAAAATGACCCAGTAGTCCATCTCGGTTTCCGTGCTATTGCTGCCTTGATTTCTGTGCAAAACCTTTTTGAATAATGTGCCAGAAATATCAGCAATAAACTGCCCTCGAAAACTGTGCCATGCTTCTCAGGATCCATACTATATGGTCAGCATTTAATGCTGCTGTATGGCCTCGTTTTCTGTGCCACAAAAACATAACTCTGCCTCGGGAACTGTGCCTGAATAAACCACCTCGAAATCTGTGCAAAAGAGTACAGTCTGTACGGACCTCGATTTTCATGTTGTACAGCCCGTGTATGGCCTTGAAATTTGTGCCAGGTACAGACAATTAAATGCTGTCCCTCGGTAAATGTGCCCAGTAATTCCTCGATATTTGTGCCCACAAACAGTACGGTACGGATGCCTTGGTAAATGTGCCAACTCTGTACCCTTCCTTGATATTCGTGCCCAATGTACTTTTCTCCAGCAAGCTGTTTCGATATGCGTGCTCACTCTCTCCTTCAGCTTTCTTCTCTTCTCTCAAGAATGAATGCAAATGCCTTTTCCTTGTTTTTTGTCCAAAACCCTAGGTAGGTGAAGATGCATCTAATCCAGTGGCTAAGAATGAATTAGATCGATGGTTGGAATTAAATGCTCATATTTTATTTCTAAAATATTAATTTCACTCACCCACTTAAATTTATCAAAAACTGCCTTTAATGCTTAAAGTCAAATTAAATGTGACATAAATCATTTAATGCAAGGTTCACTTTATTTCCCTTCACCAAGTGACTAAGGCTAAAGTCACTTAGGGAAACACTTCCCTAGGTACAAAATTAACAAAGTATAGTACCCCTCAAGAGATAATAGGATGGAGGTCATCTAACCTAATGGCTCACCCTTGGAAGCGCTAGACACCAACTCCAGGGTCAAAAACCCCAACAAAGGGCAGTCATCAATGCCATTAAGCCATGGTACTTCCAAGAGCAAAATCAAGGGGCTGGGCCATGGCCAACCATATACGGGAAGCCTACACTTGAACATTCGAATTCCTCCTTTCCCAAAACGACCTACTAGAATGTTGTAGAATTGCAGAAGCGTAACACATTGTTTGCTTTTTTTGATTGTAAATAAGTTTATGTGAATACAAGAAGTATTTTTCATAAGAAACGAGTCTGCTCTTAGGTGTTAGTGTGCGAATGCATATGCCTATTTAAGCCAGAGATTGTTTATTTAACCTTGTTGCAAAGTACATTGATTTAGGGTTAGGCCTTAGGGGGAGTGGTTCTTTATTCTTTTTCTTTTCAAAAATGTGTTTTGTATTACACATTATTGCACAAAAATTAGAATACATCAAAGCATGCGTATAAATGGGCAGTATAGTGATTCTACCTCTCCCTACATAGGTAAGGATTGCCTACATATCCATCTTAGGCCCAATACAAACCGAGTCTACATTCTCAAAGAAAATTTTAATTTTGGCACAAGCTTGAGTTGCTGATTCTTCTATGAATGCCAGTCTTCCCCAAATGAAAGGAGATATGTCCCCATTGAATGTACCTTGACATCTCAGCCATACTGTTTGATCTTCCACTTGTCTCCTAAGCTGCTTCATTTTGAATGAAGAGGGTTGATGGAAACGATGGTGTACTCAAAGAAAATCTACTCTTAAAATATTTGGCAGCTCTGCACTCACAGCAAACAGTTTTGAAATTTTTTCTTCATGACAGACAATGCAACAATCATTGGACAGGCATGACTGGGAACAGTGTCTTTAACAACTAGGTTTTGGTTGATAACCAACCATCCAAATACCTTGGTCTTGTAGGATGAGTGGGCTTTCCATAGATATTGACATCACCTAATGAATAACTTCCATGCTTGTCAAATGCATAACTTTGGAATTATAAAAGTTCTGGCATCTCCTATGGCCACCTTGCTGATGCCAAAAGCAATCGTTATTCCAGTAACATGGACAACGTACTCTTTGTAATGTTGAACAAATATCTCCTAATACAGTGTGAATAACCATTTCTATAGCTTGCACTCAAACTTAGTTCCCAGTTCCACAAATATGTTGGAGGCATGTCAATCCCAAAAGGGATGCCCAAGCAACTTATAATTTGTCCAGGTTAAATAACTTTCCACCTCTTGACAAGCCATTCAAGGAACTGGTCCTGCCCAATGATAAGGACATCTGCCTTTTTCTCCCTAACGACTGTGCTAGCTGCTCTGGAGAATACATTGACGCACTGTATTGTCCCTCTCTATAGAACTCTGGAAAGTCTTCCTGCCTAGTAATACATGTTTATGCTAATCATTTTGTCTGTAGTTCAAGTGAAGTTAGCGTGATACGTCATCAATTTCTCTACAGAACTCTGGCTAAGCTCCAGGACTCAGAACTGAGTCATGTGCAAAATATACATTCAGCAGCTGTTCTTGACCAGGAGGAGGATGTCTTTAATCTTCCACTTCAGCTGAGCAGCTTTAAGAACATATCTAAAAGGGGAGAAAAGCGTTTTATGTGTAACTATTTGCTGCAATAACATGCAAATAGTTGCACACAAAAAAAGGTAAAAAAAGGAGAAAAAAATGAAAATAGGGGGCAAGAGGGCACCTTTGCAGCAAAATTACTAGAAAATTATCCACAAAAATTCTTGTTGAGGCATTAGGAAATGTGTGTCAATGGCCTGAGCAAAGAAACTCCCAAACCCCATCCAAGACATCTAAAATGAAGTTCCACTCAATCCTATCATAAGCCTCGTGAAAGTCAATCTTCAGGAAAATTGACCTTTGTCCAACTTACCTTGCTCACTCTTTTACTTACCTGGGCTCTAAGAATATTGTCTAATATGCATTATCCCTTTGATTCCTGTTTAATTAAATCTCACAATCCTTGCAGGATTGGATTTAGTCTTGTTGGCTAAGGCTCTAGCTAAAACCTTGTAAGAGACACTAAGTACAGCGATGGGTCTCCACCCTCCCACCATGTCTCATTCGCCAAAGTAATAAGTTTGATCAAACCTGTAGTCACATGCTCTGAATAGCTTTTGTTAGAAGTTAGAACTTATTGGAACCCATTCATACTTGGGTGATTTATTCTCTCAGATTTGTCCTATATTGCATTGAATACCTCATCCTTGACCAAGGGCCATGATCATAGCTGTTGGGAGCAAGAGTGAAGCGGGATCGCAAAGTAGGAAGCAGGAGTGCGAAGCTTCAATATCCAAAAGATTCCGAGAGCAAAGCGTTTTGGGAGTGTTTTTTATATAATATATCTTGATGCATATATAATTGAAAAAAACATGCAAAATGGTGAATTCGTTGCAGAAAATATTAAAACATAGATCTTTGTAGTAGATTAAAGATAATCATCAAAGCATTAACCATTTAGAATACAAATAACATCAAAGATCTAGCAGTTCTAACTTATAGCATTGCCATCAAATGGTCAACCATAACATCAACCTTCAAGTTTCAAGTTTCAACAGATAACATTCGTCATCAACGAACTGTTAGAGATAAACATTAACCATAACATGAAATTGGGATCATAATCGAAGTGTTGTAACATGAAATCTAAGTAGCATGGGTACCTGTACCCAGGGGAGGGTATGTGTACCCATATCGGATATCCATGTACCGAATACCTTGTACCCATGTACCCTGTCGTACCCAAAACTTGGCCAAAGTACCCGAGACGTTTGATATGGATTCAGGGGATGTTGACTGCAGAGGGTATGGGGTACCCCAATTTTAGGGATGCCTAGAGACCAGTTTTGTATGGGGTACCCTACCCCTATTTTGGGGATGCCTAGGGACCAGTTTGGTACCAGCCCATCCAATTTTGTACGAGTGACATTAAAGTCAGTAATATTTGAATGGTAATATTAAAGTGACATTCTCCATATCTTTCATTTTTTATCCTCTACTTAAATTTTTAACATTACAATTAATTGTTACAGGATGTTTGATTGTGGTTCTAACCTCCTTGGACTTCATATGCAGAAAGTAGAATTTAGACCCCATTCAGAATTCAACAAACTTACAGTTTTCAGGAATTTCAGGATTGCAATGTTCCACTGGATTCTATCATGTATGAGGGTGTTGGATTGGCATTTAATCAAGCACTTCAACCTCTCTCTGTACCTTGATGTTGGTGGTGCTTATTGTTGAATTCCTTTGTCATGACTTTAACAAAAATGTACCCTTCACTCAAGCAAAATCACTTATTACACATGTGAAGCTTTTTCTAGCTTATTTTAACACTTAGATTAGGAAATTTCATCAAAACTGACGGTGTTGACTAATGTGCTTGGAGGACAAGCTTCAAGGTTCAAGGTAGAGGCAAGGGCTAGAGGCTATAGGAGAGGGCACATGCTGATATTGATGAATATGATCCAAATATAGGCAAGGATTTTGATATGTAATTATTTGTTGTAGCATGAAGTTTTTTGGACTCTATAGGCCATTTAGCCTCTTTGTTTATGTATTTTGGGTCAGATATGGATTTCACTTGATGTTTTAATGAAATCAACAGTTCAAACTTCAACTGTAATACCATGTTTACAGAAGACAAATAATTCTGAGTTCTCGAAGTTAGATTCTAAATTGAAAAAGACATTTAAACTATCTACTACAAATATTTATACTATCTACTCAGCTTTCTCAAGGCTCTTGCCAGGAGCAATTTCTAATTTCTTCTCTCGTGGTCTAGTAGCAACAAGAATTGTCTTGGGAGCACGGGGAATGTTTTCTGGGGCACAGTGAATCGTTGTGGGAGCATGCTACCCACTGGAGCAAGCTTTGGGGGTGGGAGAATGAGCCGGGGGGAATCTTCCACGTAACCAGGGCCATGATAGATGGACTTTCTCAAATCATTGTACTTTAATAGGTACAGTATGTGTAATGGCTTCTTTGGTCTCTTTTCTATGAGCATCACATCCTGTGGGGTAGGATTTGAAGTATTGAACAAATACTGACTGGAGGGAAATGATTGACCTGGCTGTATGAACTATTCTCAGGACCTTGTCCAGATCAGAGGTGAACATTGTTTGGATGTGATCTTTCATATATATATATATTAATTGTATCTTAATGGCTAACATCCACCACCTATCGAGAGTTGGGATGCTGCTTACTCTGTGCAATCATGGCCCAACTTAATGGTCCCCTTATGGGTAGTGCACTGTCCACTACTTTTGAGGAATTGAACTCCGGTGGGGCTAAAGCAGTGCCCCGTTTTGACTGGCTTGTCTCACCTCTAGTGGCATTGGTCTTATATATGTGTGTAATTTCATAATCTTCTGTCTGAACACCAGAATGATATTTAAGCCTTAAAATTTGTTTGAAGGCCTGTTTTCATTTTAAGTATTTTAGGGTTGGAAACTTGGATAAAGTGGTATGTTTGTAGGTTTGTTCAAACTGGGGAAAGGGTTTCATAGTGCAAATGTAATGATTATATCTGAATGGAATTTTTCTGTATTCCACATAGCATCATTATGAATTGATGTAAAAGAAAGGGCTCATGTCCCTGCAAGCAATGCAAATCTGATGAACATTTTCATGTTCTGTAGCATCCATTTCTTGATATATCTTGCTTGTGATTTTTGTGTTCTGTTTTATCACCTGCTGTGTAAAATAAGTGATGAACTGGAGTAATTGAATAGAGCAGGCAAGGGAGCTCTGTGCAAAGGTTAATTCTTATACCTGTGTAGAGATACCAGGACCTCAAGGAGGAATGACTATATTTGGAAGGATTTCAAGGTCTTGAGCAGATGGTGATTGACTGAGATTAATAGGGAGTTCTAAGCTCAGTTTCAAATTTCAATTTAAGCTCTGACACAATGGACTTGGCATGACGACATTGGAGGTCGAAAGGAAGGCAACAATTCGATGTTAGCAAGAAATATATGAAGTATAGAGATTCCAGGCTCAAAATAAATAATCATGAAATAGGAGAATTTGAAATGAAATGCTTGAAAGACTTATGAAGGTTAGCAATATATTTACAGGGAAGATATAATCCAGGTGCAAAATTGGACTCTCGAAACAGGAGATCCAAAAAACTAAATTTTGAATTGGTCTTAATTGTACAAGGACCTTATATTTTCGAAAATACCAGAAACAATGGATATTTACTAGTAACTACAAACTTGGAATATGGTTGTGAAAAGGAAAGATACTCAAGTGTTTTTCCCCTGTAAATTTTCTCGATGAGATGCTTCTTATTATTACTGTGCAGCAAGCATGCCCTTTAATCTGGGAATATTACAATGCAAGGTAGTCAGCTTACAACGCTCTAGGAAGATCCCTTTGGCTAAGAAGACATAGGTGTGGGTTATGTATTCTGTAAAAGCCGCCCAGGACTTGCACCTTGCACAAATGCTTTAAAATGGCCTGCTTGCAAGGGCAATATGGCCCACGAAAAGCAAAACACGTTTCTTTGGGATTTGAACCTGGTTGGGGCTATTATGAAACAACCCCACTTTACCATCTTACCAAGCTGCTGTTGACTGAAAAATTAATAACAATGAATAGATTTACAAACTATGAGATTGAGGCAATAACTAGTCGTGTTTTCTTATTGTTCTCTTGAAATATTCTTGATTCCGTGTATGCGATGGTTGCAGGTAGCCTGAAAATGTTCTATTTCCTGTTATTTTTCTTTCTTATCTCTTTCATGTTCCTTTTCTAACGTCTTTAACGGCAATGAGTTTCTAATGTCTGCAGGGTGTATACATTACCTAGTAGACTGTAACAGAAATGGCAGATAAAGCTACAGACAGTGGGAGTGAGCCTATTAATGAGCAAGTTGTTGCAAACCGCTGGAGTGTCTTGAGAACGGAGCTCAACCAGCTTTACTCTAAGATTACGGAATTGGAGATGGAATTGAGTGAGCACTCGTTGGTTATAGGAGCAATTCAACCTTTGGACCCCACAAGAAAATGCTACAGAATGATTGGTGGGGTCTTGGTAGAGAGGACAATTGCAGAGGTTCTACCTGCTGTACAAAGGAACAAAGAAGGCTTGCAGGAGGTGATTGCTAGGCTTACAGAGGCGTTGCAGAAGAAGAAAAAGGAGATAGCAGATTATGAGGCTAAGTATAAGATCAAGATTAGGAGAGGAGATGATGAGATCCAAAAAGAGGGAGAACGGAAAGAAAGCTCAGCTCAAGGGGTTCTTGTTGGTCCAGCATGAATCATAAAAAATGGCTGAATATGTTCTAGAGTATTTGCATTTCATCAGTTGTTAGGTTCTCTTCCCTAGTTGCTTTTTTGAAAACTTTCACTAGAATTTTTGGGCTCGATGGTCAATCTAGATCTCTAAAGCAAGGTCACGCAATTTAAGTTGAAGTATCAACATGTTACTATATGAGAAGCTTTTGTTGGATCTCCTTGAAATATTGTTTCAATTGCCTCGCAGCATGTTAATGACCTAGACATGGAATTGGTCATTTGATTGCTTGTGTTAAATATTTCTGTGAACATAGGAGGATATTTGACTTATGTCTGAGGAAGCCAGTGAGAGTAACTGGTGATGTTTATGGCAGCTCCACATTACATGAATAGTATACTCCAGCAGCGATTATATTTCTCAATATTCAAACATATGTTGTTTTGTTTGATCACCTGTTTTTTCTCTACTCTGAGGTGGTTTTAGAAACTAGATTAGACAAGTAGGAGGTGGATTTCCTCTGAGCATTTTAGACTTTGAAAGCTACTAGTTTAATTGAAAAATGATGATATATTAGCCCCAAAGACAGTTAAGGGCAGGAAACTAGGCTGTTGGTTCCTGTCATGTTTGGAAAAATAAACTTGGAACACTGGCATTATTATTATTTGTACTTGTATCGTTTTTCATAAAGTAATATGGGTTTAACTGAATCGTTTAAGTCTCAATAACAGAAACAAATCGCATTGGGGTTGCAGGGTCAGTGAACGCTGATTGTGTATAACGCTGAAATGCCATGTATCACCTCTTTCCCATTTTTTTCTACATTCACTCCACTTTTGATGCTTACTGGGCCATTCTTGTATCTGCTTCCTTAATTTTGTTTCCATTCCTACGCTTTTATCTCATGGACACTCACACCGTGAATATCTAGTCTTCATTGTCTTTGCCCTATTTCTAATACCATTTTCATCTCTAACCTCCTTTGAAACGGGATTTTGAAAGCAACTCTCGTTCCTGGTGCAAACTCCCCCAAGTGATGATAGAATGTGGGCAATTAATGAGTACATAAAGTGGAATCTCATGTCTCACTAACTCAATAAATTTACACTGAAATCTGGTTTTTGATATTTATTGGTCCATTCTCATATTTATCTTTTTCTGTTTTGACTAAGTATTTTTTAATGATTCAAATATTGTATCAAAGAATGGTATTTTAGGCAATTATTTGTGATTGAAAAAATCACACATGTAATATTTAATAAAAATAATACAATTTACTATTATTAATTTTGGTGAATATTATCAATATAAGCATATTTTATATAAATTAAAGAAATCCTGTCCTTAAAAAATACCTTTTTTCTAATGCTCTACCTCATGACTCACATTGTGAATAGCTAAACACTACTTGCACAATCACATTGTGATATTTAATCTACATTGTCTTTGCCCTTCTCTACCTCATGACTCACATTGTGAATAGCTAAACACTACTTGCACAATCCACACATTGTGATATCTAATCTACATGTCTTTGCCCCAAGTGTAATAGTTCTCCACCTCCAACCTCCTTCGAAATGGGTTTTTGAAAGCAACACTTGTACCTTGTGCAAATCCCCCAATTGATGATAGAATGTGGGCAATTATCGGGTACATAAGGTGGAACTTAGAGTCTCACAAAACAAAAGTACACAGATTTAGTTTTCTCAATTTGTTTTGGTATTCAAGGGTTAAATTTGCTTGGTTCAAGTAATCAACATTATTATGGCAATTAGAGTGTTTTCCTTGGGCCTGCAATGGTAAGGCAATTGGCACTTGTGGTGGTTAAGTCCCCATAGGTCACTTATTCAATTTCTGCAGGTCAGTATTTACTCTTCACCTTGATTCCTCCCAGGAGTAGCAGGAGTTGGCATTCTCCGATGAAAATAAAAAATTAGAGTTTTATCCATAAAAGCCATTAAGTTGAAATAAATGCTTATGAATTTTGTTACAAACAGATTCTTAGTTGTTGGGCATGGCTTCTTGTGCTTATCATTTGTTATAATATTGTATGCATCTTTTAACAACTTTGCTTCCATTTGTTCTATTTTATGGCATTTGCTTATAAAATATTTTTGATCAATCCATCTCATCAATGTTGCAGAAAAAAAAATCTCATTATGGAGAACAAACAAAAGGTATTCGTAATAGAAAGAAACATGTTGTATTCAGGTTTTCATGTATCTCTTCTGAGATAGAATTCATATTATGGCAAAACCATAAGAGTTAAAAAGAAATGAATTTCCTTCATAGTGAAAATTGGGGAGGAAAAGGTAAGAGTGATTTATTTATGATCTTTTTTACAGGACATGTTCATTGGAAGCTTGGGAGGGGACGTTTATGTGTTACCAGCGAGGACATTGGTATCTTTCTGAAGCTCGTGGATTTTCCTCTTCTTCCATGGATGGAAGATGGCAATAACCACCAAAAAAAATATTGGTTTGTAAACTCAAGGGAATCAATGGAATTGGATCTCAAGACCTCTGTGAATTCAAATTGAAACATCTAGTGATATAGCTAACCCTATGGGGTACTTCCCTTGTCTTTCACTAATACTATGATATTATATGCTTCAACATACATGGCATTCGAAAAGAAACACACATATTTTATAACTTATGTTTTTAATACACTTAAGATAGAAATAACGTGGGTTGTTTGATTGGTTGTTGAATTAACAAATATCAAGAAAAAATGGATGGCACACGGTTAAAATATCAAAATTATAAAAAACTCTAATGTTGTCCATAATGATTTAGATGTAGCATGGGTTGTCAATTAATTATTGAAATAACAAATATAAAGATAAATGAAGGTGGAACTTGCTTATTGTATAGATAAAAATATGGAGTGATTGTTCTTATTGCTATTTGAATATTTTTAAAATATCTTGTTATAAATCTATAAAAGCCTTTAATTATGTACTTAATGATTTAGATATAGCATGAGTTGATCATTGGTTATTGAAATAACAAATATAAAGATAAATGAAGGTGGTGCACATAAATAGTGGAACATTGCTTATTGTATAGATAAAAATACGGAGTGATTATCCTTATTGCTATTTTAATATTTTTAACATGTCTTATTATAAAGTTAACTTCTTTGTATTGTGCTCGACTTTGTAAACATTTTAGGTAATTTTCTAAATATAGTTAATAGGACTTGTGTTGTATGTATTTAACGTTAAAATCTTGGGAACTATTTTACTATAGAAGCTGAATTACAAGTTAAATAGCCTTGATACAAAGATAATTTCATAAATATGTGGATATATTTTTGAAAAATAGCTAATAGTTGAAGAGCAACACAAAAAAATGTTGAAGAATGTAGCTTGGACATGTATTTTCACACAGGTTCATAGTGTGAATGTGTTGGAAGTTGGTAAAATATATTTTCTAATTCATTTTAATAATAAAGTAAAAGTTTTATGTAGTTGTTGGGTTTAATAAAGTGTATTTTTATATATTAGTAATCTTTGTTAATCTCAATTGTACATCTCATTGAGAGATTATGGTTTTGGCATATTAGACTTCAACTCAAGTATACAAGTAGGTCAAGATAGAGGGTTTTGATGCACATATACATGTATTCAAAGATAAGTCTAATTGGAAGACAATTTTGTTCGTTGGTTGAACATGTTTAGAGTGTTGAAGAGGAGTTGAGGTTGAGAAATACATAGAAAGTAGTGTATGGATTTTGTATAGATGGTTTGTACAATCATACAAATTATGTATGAACATGTATGCTCAATCATATGTATTTCATACTGTTGTAGGAAATAGTAAGTGCATTTGTACATTTAGGGTTGTACAATTGTCCAATAGGTAGCATGCAATTTTCTCATTTTCCAATTGGTAGTTTGTCTTAAAAGGTGCGTAGCTCTAGTTTTTGGTTGTATAACACCATTGTAAGTTTGACAACTCGTGGAGTTTTTCTTGCAAGCTTTGATTTGTTAATGAAACACTGATTTGAAGGAGTAATTACTTGTGTATTGTGCGTATTGTTTATATGCTTCTGCTATTTACTTTCAAGTAAAAATGTTTGATTAAGTTTGCAATATTCATTTATATTAGACCTTCTTTTATTGAGAGGATACAAGTTAGTAGGTCAATTGTTGGAAACAACTATTGGAACCAACTTGCAAGAACCAGGAGCAACAATTATAAGGTTTCAAAGGTAGTGCTTACAAGAGTTGAGAGATTGTGTTAGAGCTTTGAGATGACATCAGGCTAGTCTTGAGTTTGAGGATAGATTGAAAGCTGCCTCACATTTTTTTATTTTGGAAAGCCATGGTATCTTGTATTAGAAGAGAATGATCTCTAAGATATCGTTGAGGTTGTAGTGACTTCGCCAATAGATCTATAGGCATTGGTAGTTCACAATAAGAAAGAAGTGAAAGCCAAGCAGATGATCATGGATTTAATAAAGGATTATTTGATCCCCCATATATCCAAGAAGAAGACAATGAATGAGACGTTCAATGCCTTGGTTAGCCTTTATGAAAGAGGGAACATAACAAGAAGATGATATTGCATAACAGACTCAGGTGAAAAGATGATCAAATCAAGCACAATTACTAGTTACTTGACAAAGGTCTCAAAGATTCGTGATCAATTTGCAGTAGTTGGGTAGAAGGTTGAAGACAAAGTGCTAGTCAATATGGGCATTTAATGGGTTTCCATCTTAATGGGAAGCATTTGTCTAGGGTGTTTGTGCTTTGGAGAATCTTTTCTCCTAAGAAAGAATGTGGGATGACTGTATCTAGGAGGATATTGGCCCCTTGCGTGGAGTCAAAAACTTGGAAGTAGGGAGGTGACAATGACCATGCCCTATTTAGTCAAAGAAAGGAGGGCATGCAAATGACCTGGCAAGGGTAAGGTAAAGACTGATGAGTCAACCTCATATCTAGGGAAGAAAGACTTGAGTAAAATCAAGTACTTCATATGTCATAAGCATGACCATTATGCATCACAATGTCTAGAGAAAAATAAGGTTTAAGAAAAGAATTAGGTAATAGCCTCAACTAGATGAACGATATTGCCTCCAGTTTGAGACCGATTTCTAAATGATATAATGCCTTTCTACGAACATTGTGTTGATGTTTGGACAAAGTTGGAGATGTTTGAAGTTTAAAACTTTTATCAAACAATTTCAACACTTATGAATTTCATAAATCAACCACATATGAATCTTTATATCAACCACATGAATCTCATAAATAAACCAACCACATGTAAATCTCACAATATATCAGCCACATAAATCATCTTCATAAATCAGCCATATAAATCAATCAACCATGAGAGATAAGATATACCTTGGGAAAACCCTTCAAACACGGAGGATGAAAAACCCAACAATTCTTTGAGTATGATAGATAGATTTGCTTAGAATGGTTTACAACACATAAGTAGATTGCTCGATAAGAGATATTGCCACAACAATAGAGAAGAGAGAATTTGACTTTGCTGCTGACCTGACGTTCCCTCCTATCGTAGATCCTATTGTGACTCATTTGGTAAAACTTGCTCGACAAATACACAAACTTTCCATTTTTGCGGCCACTCTTGAACAATGGCCTCTACATCTTCCTTGATCAATTTATAGTAGTTGACGAGCCACTGGATCTCTTTGTGCCTTTATATACATATGGTGAGGCCCTGCTTTGAACCTCACAATGTCTTTGAATGTTGTTATTGCTTGTGTGTCTCTATGCATTGTACCTTCACAACATTATGTTGGATGGCCTCCTTGTGCAAATAAAAATTAATGTTGTTGTCAACTTGTCTCCTATTATCATTGAACTAAAGGTTCGCATACCTTGCATCCAAGCAATAACCCCTTTTATCCATAACTTGATAGTCCTTCGTCTCTATCGACACAACAAATGAAATTAAAATTAACAACCATGATAATTAAAAGGCATACCTTTATCCTGACTATTTGCACAATCAATGAGAAATTCATTTAAGAGGAAAGTAGCCTAGTTCATTTGTACACCTTTTGCACACTGTTTCATTGTTGTAATGACAAATGTAGGCACCTGGTTTGGGTAACACTTCCTTGGTACCGTAGTTTCTAGTTTCTTTGTCGTGAAGTGCACTACATGATCTCGTTGACTAAATTGTCATTGATGCCAACAGGCGTGTTGATGTGTCTTGGTTCCCCTTGAGGAGCCCCTACGGGTTAGAAGTCTGTTAAGTGATTATCAATGTCAAAGGGGACCTTTTGACCTTGTCTAAGCCCAAGTCTGAAGCCCTTGGAACCCTTGGGACCATGCCAAAAGCCCAGTTCACCCTTTATTGTGTTAAGTTTCCCTAAGTTGTTTCTATGGTTCCTTAGGCCCTCAACCTATGCCCTAATACCCTAGAAAGTGTCATTCGTGGGTTGAAGAAGTTGTAGAACTTCAAAGAGACCAAATGACCCTTTCTGTGGTCATTTGTGTTTTAATAAGGTCATGGTACCCTAGAAGAACTCTAGGCACTTCCACACTCGATGGTTTAATGGTCCTTGTACCCTTGAAGGAATGATGGAAATGATGTGGGCCATTTGTGTGTTGATACCCTTGAGATAGTCATAATGTTTAAGGAAAGTCCTTGGACCCACACACTTGATGGCTTGATGGTCATGAGGATGGGGTCCTTGATGTTATAATGAATCTTTGATGGCACCCTTATATACGATGACTTAACATCAAACCCTAAACTTATGACAAGTAAGACCATTAACAAAAGAAGTAAAATAATTAAAGCTTAATAAATGACTCACCTTTGGAACCTTTCTACCATACTAGAACCATGTTATTTGAAATTCGCTTGAAGTCTAGGGATCCTCACACACATGATATTTCATGTTAATCCCTCTTGAAATGAAGTGCCGGTCCCATGAAGTAATTGAGTGATAAAACATTTTTAAAATTAATAAACATTAAACCTTCATGAAGTTGGCCCTACCTAGCTCTCTCAACGCCTAGCTTGTGTATTTATACACGAGGATTACCATAACGAATACATCAATGAAGCTTATAGCTTGTAAAGTAGCTGACGCAACCTTCATCCAATTTTTAGACCGATTTCTCTTGGGTAGTCAACAATTAATCCATTTTGAAGTTACTGCTTCCTTCTTTACCAGCTTACAACCCGAATTTATAAGTTTTATACAGTCCAAGTTTTTGATGATGGAACGGAGCCTATTACAGTGATTTCTTTGAGGTTAAAATAGTCTGATTTTGAGGTCAACTACAACACTTATACGTAGTCCAAATCTTTCCTCAGTCTCGAATTTTCAAAGCCTTCCTCAGCATAACAACCCCGAGTTTTAAAAGTCTTCTATAGTATACATACAATGATAATCATCTACAACAGTTACATAGTCACTTACTCAACATACACACAGTCCCAAGTTTTAAGAGTCATCTACAGTTTGAGCAGTGGTTAAGGCCATCTTCAAGTCCAAGGTTTGTCTTGGGTCTTCTGCAACACACATACACAACCCAAGTATGAGATCTTGACATGCACTATTTATAAGGTATGATCAATACATACTCTATGATGATAATGTATATGAATGATGCATACTTAATGCATACCTGTTAATGCTTTATGATAATGCATTCCTATATACTATGATATACCCTCTATGATGATGATGCATCCTATGATGTGATGATGCTCTCCTATGCACTATGATATACCCTCTATTACAATGATGGATGCTATGATGTGATGATGCTCTCTAATGTAGTATGATGTACACTCTATGATGATGATGCATACATGATGCATACTATGATGATGTACACTTGATATTTATGATGCATGGCACAATGCATACTATGATGACGATGTATACTTGATGATGATGATGCACACCCTATGACAATGATGCATACCCTATGAAGATGATGCATGCTTATACACTATGATGATGCATACCTCATGAACAGTGAAAGCAAAGCAGAACTACTTGATGAGTGACTGTGTATGATGAAGTGTACAATGATATATATAAAAAGTGTGTGGTAGTAAATGAATTATTAGTATAAAGTGATGACTTGGCATGATAAGAGAGCAGAGGTTATAAGCAACAAGTTCAACGATTGGTTTTGATAGGTACACAAGTTCAATATTCTTCTTCTTCAGGGCGGTAGGGTGGTGCTAGGGATTACAATCTTGTGAGTTAAGCTATTGTAGCAACTTGTCAGTTGTAGCTGACGAAGTTCAAGGGGTTGTATCCCCTTTCAGTTGTACCTATAAAAGTTGTATTAAATTTGTTACCCTAGTTGTTGATGGGTCAAATTTATTTTTAAAAAGGATTCCATGGTTTTACCCTCAGGACTTGGGTTTCCACGTCAAAATATTGTGTAATGTGCATTTTGTTATTTCCATGCACATTGATAATATGGTATGATTGGTGATTAACAACTTGCTCTTGATTACAAATTTTATAATTGTACAAATACCTTTTCACCCCTCTCAGTATTTCAACAATTGGTATCAGACCAGGTTCCTTCAAAACAGTCTCATCGCTAGAATGTAGTCATGGGAAAGTTTGCTAAACAAAACAAAAGTGGATCACCCATGTTTGATGGGACCAACTACGCATTCTGGAGCATAAGGATGAGAGCCTATGTGGAGGCCGAAGGAGTGGAGATATGGAAAAGTATCGAAAATTGGTACAAGGTACCAAAGACCGTACCAACAAATCTAGATGAGTTGATTCAATACAATAACAACTCAAAAGCTAGAAACCACATTCTGGGTGCTATAGATGAATTTGTCTTTTTCAAAGTGATGAACTGCCCATCTGTAAAGGAAATGTGGGACAAAATCCAAACCACATGAATGAGATAGTAAAGTCAAGGAAGCCAAACTTCAAACATACATAGGACAATTAGAACACCCGAGGATGAATGAGTATGAAGACATCACAACCTATATTGTTCGAGTTGATCAACTTGTGAACACCAGCAGAGGTTTGGGTGAAGAAGTTGTTGAGGCCATAGTTGTCCGAAAAATTCTAAGGACTCTTCCCAAAAGGTTCAATCCTAAGATCTCTTCCCTAGAAGATAGAACAAATATGAACACTATGACAGTAGATCAACTACATGGGACTCTTGTCGCTTATGAAATGAGAATTGAAGACGAAGACATATCAAGAGAGGACGTATCATTCAAAGTCTCCTCTAAACAAGTTGGGAAGAACAAATCAACAAGGAGAAAGCCAACAAGTGACGATTCTGATGACGAAGAAATAACTAACTTTGTACGGAAGTTGAAGAGAGGTATTGAGCAATACTAAGGTAAGTTACCTCTCAAATGTTTTTCATGTGGAAAGATAGGTCATTTTGCTTCTAACTGTACGTATGCAAAGAACTCAAATAATGATGAAGATGGCAGCTTCAAACCCTACAAGAAGTACAATAATTACAAGGACAAGAAAAGAGGCAAGTTCGCAACGAAGAAAAGTATCTATATAAACATGAACAACAACTCATCCAGTGAGGACTCCAAGAATGACAATGACAGTGAACCAGAGAAGGTACTCTTTATGGCAATAAACTCAAAAGAGGTTTTTAATAGTGATGAAGAATCCGAATATGAAGTTGAGGTAGATCTTAAAGTAGAACTCATAAGCGCCTTGAAAGACCTAAAGAAATCTAGGAAGGAGAACAAAGTGCTTAAGGAAGAAGCACAAGGGTTTGACCACATAATTATTGGTCTGAAGGTTAAACTAGAAGAATCCAAAAGAATCGAAGACTCTTGCTGAACAACCGATGGAAACCTTGAAAGAAAAGGAAAATCTTGAGGCTGAGATAGTATCTCTAAAAGCCAAATTACAGACAAAATATATCGATAAGACTTATGAAAAAAACTCCAAGATTCTAGAACAAATTATCAGCAATCAAAATCCATTCTTCTACAAGACCAATATAGGATATAACAAAAATACCAATGAGGCCTCAAGCTTAATGCCGAGAGCTAATGAAGATAAGCCAAGAAGCTACACAGAAGTTGCCAAGGACTCCACTAATGAAGAAGAGATCAAATGCCAACCAAAACAACCCATACCAAAAGGAGAGCCAACAGAAAGACCGGATCTCAGAAGGACAATTCCTTCATTTGTTCCCAAGTATGGACATTTCGTTTATGGGTATTGCTTTACATGTGGAAAATTTGGACACAAAGCTGTAAACTATTTTCAAAGAAGAAATTTTGAAACAAGGAATAGCCTTACAAGCCTCAGATGGCCATAGTACAATAACATATTTGCTCCATTGAGATCATAAATAGAATGTTACAAGTGTAGCAACTTTGGCCTTATAGCTAGGAATTGCAGAATGAAGATACCAACAGTAAGAAACGAGGAAAGTTCCAACAATCAAAAGGGGGAACATCATAAGGTATGGATCAAATGCAAGGACAAATTAACAAATTATGCTCTTCAAGCTCAGAATAACAACTTTGGTAAATGGTATATTGATAGCGTTTATTCCAAGCATATGACAGGTGAACTTAAGTTGTTTTGTCAATATTGAAAAGGACAAAGGATTTGTCTCTTTCAGAAATAACAATTCAACAAAAGTATTGGGGAAGGGCACAATAAAGCTTGGAATTAAAAACTCTCTGGTTGAAAATGTCTTGCTTGTACACAACATGAAGCATAATCTGCCAAGTGTCAGTCAGATGTGTGATCAAGGACATGAAACCCTCTTCAACTCAAGATAATGCTGAATAAGGAAACAAGAATCATGAACGTTAGTAGCACAACTACTAGGACTCCCAACAACATATATGTGTTGGATAAGATTGAATCGGAGAAATGTAACTTGGGAAAAGAGGATGAAATATGGCTTGGCATAGAAGAATGGGGCATATACATTTTGACAATTTTGTCAAAATCTACAAAAGCCAAGCAATTCAGAATATGCCGAAAGTTACAAAGCCCGCTAATACTGTATGTGAACACTGTCAACATGGAAAACAAATAAGAGTACATTTGAAGACAAAAGAGCATTCTTCTACAAAACCTTTGGAGCTCGTTCACACGGATATATGTGGACCAACAAAGAGCAAAGGACTGAACGGTGAACAATATTTTATGCTACTTATTGATGACTATACCAGGATGACATGGGTATGTCTTCTCAACAGGAAGTCAAAAGCCTTTGGATGTTTCAAAACATTTAAGGAATTGGTTGAAAATGAAACAGGATCACAAATCAAGTGCCTCGGATCCGATAATGGTGGAGAATTCACTTCAGATGAATTCAACAAGTACTGTGAAGAGCATGGAATAAAAAGATAGTTTTCAGTATCCAGAACACCTCAACAAAATGGAGTTGCTGAAAGAAACAATAGATTAGTAATGGAGATGTCTAGGACCATGTTGAATGAATCTAAGTTGAATCATACATTTCGGGGGCAGTTCATCCAATAATACACATCATGAACAAAGGATTACTCAGAAGCATAAATGATAAAACTCCCTACGAGCTATGGACAGGAAGAGCGAAAAATGTACAACACTTTAGAATATTTGGAAGCAAGTGCTATATCAAAAGAGAAGATAAGAAGGTTGGAAAATTTGATTCTCGAGTAGACAAGGGCATATTCGTTGGATATTCATGCAAACGGAAATATTACAAATGTCGCAATTTGAGACTAAACAAGATAACCGAAAGCATCAATGTGAAAATATATGAGACCAGACTAACATCATCCAAATAAGACTTTGAAGAATCAGACGATGAAGAAAATGAAGTTTTTGATCATAAAGAAATGAAGGAAATTAAAATGGAAGAACAACTAGATGAGAATAAATAACAACTTACTGAAGATGAAGAACATAATTAGCTAACTGTGGAACAAGAAGAACAAAAGGATCAACAGATTCCTAAGAACTGGTACCTGAAGAACCATCCATCAGATCAAATTATTGGTGATAAAGATGCCGGAATATGAACTAGAAGAAGACAATCTGGAAAAAATGAGTAGGTACACTTCTCTCTATTGTCTACAATTGAATCGGGATCTTTTGCAGAGGCCAGTACAGATGAACATTGGGTCAAAGAAATGGAAGAAGAATTAGATCAAATTGAGAAAAATGAAACACGGGAACTTGTTCCTAGACAAAATAACAAGAATGTGATGGGCACAAAGTGGGTTTTCAGAAACAAAATGAATGAAAATGGGTAGGTAATAAGAAACAAGGCCCGATTGATTTGTAAAGGCTATGCTCATATGAAAGGAATAGACTTTGAAGAAACATTTGCACTAGTGGCCTGAATGGAAGCTATCAGAATGATATTGGCTTATGCTTTCTCTGAAGACATCAAAGTCTATCAGATGGATGTAAAATCAACCTTTTTGAATGGGGAATTAGAAGAAGAAGTCTACATCGAACAACCAAAAATATTTCAGCTTTCAGAAAATAAGGACCATGTATGTAGACTCAAAAGAGATTTATATGGCCTAAAGAAAGCTCCTAGAGCTTTGTACTCCAGATTGGACAGGTACTTGCAGCAACAAATCTTTAAGAGGGGAAGTGCAAACAACAATTTGTACATCAAACATGGCTATGAAATCATACTCATCATTGAAGTATATGTTAATGATATCATGTTTGGAAGTGATAATGATTCACTAAGTCAACAATTCGCTAAGGACATGCATAAAGAGTTTGAAATGTCTTTGCTCGGTGAATTGAACTTCTTCTTGGGACTTTAGATATCTCAATGAATAGAAGGCATTTTTATTACTTAGACAAAATTCATCAAGGAAATGTTAAAGAAATTCAAGATGGAAGATTGTAAACCAGTGAGTAATCCTATGATCACCGGTCGTAAGCTAAGCAAGGAAGATGAATCTAAAGAAGCTGATAAAATTATTTATAGGTCAATGATTGGTAGTCTACTATATGTTACAACCTTAAGGCTAGATGTGATGCAAGCCATTGGACAAGTTGCAACATTCCAAGATGCTCCAAAGGAAACTCACATTATAGAAGTTAAAAGGATCTTCAGATATCTCAAAGGAACTATGGAATTTGGACTTTGGTATCCAAAAGGAAATAAGCTAACATTGATAGCTTATTCAGACGTAGATTGGGCAGGAGTGTTGACGATAGAAGAAGCACCAATGGAACAACATTTTTCCTAGGAAATTATATAGTATCTTGGTCAAGCAAAGAACAATCTTCAGTGTCCTTATCAACCATTGAAGCAGAATATATATTAGCAACATGTTGTGCCCCTACTCAACAGCCTTAAAAAAACAAATTTCATCAAGCAAAATGAAATTTTGCTTGATGAAATATTTGAATTTCTCATGTCAACTTACAGAATCGAGAGCTACTGAAACGATGAAATTCCATTAGCTACTGAAACGGTGAAATTCCATTGTTTTTATGACATTGGAAACTATGGTTATTTGGAAAAGGATTACTATATTAAAGCATTATTTTGAATGGATTTGTATGCTTTTCACCATAGCCTCACCATAAGCCTTACTTGAATATTCAGCAATTGGTATGTTTTATTTGTATTTCAATTGCAAATTTGACAAGGTCATGGAATATGAAAGGCTAAATATTTCATGCAGGGGTGCCTTATACAAAGTCCGTCCTCTAATCTTCGAATTATGCTTGATCCTACCATAAGTATTTAGTTTCGATCTTTGCAATGTTCTCCATGTGTAACTTATATTTTGCACTTAATGATTGGGGTTGATATAATGGGTTATGTCATATGCTTCACGTAGCATGTTCGCCATTTCCGAAGGTTGAAATTATCATATGGTAAGGTTCATGTTTCAGCGCCCAAGGTTCATTCCTTTTGGTTGTTTTGTTCCGTGTCGCCATATCCAAATTCGATCCACTTGATTGCAGGCTGATATGTCATCATGATACACGTACAGTACTCTTTGAATGACATTTAATTGCAGTACGAGCGTAGTGTCGTGTCCTCCTACTCGTTGAACACCTGTATGCTATGCAATTTGTGGTTTTATGTCGATCAAGTCGAATAAATCATGGCTAAGTGAGGTTGTTCTGGAGTCTTCGCCGTCTCTTTTCATTACTGTGATCACCTCGCTGTGTAATTATTCCCTTTCACTCATGTCAAATTCACAGGGTTCCTGTCTGAGTTTTCCCGTGTCGTATTTCCCTTATGAAGGAGTCGGGTTTCATTGTTTATGGTTTTTGCTCGGCTTGCATCCCGAATGGTCTCTCCCCAGCTTTCTGTGGTATTGCAATCTGGTGTATCTCCTCTGTGTGCAACTGTGTCCGTTCACGCTCTTAGCCATGGCCCCGGTTGTTAGGGTCAAACCTAATAATACGAAGCTTCTTGACGAGAACCCGGAACTCTTAGCCAAAGTAGAGACAGTTGGGTGGCTTCCCTTTATTCGCAAATTCACAGATTCAAACCCTGAATTTACTAGGTTGTTTTCCCTCTCGTTGGCTGATGCTAGAGTTCAGGTGGCCGACCTCCAGTTCAGAGTTGATGAGCGCTCAGTCGCCTTGGCTACAGACCTACCTTTAGCAGGGGAATGCTGGTTTAAATCCAAGCAGATGAAAGCCACTGAATGGAGGAAAATGTTAAAAAACCCTTGCCAGGACGTGTCTTTCAGAGCTGGTGTGTCGTGGAAATATTTAAAAAAAGAATGGAGACCTGTGTTGGACGTCATTCACAGGTATGTGACTTGCGAAGGTTGTCTTTCTTCTGCATATGTCTATCATCTTAGATTGATGACTGCTTTTCTCGGTCTGCCTATCAATTTACCCCATTACTTAGTTCAAAGCATGAATAAGATGTCTGTGGCCATCGAGAAAGGGCCTAAGAATATCGGTCGGAGTCTTTTCCACCATGGTCTTGTCAGAATGTTGGTGGAGAGGGAGCTGTCTAAGCAAAATCGGACCTGGGACCATTTTCTTGAGCAGAATGGTTTTATGGCGTTTTGCCACTACCAATTTGATTGTGCAGAGGAGTGTGTAAGGCATCAGTTGCCTTGTCAATTCCCAACCTTGCCTGCACACAATCATATGCCAAACCCTAATGATTGTGTAAACCCCAATGTCCACGAAGATCTCGCTCCCACTCCTGTGCAAAGTCTCGATTCTCCCATGCGTTCTAAGCGAAGGAGGAAATCTCTAAACCTTTCACTAGTAACGCCGAACCGTAATGAAAAACCATGCAGACAGATGAGCAAGAAGCCAAATGTTAGGGTTACGGGCAGGTTTACTAGGAGTATGGCGTACAAAGCCAATGCTGTTAAGTCTGCTGTGAAGAATGATAACGACATAGAAACGGTGGTATTAGATGATGAAGAGAATGGACCTGTCCCGCATGATGGCCATGACATGGATCCCGAGTCTGTGACTCACCCGGTAGCACACAGTCCTCATGTTTCTGATAAGAATCCTCAAATTGACTCTGTGCCAGATCCTCAAATTGAGGAAAAACTTGTTGATGGGAATTTACCTAGTTCATATCGAATTGGTGAAGTAATTCACCCACTCTTCGTCAATTGTCTGCTTGACAAGATACGTCGAATGGAGGTAGAAATAATGGAGATGGCAGCACATAGTGATTCTATGAAAACTGAGAATATAAGTTTGAAGGAGAAATCCGATTCAGCAGGTAAATGTATCTTGCGTTTGAAGAAACACAAGAACAAGTTGATTCGGAGAGTTATGAAATTGCAACATGAGAATCATAAAAATGAGGAAAGAGTTCGTGAGCTGAACGATCAGGTCACTTTGATGCAACTTAAAGGTCACTCACAGGTTCCATGCTCACAAAATCCAGTGACTGGTGTGAATATACAGGTTTTCAATACTCCTGTTAAATCATAGCATTTTGGGGATACTCACTTTTGTACATATGTCTAGAAAGTATTTCAGGTTTGAAGTTTGTAAGTAAAAGCAACAAATGATAATGAAGTTAATTTTGTTTTCCAGGTATTGTTTTGAGTTAGTTGGTGAATTACTAAATTTAATTTATTTACCCTCGTGTTTGGGCTAATTCTTACTGTGTGTTGTTGCAGATGATATGGTTGGTTTTCCAGATGCGCTTTTCCTGGTTTTTGGTGATCGCTTGTTTTCAGGATGATTTCCGGAGATTTATGAACGAATCAGTTGAAATCATTTTCAATTATGGATATGTCGTCTCCTAGGTGTCATTAATTTTCTAGTGTCTTTATAATTTTATGATTTAGCACTATAGGTCGAATCTTTTCAATTTCGGGATATCATAACGTATATAGAAAATGACAATTTCATTTGTCATTTTTCTGTTTTGGATGAAATTGGTTAAGATTACGATGATGTAGTTTCTTGTTTTTTAGAATTATCTCTATATGAGATTGAATGTATTTAAGGAAACGGGATTTTGACTGTAAAGGGGGTCAAGGGTGGAGGAAAGAGACAAAGCAGGATCACTTTATCATTTTCTGTAGCTAAAGACAATTTCTTGTTAGCAGTTGCAACATCATTATACTGAAGATATTTATAAGTATATTTGCAGTATTTTCACTATGGAAATGTACTTGTGGTATCATATGATCTTGTTATTTCTTTTCGCTGTCAGTATGTGTTGTTACTTTTCTTTTCAGAAATGTGCTAATGCATCATGATTAAATTGTCGATCTAAGCTAGTTCAACTTGCAAATTCACGTTATATAGTAAATTTTGATGTTATTGTTATAACATATGTGATATATTTGTTCTGTGTGTTGACTTGTTACTTTTCAGAATTTCTTCTGAATGCTTTTAGGATTGTCTGCACAGTATCATTATTCACAATTTGATTCCAGGGTTAATATTATCATGCTCCTGATCAGGATAGGATATTTAGGATATATAACTGGTAGTTTTTATTTATTTAATTTTCAGAAACTCTATTGAATCATATTTTTACATTCACACTCTGTCAAGTTATCTTTTCAATCCTATTATGAATGTACATGTGTCTATAGTGTAATTTATGTAATTGGTTGAGTTTGTTAATATTTTCTTAATTATTTATTCTTGTACTTATAGGTTAATTGGTTTAACTAGATTAATTGTTAGTTATCTGTTGTGTAACATATCAACTAACTTAGTAATTATTTTTAATAGTTACCTTTGTATATAGGTGTAGTATTGATTTAGTTAACACACATTAACTTTATTTTTCCCTTCGAGTCTTTTCCTGTAGCTGGGAGTAATTTAAGGGAAGGCAACGGGGCCTTAATCCCGTCAGAGACAACTATCTAACGACTGAGAGTAGCTTTGAAAGCTCTTGGATCGGGTTGTCTCTTAGTTGACTATTGTGCCAATTCGGCCCGTCAACACAACAACATGTTGTACTCATATTCTTTGGATGAAACAATCTCTGCAATACATACATGTGACATGTGATGAGACAATTCCAATTCTATGTGATAATATGAGTGGAATCAATATCTCCAAGAATCCAGTTATTCACTCCAAGACCAAGTATATTCCTATTAAGTTTCATTTTCTTTGGGAGCAAGTCACACATAAGAATATCAAGTTGGAATATATTGGGAGAAAAGAACAGATTGTAGACATTTTTACTAAGCCTCTCCCAAGAGAGACCTTTGAGTACCTTCGAGAAAAATTGGGAATTATACTATCTCTTGATTGAATTGATCCATCTTCAGCAACACAACAATATGATAGGGGGAAAAGTAATACTACAAGAACAACCCTTTTCCATTGATGCCGAAGGCGGAGAAAAAGTTGAGCAAGGGGGAGTTTTTGTGAACAAAGGAAGCTCATTCTAATGGGGGAACTTTGAAGTTGTCATCAATGAAAAGGGGGGAGATTGTTGACTAAATTGTCATTGATGCCAATAGGTGTGTCGATGTGTATTGGTGCCCCTTGAGGAGCCCATAAGGGTTAGAAGTTTTTCAAGTGATTATCAATGTAAAGATAGACCTTTTGACCTTGTCCAAGCCCAAGTCTGAAGCCCTTAGAGCCCTTAGGACAATACCAAAATCCATGTTCACCCTTTATTGTGTTTAAGTTTCCCTAATTTATTTCTATGGTTCCTTAGGCCCTCAACCTATGCCCTAATACCCTAGAAAGTTTCCTTGACGGGTTGGAGAAGTTGTAGAACTTCAAAGAGACCAAATGACCCATTCAGTGGCCTTTTTTGTTTTAATGAGGTCATGATACCCTAGGAGAAGTCTAGGCACCCCCACACTCTATGCTGTAATGGTCCTTGTACCCTTGAAGGAATGGTGAAAATGATGTGGGTCATTTGTGTGTTGATACCCTTGAGATAGTCATAATGTTTAAGGAAAGTCCTTGGACCCACACACTTGATGGCTTGATGGTCATGAGGATGGGGTCCTTGGTGTTATAATGTACCTTTGATGGCACCCTTATATATGATGACTAAACATCAAACCCTAAACTTATGACAAGTAATACCACTAACAAAATAAGTAAAATAATTAAAGCCTAATAAATGACTCACCTTTGGAACCTTGCTACCATACTAGAACCATGTTATTTGTTCCCTTGAAGTCCAGGGACCCTCACACACATGATATTTCTCCTTAATGGGCGCCGCATCATATCCTCTTATATTCTTTGAAAATTTGTATTTATCCTTCATTTGAATAGCCAATTCCCCATCTTTTCCTTTTCCTACAAAAAAATGACCAAGGTCCACCCCAGCCTTGGGTAAACCCATGATTTGTGCAACCAAGTTCGAATCGATTGAAATATTCCTATCAATCCACAATAATTCTCCCTACACGCATAATAACACCTGCTTGACACATGTATTAAACTTGATAGTCCGACCAAAGTGTGGTATGTGCATTAATGACAAAATCCTAGACTTTTTCAATCCGAGAGCCCACTCCATAGGATCAAGAGAAAGAGGCACACCGTTTGTCAAATAGAACATTTGCATGTAGTTCTTTACCTGAATTTTTGGAAATTTTGCGAGGTCACGCTCTTCATACAATAACTTATTGATACTACCCAACATGTCCCCTTGTACTAGAACACTCTCTGGAATGTCACCATTGTGTACTTAGAATTGTTGGTTATCCTAATCACCTTTGTAGTCATATTCCGTGGGTGGTATATAGCTGGGAAACAATTTCACAGAACTAGACCTTGAAGCTTCAACATCATGCCTACTCTTTGTTCTTCCCTCAAGGTTCATTGCACTAGAGGATGCTATTTTCTTATTTGGCATTTCATCAGAAATCCACGAGTATAATATCTTTGGCTCTTCTTGGACAATAGGGATGGCTTCATGCATTTCAATTTCCTCTCCAAAACCCCATGCCTCAGTCATAGCTAACAAATAAACTTCCATTGTTGCAGACTCCCTCTCTAATCTCTCCTTACGCTAATATTCGTGATATGGTTATCTCAATACACTCATCGTCTCGACAAACAATGAACTTGAATGCATACCCAATGTGCTTTTAATCCTGCTGTCTCATAGATTTTCGTTGTCAATCCCAAGGTTCAATTAATAACATCAAATCCTTGCAATGATTATGGTGACAATGTCCAATCTATTGATATGATTTAGTCTTTTTAGGCATTTATTAGATAAACTCCACTAGCACCGCCACTACTTCCGACATAAATGTAGTAATTAATTATAGTTAAATGCAACTGTGACATATTACCACAACAAAATAGTACCTTCATATATATAACAAATCCTACTTCGACAACATTGTTTATCTCGAAAAACTGCACTTCGACAAAAATAAAAATGTGGGGTTTCCAAAATAATTTTTTTTGCTTGTATAATGTACATGCTTCAGTGAAGGAACTATGGGTTGTCCCTATAAATTTTCAACCAATTTCCATTAACTAATCCCCCTAGGAGCTTTCCATTGAGTTTCTACAATTGTACAACACCTCCCTCTATAACATAGTTAATCACATTCAGTCCTATCCATTGCATCCTTATCTTACTTGGATGTTTGCATATTTTATTGTTTATAGGAGAACTAAATATTCATGTTGTAACTGCTTCTTGGTAATGTGTTTATCATGCAAGTCCTTCTCCCTTTCCTTATGAAATTGTTGTTGAAATACGACAATAAATTTTTCTTTTCTAGTTGTAGCAACCGTGACAATATTTCTTCAACTGTACCTATATCTGACATACTTATGTACGCAATAGTTCTCAGACTTGGTACACTATGCTCCATTGGCATGATGACTTATTGTCCTGTTGCAGCTGCAACGATTTTCCCAAATTTCTAAAAAAATTTTGGACCCTCCTTTGCTTTGGATTAGTTCAGTCCTTTTCTTGTTTTCATCCTTTTGAGTTCAACTTATGGATTTCGAAGTGCCTGCATGGAATTTGAGCGCTTTCACTTAGCTGGTTTCTCAATGTTTTCATGTTTTTCATTTTAAATTGAGTTTCTACTTGTTTTCATTGCAAAATCTTCTTGGATCGGGAGGTTTCGTCTTTGGCCGATCCGCCGTTGCGGGTCCTTTTCAACTCATCTTTATCTTTTCTGCCCCGCCGTTGTGGGTGGCTTCCGAAACTTCATTTTCGTTCTTTGCCCCGCCGTTGCGGGTGGCTTTCGAAACCTGACCTTTGTTTCTCGCCCCGTCGTTGCGGGTGGCTGCAAGAACCCGGTTGTTTGTCCACCCCGCCGTTGCGGGCCTGCCTCCTTTCTTGGTTGTCATATAACAGTTACGGGCGCGTTCTTAATATCGTGTCGGAGGGAGACGAATTCTGCCCTTGCCGCCGTTGCGGTCCAATGAAAGATTGAGAGATGCGGTTTATGGCCGACTACGTTTGTCGGCGCCATGGAGAATGTTGGCTTCCACGATGCACCCGCCGTTGCGAGGGTCGCCAAACTCTTGATCGCCCGACAAATGAATCCGTTGCCGCCCGACCTCGTGTTAAAGCGTATGCCTTTGTTTGGTGATGCGGGTGGTGGAGTAAAGAGGGTGTCCCGCCGTTGCGGGCGTAGATAAGTTGAGCCGCCCGACGAGACTTTCCTATCCGGCCCAACTGATCTGACTTGTCGCACGTGCTAGTTTTTTATATATACGGGGCGCGTGGTTGTTTTTTTTTATTGTTTTATCGCGTCCGAGCTGTCGCATTGCCGAGCTAGCGAGTTGTGTGGAGCTTCGTACCGGGACCCGCGTCCAGCTGTTGGTCAAGGACTCCATCGCTGTCACCTGTTCATTCGTGCAATCCTGCCAGGTAGGAGCTTAAGCCCTTCTTTTCAAAGTTTTGGCTGGGTTACTTAGGGTGAAAATAATGAAGAATTTACGGCCTGTTGTTGTCGTTGTTCGTGAACGAGGTTCTTCTTTACCCGCGGCTAGGGTTGGTAGTTCCGTTCTCCCCAGCAGTTGCGCCCGCGTCTTATCTTATTGGGGGGAATAGTTTTTGGCCGTTGGAGGGATTGGGTTTTTTCCCTTTTATAAAACCGCGTTTTCATCTACCTCCGCGTTTTGGTTCATCCATAGAGGTTGGGGAAGACAAGGTGCAGGCGGCCGTTATGCCGCCTGCACCTAGTTTTTTCTTGTTGTGATGTGGACTTTGAAGCGTTTGGGGGGGGAATTTTCGCAGTTTGCCCATGATAGATGTCCGGCCGTTTGATTTCCTCTCCCGCGAGCCCTAGTCGTAGCCTTCGCACTGCGCATTCGCCATCGCTGGCCACCGTGAAGCCCTAGGGCCGTGCCACGGTCATTATTCGAAGCTTTATGGGTATAATGAGCAATGGCGCTGATTGGTGTCCTCTGCGCGAAGGATTGTCGTGGGTGCCCGTATTTAATGACCGCACCAATGTAATTGTCATGGCCGCGAGCGGCTTAGGCTGTGCTTTTCTTATTCTTGCTAGGGCTGGTTTAAGTTTGCAGGATAATCGTGTTGGTTTAAGTTTGCAGGATAATCGTTATAAATTAATGTATTGATTAGTCTCGATGGCAGACCATTTGATGAAGTATATCCTGTAGCATTTATGGTTGGTTATATTGCAGAGATGGGTTGAGTTTTGTGCTGCTAGTTCAATAATCATAATGTAGGTTGGTTATGCATATAGATGTTACACTTATAAGATGATAGCGTAAGCTCAACAGATTGCATAACTAGGTCAAATTCTGCAATATAAAGAACCTATGACTGATACCATTGTAGCCACATATACAAATGGAGAAAGAATAAACTACTTCTTAACATTTTCAAAATCTGAATGGCTTCATATCATGATGTTTTGCATTGCAGGAAGATTTCAAGATGTCCTAAAGGCAGAAGAAGAAAGCACCTGTGGTAGAAGAGCAAACGGCCATAGAAGCCGATATACCTACTGAATACATATATGAAGATACACAGTGTGTCACAGGGGTGGACCCTGAGTATAAATGGGGAGACATACACAGAATGATTTCCCGAAGGGAAGTTCCAGATACAGGCCTGGAGGAGGAACATATCTACACAAACATAGAGAAGTCTGCAATCATGAAGGTTGCCACTAGGCCCGAGATGTTTCCTTGTGCTGAACTGATGAGGTGGATCCTTCCGCACACAAACCATGGTTCAATGCTGATCTGCAATGTTGGAGGTCAGGGCTACGCTTCCTTTATCCCTGGGTATGTGTCCTTAGCCTACCACTTGCCTGAGCCTCAAGTTTTCTTGTCCAATGAGTGGTTGGACAGTCTCAGGATGGATCTGATAGACACCATGAGGAAAATGCTATTGCCAGGGAAACTCTTTAGACATAGAGCTACCGAAGATTACGATACAGCCACCCTTAGACCCCCGTACAGATTCATAGCTCTAATGTTGAACCGGATCTTCGGGAGGGAAAATGGTAAATTATTCAAATTCGAATGGGTTCCCCTGATGTTCTATGTGGCCACTGAAGGGACCATATTGAACTGGTCCGGCCTGGTATCCAGTAGTCTGTCTTCCTGTATAGCTGCAGCAAAGGGAGGAGTACAACAGAGAAAGTCTGAGTTCTACATGAGCTCTATCTTGATTGACTGTATAATGTGTCACCAGCCCTTCCCGGGGCTCAAATGTGTTTGGGACAGAGACAGAGTGCCCGTATATGTAGTCTTCAAGCTACTGGGGGCTCATCAATACCATGGCCACTACCGAGAAATGTGTGAACATTTCATCATGCCTCTATACACTCTTGTCTTCCAAAAAGAATGTGACTGCATGTCTGAAGAGGCCATGCAGGTCATAGAAGAATTTGGTGACTATTTCCTGACACATAACGGGATGTATCTGAGGATGTTTGGTGGTTCAAAGCCCCCTTTCCTGTTTCCCAAGTACGCAACAGATTATATCGTACACAAGGAAGCTGTCAGACAGGTGTATATAGATGGAATTGGTCATTTCCTTTTCACAAAGAAGAAGTCTTCCTACCCCCCTCTACCTTTCAGGCTAGGTAGCTGCAGCTTTGCAAATGTGAAGCAAGCCCCTGAATTTATACAGGAACTAGAAAAGTTCCGTTTCGGGGAGATGACCTTTAGACGGAATGATACCCACGAGAGAATGGCCGAGCACTGTAAGAAACATAAAGTATTCTATGAGTACACTCATCACATTGACAGGGATGAATCTGTTTTCAGAAGGGCCGCTAACATGACAGCGCTTGGTAAGAGGTTCAAACCACAAGGTGGACCTGAGCAGGAGAATGCTGAACAGGCTAGGGCTAAAGAAACAGCCAGAAGAATAAGAGAGGAATCTCGAAGATTAGAGGAGGAGGCTGCGGAATGGCTCCAGAAAGGGGAAGAAGAAAAGAGAAAAGCTGCTCAGGATGCTACTGAAAGAGCAAAAGAGACAGCTAGAGAAGCTGAGGGAACTGCTAAGCAAGCAGCTGAGGAGGCCCAGCAAAAGCTGAATGAAGAGCTTCACAAACAAGAAGCTGAAAAGACCGAAGTGATACAACAATCAGCCTCTGAAATACCACCAGACCAAAGTCAGGGTGAGGAAAACCCTGAGGTGCCAACCTTGCAAGTGCTCACTACGGCCACTCCTCCTACTCCCATGCTCCATTTAGTGCCCTTTGCACCGAAAAAGGGGGAAGAAGTCCCCGATTTTAGCACAGTATACTATGATAGGGCTACCAAAAGGATCATGAGAAGAACTGAGCTAAAGGTAGGAGCTGAAGGAAAGACCAGCACAATGATATCTGATAAAGCTGTGATGGTCGGAACAGATAAAGACCCAAAGTTTGTCATAAGAGCTGGCAGGGCAGCAATAGACGCTACAGAGGACAATGTAGATCAAATGATGAAGGAGATAGACTCGACCAAGAAAACCTCCATCCAACTGAAGGACACTCTTAGGAAAGAAAGAGAGGATGGTAACAGATTAAAAAGAAAGTACGAGCAGGTACTTAGGGAGATGGAGGCCACAAAGCATGAA
>LPNX010205760.1:394147-477962 GCA_001517045.1 Pseudotsuga menziesii
ACTAATTGGTATAAGGGCATTAAAAAATCCTCACAAATCAGCTTGTAATGACTGTCGTATTTGTGATCCCACACTATCTAATATCCTACATAAATAGGGTTTTAACTTCTTTCCATTTGCAGTTGAGCTTCTCAAAAGGGTGAAAACAAAGTATGCAGTTAACCAGAAAAGATCCCATATAAAACTCGAATTTTTGTCAATGCAATCATTCTTGGGCTGCAGTTATGCATGAAGATAAACTATTTGCTACTATGTCATCCCAATTGAAAATTGTCCCCACCATGGATACATGGTATATAAGTGAGATCCATCCGAACTTATAAGACCTTCCGTCGGCTCTGCCGAAAATCCTATTTAGCATCAAAACTACCATCCTGTATGGGGTACACAGATGGACAGTTTCATATTCCCCAGATTGCTTATGCTGAAAAGTCTTTCCTTCGGCTACCATCATCTTTGCTGTAGCCATGTAATCAAGAGTCAGGATTTTTACCCAGTCAATTGTCATGCTGACTTCTGAAGGTGGCAAGCTGTACGCTTTTGCTATGAACGCAGGTATGAAGGAGGAAAATACTTTATCCTCCATGTTGTACATGATCATCCCCGTTGCATCAGCTTTGGACAGAATCCATCCAATGACCTCAGGGCAAGGAAAAATCTTTGGTCTTGTGGACACCTTGGCGATTCCTGATTTCAATATGTTATCATATAAGACTAGGTCCTTCGATCCTGCCTCTGGAACCTTCTTCTCCTTGAGCACGTGATAGATTTGACCCCATTTAAATTTAGGTTCATCCCCGATGACAGATTTGGTATCTTTGTATATTATCTCCACCCTTGGTGTGGGTGTGATTTCTGCATCTGATTCGTAGTCTACAATCTTGGATTTCTTCTTTCCTTTCTTAGTCATGTTCTTTGATGTAAGCTGCGACTGTCACAACACATAAAAAATGTATTAGAATTTATACTATTAAATAAATCATGCATTTAGATAAGAAAGATAAATGACTGTGGAAAAAAACTATTATTACATTGGGAAAATTATTTTCTTTAAGGAACAAGCTTAACTAGTATGTTATTTTACCACATTTTCTCTACCCATCAGAACAAGAAAATCGCACCGCACCCCAGCAAGGTCAAAACTCTGGTTAACAAAACCTTATATCATAGGCGAGCTTTGGCTAGGGAATCCTCTTTGTTTCTAAAACCTAAAAACAACATCAAAACCTGAACGAACCTTTCGCCATCGCGTACGAATACTTCTAAGATACTCACAGTTTGCAGGTAGCATAACAGAGGATACAAAGCAGTGGTGCCCTAGCTTCAACCACTAGTGTCAAAATCCCTCTGCAAGGAGATAGGGTAAAATAACCAAAAAATACAAGGATCACCTGATTTGAAAAAATTGTAATCTCTATCACTGCACAAGAGCAAGAACCAGGTAAGACCAAGGCCGACGAAAAGCTCGGGCCACTCGAGATTCATCATTATATGCCAGGCCTGCGGGAAAAACACATCAGAGCAAAAACGACAAGGCTTCATGGAGAAGGTAGAGCGACCCGGGCTAGGTCAAGAACTTAAAAGGATACAACAAGGGAAAGATTCTAAACCGACAAAGAGCAAAGAGAGAGTTCTTTTAAATCCAAAACAACCTGACAACCAAAACCTTGCATGGCATATAAAAAAACAATAGGTTGCAATCTCTACCAACCTACCAACCAAAATAAAGTAAATGGAATATATCCTACCTGGCAGGCTGGGCTCAACAACGGTTGTAGATGCGGTGTCCAACAAACCATGTGAGCTCCAGATGGCGGTTCTACCAACTCGCAACGGATGTCCAAAATGGGATAAAATCACAACTTCTAACTCTTACACATTCACAGTTAACAAACAACTATGGTAATAACCATTCTCCGGTATATATATAAAAACAAAGGGTAAAACCACTTAAATGCAGCAGGTGACACTTAACTTCACATGCGTGAAACAAATTCCATTGGCGCCAATAACACAGCGCATCGGAGGACCAAACGGCAAGCAAGGTAGAAAAATCCCCGACAGCGCTGGCTCAAACCTCCCAACAACGCCGTTGCGATCGACTCGTTTCCGACGAAACCACCCGCTGGAGGAGACCGACATAAAGGCAAGACCCCACCGCATGTTTTGACCAGGGATTAACAACTCCTCTTGGGTGTTGGCAGGAAAAAAACCATCGGATGGAAACTTTGAAAAACATCCACCGTGGCAGCAAGAAAACGTGAGAATTCTTGGCCGTTACGCTCTTAAAACAAATGAAACGGTCAAACAGTGAAAATTGGACGGGGAAACCTTAACCCTTCCATCATTGTGGAAAAAAGTTGAACAATTATCCGACGTAGCGGGTCAAAAGAATCAGAAAACATTTCGACAATCAACATAAAAAACCATCCGCCATTGCGGCTCAAACTTAAAAAACCATCCGCTACAACAGGTCAAAAATTGACATTCGTCGATCGCATCGGATAGACATTGAAACTCATCCGCTGTTGCAGATCAAACAGGAAGATTCATTCATTGTAGTAGGTCAAAAATACTTTCTGCCTTAGCGTCAAACCAACTTTTCGAACCTCCTCAGGGTGGAACCAAGTCATGGATGATGGGCTTCAAAGCTCAAAAATGTATAAGTAGCAAAAACCTAAAAATGAAAGGGGGGTCCTAAAAAATGCAATTTTTTTTGGGTAATAGTTGCAGGAGCAACAACACCTCAATGATCTTGTTAACAAAGTGAGTCCTTGATGTTACACCATATCTGGTGTAATAGATAATCTGTATCTAGATTAAGTCAGACTGTATCCAAGTCTAGGGAGGAAGATGTTCCATTTTCAAATAATTAAATTTATAAATATATAATAATTGAATGGATGTCTTAACCCAAAAATACCCCACATAGCTCTCAATGGCCTACACCACCCAAGGAAACCATCTCAAAATCCCCATTTCACTCCATAAGACCTTCCATTTGACCCCCACACCTCCAAAAGAGCCCAAGGATGAAGAAAAGGGATAAAACCCCCCAAAAAGAGCCCAAAATAGCCCTCCTAGGAGCTAAAGCCCTCAAAAAGGGGCTAAAACCCTAAAATGGGATAAAGTTAGGGAAGAAGGGGCTAAAGCCCTGACCAAGGGCTTAAAACCCTAAAATTCCTTGGAAAAACTATAAAAGGAGGGTGGGGGGTCACTCTCAAAACACTCCTCCCTTGCCTATTGTTATGCTGCCCATGGATGCTTTGAGACCTTTGCCTCTCAAACCACCCACACTCCCTCTCCTCCATATCCATCCCATCAAGCCATTGCTTCCCAACCAAGAAAGAGGTGCTCCCATGAGCTAGGGCATGGTGGCCCATTTCCACCCAAGTGAGGTATAACTTTTCTTTTCATGTTTGTTATATTGTTTTTGCTTTCTGACTGTTATTTTAATTTGTAGGTTCTATTGTTGACATTGTTTGCAGGTTTGCCATTGTAGTAGCTTAGGTTTCTTGCAGGTTTCAAGGAGGCGGAACCCTAACCCATTTTCTGTAGAGGGTTCACAAGGGCTTCATATCCCTCTTTCTTTTCTGTTATTCGCTCATAGTTTAGTCTAGTTTTAGTTTTCTGTTACTAGATTAGCTTTGTTTCTTTTACTGTTCTGTTTATGCTATTTTCCCTTACGTTTTTTCCTGTTTTCTAAGAATAGGAACCTACCCTTGTGCCCTATAGGCACAAGGGAGCCATTCTTTCTCTTGCAGTGAGGAGAAATCCTCACTACAGCTTTGGCGACCATACCAGGTCGATCCCACAGGATCCCTGGTCCAAAAATTTCAAGTTTTCGAGTTTTTTCAATTTTACCCTAGTTTTCAGAAATCTTATGTTAGATCTGTCTTAAATCTTGTTTATTTCCTATTTTATCCAGTGCCAAAGCCTCTGCTAGGCCAAGCCGAGTTAGACTGACCCCAGTACCAGTTATTGTCGGCCAGATCTGACCGCGCCTCACCAAAAAACCCCTTTCTGGAGTAGGGTGCTCTTATCGGGGAAAAAGGTGAGACTGGGGCACTCTTAATGAGCAAACAGGTGCACCCAGGGCACACTTAATCCCTAGACAGGTGCGACTTCAGCCCAGAAGCTCAGGTTACGGCTGTTTTTGCATTCTATGTGACCCCCTCGCTCATTTCTGGAAAAATCTCACGGCCCCCTCGCTAGATTTGGTCAGAAATGTGCGGCCTGTCACACAGAAGTTGAATTTAAGTTTAATTGACAGTAATTTTCAGTTTTAGAGGACTATTAGTGTGGCCCAACCGCCTCTGTCCACCATTGCGGGTCTTTTTCAGTTCTAGTTTTTATTTTCTGCAAATCAATCCATGAACAATGTGTAAATGTTAAATCAATCATTAAGGCTTAATAAAATGAACTAGTCTAACTAAAAATAACTTAAAAATAACCATCTTGCTGCCCCTCTCCTCCTCTACCCAGTCATCACCCTCTGGGGTATTCTGGGATACGACAAAGGGTAAGCTCGTATAGATCTAGGCACTCCATTGTGTTTTTCCCAAACCACTAAAACCGGGTGACCTGGAAGGTAGAGGGGGTAGAGAAGGAGGGCTTCTCATGGCGCTAAGCGTCCTCCCTGTTGACCTACCTAGCACCAGGGAGGTGACCTGAGGATCTATGGATGGGCTTAGTCCCATTGTGTTGAGAGCCCAGCACCTTCTCTTGGTTTTGAAGAAGAATATCACTGAGAGGTAGACATTTAGTTAGGCAAGCAATCCAAGGTTTATCACTGTACTTGCTTACAAATTTTTGTTTATGTTTGCATACAAAACCATGATGTGAACTCTACCATGAATTCATCAACCATATTGCAACAAACAAATACCAGAACAAACAAGCAAACCAACACATCATACCAAATAATTAACCCAACTCAGTTCATGATGCTGAGTAAGCCTTAAAATTTACCAAATTTACACTAAGTTCAATCAATTTTGCAGTCTTTGAGGACATAAGTCCTTGACTGCTTCAACTATGGGAAGTACTTGGGCTTTGCCTAGAAACTCATTGTGAGGAGTACCACAGGAACCCCAAAGTAGTTGGCCGCTGAGAGGAATTGCCAAGCGAAACGGGAAATGACCCCTTTCGATTGAGTAGAAGCACCCATGAGGAATAAGCCAAGTGCTGTCTTCTGGCAGTCTTGGTGGCTGAGAGACCACCTTCAGCCCATAGGAAGCCATTGAAACCGGGGTCCAAATCTCATACCCACCAGTTTCATACACAAAAGCGAACACAATTGATCCTCCACGATATTCCTCATGCCTAAGAGGTGAACCACCACCATTTGGAACACTTGATCGGCACCGTCGAGGCCGCTCTCAGTGATCCCCCACACCGTCAGAGGGCCACACAGCCTTTGATTTCTAATTCAGATCCATATCAGTCTGAACCAGACCTCCACACCGCACCATCAATCCCCATGTCTGGTGCAAACCCGGATCCATTTTTCGACCTAACCTTAGCAAGTGGACCCATGTCCACATCACAACATGTCACCCACAACTTGGTAAGTGGTCCAAGCATAGTCATGCAGACTGTCATTATCCAATTGCCACCACCCATAGTGACCAGCGAAGCTGGCCCAGTGGTAACACATGGGGGCAGTGGCCCCTCCACACACACTGCCCCTTCAGCCACATAGGGGGGTAGTGCACCGTCCACCTACATTGCCCCTACTGTCATACATGGGAGCAATGCTCTTGCCACCCATACCGCCCCCCACACAACACTTGGGGGCATTGGACCATCTGCAGTGGTGCCACCACAAGCACCCCCAGCCATGCAGATGCATTATGCACCTGCAAACCCCACCCCCATTGCAGCCCCATCCCACATCAACTTGGGGTCAAATCTACCCTTCATGGCTTGTCTGAACTTGCCTGACTTGGCTATATTAACGAATGAACCCATCCACCACCAAGCTTTCTGGCCTCCCATACCAACTAAGCTACCATAAGACATCCCAAAGTTTGAAGGCAAAGCCGGGGAATGTCCCCAAAATCACATAATGACATTCCATCTATGGTGCTCATCCAACAACATCACAGACGGCTCCATCAGGCTGAGGCTGTTCCAACACACCCTTATAGGTGCTGCGGCCAAATGGCACATTGAGATGCCACAAGCCAAGTACCCCGACTTCAACTCTCTAGCCTTCATGTTCCTACAGTATTTTCAACTCCATGTTAGATATGGCGAGGGGGTGGAGATCTTTTTATCCTGTTTCCAAAGCACCACCACTCACATAACTGACCATATCCATGAGTGGCGGTGACGCCATAGGCTTATGCGAAATCCAACTAGACGACAGGATATTTTTGGATTGGTTCCTTAAGACTTTTCTCCCACCCATCGCAAAGGACGTTGCATTTGAACGTCCCTAATCTGAAGAAGAGCCCATACTGAAGGCCCAACAATTTGACTTGATCTACTCTTAGTCTGGATACTTGTACACTGTCATTCCAGATGCTCCCCGTCCAAGTACCTCCTACCGCGACGCACCGGGGGCATCCCATGCTGTGGATGACATCATAGGGTCAGTCTCCCAACAACCATAGCCTCGAATGACACCACCTTCCGTTGCACTGCAACCAAGCAACACTGCTAATGTTGCTTACCAAAACCAAGCTCCGGACTATGCTAGAATGATGTCCCAGTCCGGAGCAAGAACCTCTTATACACAACCTATGCCACCGCAGTAGGCTCAGGCCATGGCTTGGCCAACACAATAGTATGTGGGGAAAATTACAACATTTGTGGCACCACCACCCCCACAAATATACTATGCACCATAAGTGCAACAAGTTCAAGCCCCTGCCCCCCGCTCCACCCGCTCCGTTGGGACAAGTGTTCGCACAACAAAACTGTCCCAACCATCTTGCCCCCCAAAATCAACAAGGGTAAGCTAGAAACAATCGGCTCCACAACCAAGGCAATAACCAACTGCAGGGAGGCGGTCAGCAACCAAACCCTCTCAATAATTCCGCGGCTAACTGGCCAACCCAAAATCCCCCATGACAGAATGCACCAAGGCACAACGCTCCGTTGCACACAAACCAACCTTGTACACTCTATGATGTTTATGGGCATTACACATTTGAGTGTCCCCTCATGGATTGCACTAAGCAGGCCATTCAAAATGAGGCTCAACAGGCCGCCAATGCTCCTAATCAAGCCCAACCCAACCAGGCACCACAAGGACCTCCTCCCATGGTGCTTCAAAACCCACTACCAATCCAAGGATTGGTGGAAACCACTCCCCCTCCCGAGGCCAATCCCAGCGCTCCGGGGGCACTTCCCACGGCCAAAACAGGTGTTCACCACCTGCTAGCCATGACCATTGAAGAGGTCAATTTACAAACTTGACGGAATCAGTACGGTACCACCACCGAACCTGTTGACTCATTAGCATCATCCACGTCTAAGACAGTCAACCTGCCTCTTCAGTTACGCCTTTCCTACGACCCCCCATATGCAGAATTGCCAATAATGCCACAGCTAGAGCTGCAGTCAACTATAGCATTGTGGATGATTTGGCCCAAACGCCAACTGCCATGTCTGCTCTTGAGGTACTTAAAACGTGCCCAATGCAGCGAAAAGTATTACTAGCCGCTCTAGGGGCAGTAGACCCCTCTGACTCCAATTTGATCACGTTTGACATAGATAACGGAGATCCGCGCATGCCCTCCACTATCGCCTTCCAAATCCTGCTGTCCATCCGAAACTTGGTTATGCACCGATGCATAGTGGATGAGGGGGCATCCACATGCGTCATGTCTACCTTGGTTTGGCAGAAGCTTGGATCATCGATTTTGCAACCATCCTCCACAACTCTGTGGGCTTATGATGGACATCCCACTAAAGCCCAAGGAATCCTCCCCCATGTCCCCATCACGTTAGCTGGGAAGACAGTCCTGATTGACATCGAATTCGTCAACGCTCAACTGGACTACAACCTCCTCCTTGGAAGGAGTTACAAGTATTCCATGCGAGCCATCGCGTCAACTGTCTTCCGCCTCATGATGTTTGCCCATGAAGGGAAGATTGTGATGGTTGACTAGCTCACCTACCATGATCCACAAGGGTTAACAGTTCCTGCCAACGTTATCCCTACCATCACCACCACTGAGCCGCAAGTGGAAACCGTACACACTAACCTCATCCCTACAACCAACACTATGGTTGAAAACACACCAGCCTCCCCACCGTTGAATGTGGGCCTTGGGTTGTTTATCGATCCCACCATGACGACTCCTTTCTCGTTGGTGTCATCACCACCGACACAAAAGCAAACTGCGGACTTGTGCATGGTCTCATCAAGCACCGCTGCACCCAAACAACAACCGTAGCCGCAGCCCCAACCAAAACTACAACATCGTCCGCAGCCGCAACGCCAACAACAGCCACAACATCATCCGCAGCCACAACGCTACGCACAGCCGCAATCAAAACCGCACCCCCACATGCAACTAGCTGGGAGTTATGTGGGCTCATCTCCGGTCCATACAATTCCCTTCCTCTTTCCCCCACCTGGTGTCATGAGCAAGGAGGTCATGGCCACCTTAAGCCTACCCAACTTTATGTTGGGGATCCTGGTGTGGTATCTCGATCCACTAGCTCAACCAACAATGCCCCAGGTTGTGTTAACCCTGGTGCAACCTATTGCAGTTTAGTCTCACCCTCCACCCGGTTCGCACAAGCCAATATCCACACCCATACCTGCACCGCCCCAACCCAAAAGGGCTAGGGGAAAGAACACCAAAGCCACCGCAGAACCATGACAAGTCCCACCTTGTGTCGTTTGTGAACAACAGGGCCATCCAACTCAAAATTGCCCTGAAATCCCAGTGATCTGTGTGCATCTGGATGCCATGGATACAAATGAAAACATCCCCATGGTTGAACTCCCAACTGCGCCAGTAGTAAAGAACAAGACATTGAGGACAAACCATGCTTGCGCCCTTTGCATCTTGTATGGACATTACTCCCACCATTACCAAGACTTAATCAAGTTTTGAATGGCTCTCGCTGACCTCCGTCACCATTCCCTTGAGTCTGAGATCACCTTGATCGAAGAAGTTCACCCACCACCACCTTCTTCAGACAACATGTCCATCTACATTATGTCAAGTTCCACCGACCCACTCATATCCACCGACGATCCATCAGATCTCTCACTTCATTGCTTCAACAACGACGAGGAGATAGTTGAAGCTCTGACTGCCCGGAATACCTATGGGACGACATGTACCATCGCTCGTTCTTCCTCCCGAAAGAGCTTGTGTCGCAGTCCGACCAGTTTTCCATGGAGACCAAAGATTTCATCCATGGGAAGGTTGACTGGTTCAAGAACCCAATCCCAGCACCCGATGCCTTCGAAGAAGGGAACATGGCGAACATTTCTCCAACAATTAAAATCGACATCTCAACCAACTCTGAGATCGTCAAAGAAATCATGCTGGGGGCATCTTGCTCCCCGGAAGAGGTCGATGCCCACACCTCTCTCTTCCAAGAATTTCGTGACATCTTCGCCTAGTCATACACCGAAATGCCCGGCTTAGATCCATCCATCGTGGAACAACACATCGACACATGGCTAGATGTGGCACCCATCCACTAGAAGCAACGACCCATCCATCCATCCAAAGTGGCTGCGGTGAAAGCCAAGATAGAGAAACTGCGCACAACCAGCTTCATTTATCCCATTGCATACACAACTTGGGTTTCTAATCCTGTTCCCGTGAATAAAAAATAGGGTACCATTCGCATTTGCACAGAATTTCACAATCTTAATGGGGCATGTCCCAAAGACAGCTTACCCACCCCGTTCATCGACTAGATCATCGATGCATGCACCGGACATGAGGCCTTCTCCTTCATGGACGGATTTTCCAGCTACAACCAAATCCAAATCTAGAAAGAATACCGTTACAAAACGACATTCACAACCCCATGGGGCACATTTGCCTACCGAGTCATGCCCTTTTAGCCTAAAAAATGCTGGAGCCACCTTCCAGTGTGCCATGATGCACTACTTCTGCGATCTCGTGCACATCATGTTGGTTTGTTTCGACAACCTCATTGCGTGGTCGCAAAACTGCACACAACACATAGATGACTAGTGACAAGTCCTAATGCGATGTCGCTAGTACAAGATCTGCTTGAACCCATCCAAGTGTGTTTTCTGTGTCCCCATGAGCCGTCTCCAAGGATTCATCATGTCACACAAAGGAATGACTGCTGATCCTGGGAAAGTCCCAACGAATTTCCCCCTAACATCACCCCTTTGAGTGACAACGTTCTAAATTGTATTATAGTCTTTCCATTTTTTGTTTTACACATTTTTCCCGATTGAGTCTTATCTATCGTTTCCTCTCATTGCTTCAGATGGAGCACACCTCAGATCGGTATATGGGATTCACAGATGGAGCAAGCAGATGGTACCTGAACCTCGCCTCGGCTGCATGGGTAATCTACTCCCCATCGCACGAGTTGATCCACATCGACATAATATGCGTGGGCACCGCAACCAAAAACCAGGCGGAGTATGATGGTGTCAATGGCCTCTTGGCCGCCGCTCTACAATTAGGAATTCATCATCTCGATGTCTTCTTAGTCTCCCAGCTGCTTGTTTCTCAACTGAACAACCACTACCGAGTTCACGATCCCTGCCTCTTTAGAAAGTACCTGCGCACTAAACACATGGTCAGAACATTTGAATCCATCACATTCACATATGTTCCCAGGAACCTCAATAGTGTCGCAGATCAAATGGATAACGATATTCTAAATTGGCACATCCATAACAGTATATAGGAAACATCCTACCATAACATAGCGGCATAATCATGTATAAAAATACACACACAGTGTAATAATACATCACATAGACATTTGCATTCCACATCATAATAAAAAGACTCACATAATGAAACCGCAAAAGCTCATCCATGTGCATCAAAATTATATATAGATATAAATCCATAAGTCGCATGTCCACAACATGTCCAATACAAAAACGAGAAGCCACAAAGCTTTCTCAATAAGATATACATAAGTGACACAAAAACCCCTAAGTGCACCAACACACTAGGAGTATCCCCACAAGGCTACTAATCCAACTTAGATCCATCATCTGACTCGGCCTCATCATCTTCCGAAGAGGACGCATCCTCTACAAGAAGACCACCTCTTGCCGTCCGGCGAAATTGCTCGCAAGCCATTGCCATCTTCCTCATCACGTCCGTTATCTTAGGAGGAAGATTGTGAATCGCAGCAATAAAATTGGTACTCAGATGCTGCCAGCCAACATCTGACAGCCTAGTAGCAAGCTCATCTAGATACGGAACCATTCCATCCATGTCCTGTTGCCTCCTGTGGGAGCTCCCGAAAGGGGCTGCCGCAGGAGGTACGGTAACAACCCGCCTTCGATGCCTAGGTGGCGGGCGAGGACCAACATCTGCACATACAAGCAAGGACACCATCAGTCCACATACATCAATATGAAAATCACTAACTAGATCAACTTTACTATGCATAAAGATCAACATAAAAACATCAAGCATATATACCAGCTGGTCCCACGCCTGACCAGGAGGTCGGGGAATATCAGGGTCTCCTCGAAAATCCATACCCACATACGGGTACTCCTCGATCATCACAGGCAGCTGGAGCCATTGCTCCAACAAATCCTCTGTGAAGAAGCGGCCCACTCTACCGCCACCCTCACGAATCATCATTTGGTGCCACCTATACATCCTCAGCTCCCGCGGACCACTGTCTTGCACAACCCAATGAGGATGAAGTGTAGGTACTTTCTCAAAGAAGAAAGCACATAGGAAGGAGCCAAAGCAAAAACCAGCGCCAGTAGTCTTCGACTTGCTCAGCTGATGCCGAACAACCTGCAAGTACATCTGGCCCCATGCATAATATGTGCCACCTATGGCCTGCTCTACTAGCTGCAGCTGACCACCAGAAATCTTTTGGCTCCCCATGGAACCCAAGATGCACTGTAGTAAAGTCCCCACCGCCCGTGTGGACAACTCCTCGATGTCACACATCAGTATGTAGGAGTCATGCACATACGCTGTAGCGTAACAGTGCTGATCACGTAGCTCCTCCAATGTCTCCCCCCGAGACAGTACAGGTACCAGGTCACCAACCGCTCCTAGTATAGGGAGCCCGGTAATGAAATACACATCCTCCATCGTAATCTCAATACGTTGGCCCTGGAAGAGGAACACCTCCTCAACAACATCCCAGAAATCAATCAAAGTTTGCATCAACAAACCCAAACTCTGCATAAGTGGTATCCTCATAAATTTTAGTAACCCACAGCGGGCCAGTGTATCTCTAACACCCCCGTCATGCAATGATGCATCTCTGACAGGTTTGCAGTCTCTCTCCCTCCATTTGATCTCCACCATCCTACACAAAGTGAAAACCCTGATGTCAGACATCCCCACCATCAAAAAAATACCCAAAAGAGGCTAGGGCGCACCTATTTGGGAAAAAGGAGAGCCCAGGGCAATCATAATTTCCCAACAAGTGTGCCCAGGGTTCACCTTTCCCTTCGAAATGAGTGACCTGGCATAGAATAAACCCCAAACAGCTCATGGGGGGCCTCTAGGTGGTCAAATTCAGCAAATAAGCCATCAAAATGGAGAGGTTCAGTGAGAGCTTTTACCTGCAAGTCACGGCTCGCGAAACCGTCGGATCAAGAGAAATCAACAAATGAAGAATTAGGGCCCACCTCTCCAACTCCACAATGAACAGTGACTATGACACTTCACCATGTGGACCCTGCCCTTTTATAGGCCCCATTTGACCTAATTTCTTCCGATCGACACAACAGGACCATACGGACTCCGTTTGAGACGCCGTTTGCATCACTGGTTTCAAAATTCTACCCTTTATCCCCTTATGAGACTATCATCTCATGTTTAATAAGTCAATTTCAGGACCATTTCCCACAAGTCACCTCAATTCATGAGCCATGACATGGCGATGTGAGTGTCTACAGACCGGTACTCGTATCACACTTCCCGACCGCCACTCATGCAAGCTGTCGGGCCACCGCCCGTTAAGAATTGTACTATACTTTTATTTTTTATAATTGTCTTTTTTCACTGCACCTTATGTGGACATTTGGACCATCGTCCACAAAACCCTTTGTTTTTCTTCTATGCATTTGACATAGAAGTGTCCTCGGGCCGCTGCTCGTTAAGGACTATAATTTTAGCTTTTATTTTGCATTTTTAACACATAGTTGTCTTTTCCATTCACCGCACCTTACGCTGACCTCTGGACCACTGTCCATAAAACAATTTATTTTTCTTACACGTATTTGGCATATAAGTGCCCCCAAACTTGCACCCACATCGCATGTAGTCATGTTCGTCCACCGCAACACACAAACACGCTCTCCTGACCTCTGTCCGAGATCCACCTCGGTTTGCGTGCCTCTGCCACACCATCTTGCAGGCCTCTGCCATGATCTATCCCACGCATGTATTAGTATGTTTGAGAGCCTTCTGCTCCGTCCATAATGCGCGGATGACCTTTGGACCTCTGTCCACCGTCCTGACATGGCGCACCGCTCGTGCCACCGCAGTCGGTTGACCACATTGGAGTTTCGTTTAAGCTCTTTTCTGACTCCTTAAAACAATGAAAAAATCGCCGAGCGGAGCTGCTTCCTTTCTCGCTCGCTAAAGTATAGGAAAGGGCGTCTACATCATCTCGTTTACCTCCTTTTGTGGACCATGTAGACCATTTCATGAAAAGGAGCTCCTTGGCACACTCAAGCCAAGACCGTTCCCCTCTGCATACTTTTATGCTTTCTCAGGCAGAGGGGCCACACTTTATGAAAAAGCTCACCGTCGATTGTCATTAAGCTCTTTTCCAGCCGTCTCAACAAGAAAATATCGCCGAGCAAACTTGGTTTCTTTCATGCTCGTAAAAGTATTTGAATGACCGTCCAGTCAGTATAGGTTTAACCTTTTCTGGCCTGATTGGACTACCAATGGTAAAGAAGTCTCTCATCCCCTCCAGGATGGGTGAGCTCTCCTATGTATACTTTTATCATTTTTTGGGCACATGAGACTACCAATGAAAAAGAGCCCCCACTGGAGTCTTGTTCGTGCTTTCAGACTCTCTAAAATTGAAAGCACCATCGAGCATTTACCTTCTTAGGCTCGCCAAAAATCCATGAGATTGTACCATAACGGTGTCCCTAGACACCACCCCACAGTAAATAATTTGGCATCATTCCCACATTGGGGTCCCCTTTGTTCAGAGTACTCTACAATGTGTCTTCCTTGGATCCCATCAGTATCGAAAGCATCCACCTCCTCCAAGTATTTCCCGTCTGTAGCGACATTCCCGGTATTACAACTATGATCCCATTCCCTTGAGTCAGTTTCATTTGCTGTCTGGTATGCCCTGCCGTCATACTCTGAACAAAGGAAGTTTGAGTCTCCCACTCCCCCCTGCCCCTGTTCATTTCTTTCCCTTCCCTCCCCTCCCCCCCAATTCAGTGAGTCAGTCCGCAGATTGCTTCACACCTTTCGGTTATCCCTCGTGCTCCTGGTCAAGGAAACATCATTGCCTTGACTAGGGGCAGGTCTCCCTCTGTCGACACCAACACACATATTCTAGAGGATAGACCCAAAGGTCCCTATACCTTGGTTTCATTAACACCATTGATGAGTTCCTTAGACCACTTGAGAGGAGTCCTTAGTGCCTCTTGGGATGGTTGTTTCTCACGTGCTTGACTTCAACTCCATCATTGCATCGTTGAGATTCGTACAGGGTTTGTTCTGCACAATACTTGGTCGAAGACCCCGGATGTCACCTGACTCTAGCATATTGGTGAGTCCACTCGAGGGACCTAAACAAGTTATGTCCCTTGTGATTTCTAGGTTGCATTGGAGATAGTGATCTGAAGCCCCAATAGTGCTTCGATATACCTTTATGGTTGATGCAGCATACTTGTACCACAGAGACTCTGACTCTCAATCAGTGAGTCCACACAGCTATGTGCTATATCCAGCAGACCATCAGTCATGAAGATGTAGCATTCCATGAGAATTCCATGGGTCCAATGAACCAGATCAGTATTGTATTCAGCCTCACATAGAGGCAACCAACATTCTAACCTCAGTTGTATATGATCGATTCTTGTGTTTTAGAGCATAGATCAAATGATTCTTTTGACATTGTCATGGGCATGGGAATGCCCACCTCGTCCATATACATGTCACACATTCATTGTATCTCACCCATTAATGGGAACCAAATTAATACAAAAACCAAAATCCACCATGCCCCATCCCCGAAAGCACCACCTCTACATAGCGAATCCTATGATGTCCGTCAGCCATACGTTGAGCTCCTACCCTCACACATCAGGGGGCAATATATTAACCCAAAAATCCCCCACATAGCTCTCAATGGCCTACACTACCCAAGGACACCGTATCACAACCCCCATTTCACTCCATAAGACCTTCCATTTGACCCCCACACCTCCAACAGAGACTGGGGCCAAGGCCACCAAAATCACAACCAATACCTTTTACATGGTCTCTATCACTAGTTTTCCTTCTATTTCATCGGTCGTGGAAGATCCACCTGATCTATCCTGGCACCACTTACGCAACGACAGAGAGATCTGTAAGACCACCTCCAGTTTTACCCCATTGCCTTTAAACCATAGTGTGGAATCAGTTCTTCCCATAATATACCAGATTCCATCACCCCACCTTGCTATTGACCTTCGTCACGGCAAAGGGGCATACACCCTTTTTGACTCTGATGGACAACTCTTGGAGAACCCCCGCAACGGGCTCTAACTCAAGAGATTTTACGCTTAACATCACCACTGAGTCGCTTCGTTTTCTTTTCTTGTTTTTCAATGTTTTTTTTTAGCACAAGTCAGGGCAGCACCATTAGCTACTAATCTAAAATCACCCGGAACCTGTTCGAGACACCTTTCACATATCCAGGTTCAAATTTCCATCTCCTTATGAGATCATCGTCTCATGTTTAATAAATTAATTTCGAGACCACTTCCCACAAGACACCTCGATTTATGAAGCCATGACATGACGATGCAAGTGTCTACAGACCTGAACTTGCATCACACTTCTTGACCGCCCGTTAAGGATTTTACTATACTTTTATTTTTGTATTTATAATTGTCTTTTTTCACTGCACCTTACGCGGACCTCTGGAACACTGCCCATAAAACCCTTTGTTTTTCTTTTATGTATTTGACATATAAGTGTCCTTGGGCCGCCGTCCGTTAAGGACTGTAATTTTAGCTTTTATTTTGCATTTTTAACACATAGTTGTCTTTTCCATTCACCGCACCTTACACAGACCTCTGGACCACTGTCCATAAAACAAATTTTTTTCTTACACATATTTGGCATATAAGTGCCCCCAGAATTGCACTCACATCGCATGTAGTCAAGTTTTTCCACCGCAACACACACACACACACTTTCCTGACCTCTGTCCGAGAGCCACCGTGGTTGGCGTGCCTTTGCCGTACCATCTCGTAGGCCTCTGCCGCGATCTATGCCACGCATGTATTGGTATGTTTGAGAGCATTCTGCTCCATCCATACTATGCGGATGACCTTTGGACCTCTGTCCACCATCCCGACATGGGGCACCGCTCGTGCCACCGCAGTCGGTTGACCACATTGGGGTTTCATTTAAGCTCTTTTCTGACTCCTTAAAACAATGAAAAGATCGCCGAGTGCAGCTGCTTCCTTTCCCGCTCGCTAAAGTATAAGAAGGGGCGTCTACATCATCTCGTTTACCTCCTTTTGCGGACCATGTAGACCATTTCATGAAAAGGAGCTCCTTGGCACACTCAAGCCAAGACCGTTCCCCTCTGCATATTTTTATGCTTTCTCGGGCAAAGGGGCTGCAGTTTACGAAAAAGCTCACCACCAGTTGTTGTTAAGCTCTTTTCCAGCCGTCTCAACAAGAAAATATCGCTGAGCAAACTTGGCTTCGTTCATGCTTGTAAAAGTATTTGAATGACTATCCAGTCAGTATAGGTTTAACCTTTTCTGGCCTGATTGGACTACTAACGGTAAAGAAGGCTCTCATCCCCTCCAGGATGGGTGAGCCCTCCTATGTATACTTTTATCCTTTTTCGAGCACATGAGACTACCAATGAAAAAGGGCCCCCGCTGGAGTCTTCTTCGTGCTTTTAGACTCTCTAAAATTGAAAGCACCATCGAACATTTACCTTCTCAGGCTTGCCAAAAATCCATGAGATCATGCCATAATGGTGTCCCTAGACACCACCCCACAGTAAACAGTTTAGCAGCATTCCCACATTGGGGTCACCCTTGTTCAAAGTACTTTGCAATGTGTCTTCCTTGGATCCCATCAGTATCAAAAGCATCCACCTTCTCCAAGTATTTCCCATCTGCAGCGACATTCCCGGTATTACAGCTATGATCCCATTCCCTTGAGTCAGTTTCATTTCCTGCCTGGTATGCCCTGCCGTCATACTCTCAACAAATGAAGTTTAAGTCTCCCACTCCCCCCTACCCCTATTCAGTTCTTTCCCTTCCCTCCCCTCCCCCCCAATTTAGTGAGTCAGTCCGCAGATTGCTTCACACCTTTCGGTTATCCCTCGTGCTCCTGGTCAAGGAAACATCATTGCCTTGACTAGGGGCAGGTTTCCCTCTGTCAACGCCAACAGGCATATTCCAGAGGATAGACCCAGAGGTCCCTGTACCTTGGTTTCATTAACACCATTGATGAGTTCCTTGGACCACTTGAGAGGAGTCCTTAGTGCCTCTTGGGATGGTTGTTTCTCACGTGCTCGACTTCAACTCCATCATCGCACCGTTGAGATTCGTACAGGGTTTGTTCCACACAATACTTGGTCGATGACCCTGGATGTCACCTGAATCTAGAAAATTAGTGAGTCCACTCAAGGGACCTAAACAGGTTTTGTCCCATGTGATTTCTGGGTTGCGTTGGAGACAATGATTTGAAGCCCTAGCAGTGCTTCGATATACCTTTATGATTGATGCAACATACTTGTACCACAGAGACTCTGACTCTCAATTAGCGAGTCCACACAGCTATGTACCAGATCTAGCAGACCGTCAATCATGACGATGTAGCATTCCATGAGAATGCCATGGGTCTAATGAACCAGATCAGTATTGTATTTATCCTCACATAGAGGTAACCAACATTGTAACATCAGTTGTATATGATCGACTCTTGTATTTTAGAGCATAGATCAAATGATTCTTTTGACATTGTCACGAGCATGGGAATGCCCGCCTCATCCATATACATGTCACACATTCATTGTATCTCACCCATTGATGGGAACCAAATTAATACAAAAGCCAAAAGCCACCATGCCCCAGCCCCGGAAGCACCACCTCTGCACAACGAATCCTATGATGTCCATCAGCCATACGTTGAGCTCCTGCCCTCACACATCACGGGGCAATCTGTTAACCCAAAAATCCCCCACATAGCTCTTAATGGCCTACACCACCCAAGGACACCATCTCACAACCCCCATTTCACTCCATAAGACCTTCCATTTGACCCCCACACCTCCAAAAGAGCTGAAGGATGAAGAAAAGGGCTAAAAACCCCCAAAAGGAGCCCAAAATAGCCCCCTAGGAGCTAAATCCCTAAAAAAGGGGCTAAAACCCTAAAAGGGGCTAAATTTAGGGCGGAAGGGGCTAAAGCCCCGACCAAGGGCTTAAAACCTTAAAATCCCTTGGAAAAACTATAAAAGGAGGGTGGGGGGTCACTCTCAAAACACTCCTCCCTTGCCTATTGTTATGCTGCCCGTGGATGCTTTGAAACCTTTAGCTCTCAAACCACCCACACTCCCTCTCCTCCATATCCATCCCATCAAGCCATTGCTTCCCAACCAAGAGAGAGGTGCTCCCATGAGCTAGGGCATGGTGGCCCATTTCCACCCAAGTGAGGTATAACATTTCTTTTCATGTTTGTTTAATTGTTTTTGCTTTCTGACTGTTATTTTTATTTGCAGGTTCTATTGTTGACATTGTTTGCAGGTTTTCCATTGTAGTAGCTTAGGTTTCTTGCAGGTTTAAAGGAGGCAAAACCCTAACCCGTTTTCTGCAGAGGGGTTCACAAGGGCTTCATCTCCCTCTTTCTTTTCTGTTATTAGTTCATAGTTTAGTCTAGTTTTAGTTTTCTGTTACTAGATTAACTTAGTTTATTTTACTGTTCTGTTTATGCTATTTTTCCTTACGTTTTTTCCTATTTTCTAAGAGTAGGAACCTACCCTTGTGCCCTATAGGCACAAGGGAGCCATTCTTTCTCCTGCAGTGAGGAGAAATCCTCACTACAGCATGATTTATTACAATGGAGATGGCTTCCTTAAATATGGCTTGGCCATCAAATGTTGAAGAGACATTTCTCTTCATAACTATATTTAATAATTAATTACTATTACTAAAGGTTATAACCTAATTATTTACTATTTTATTGTTGTAACATTGTGTTCCCCTTAGGAAAGATTTGTCCTCAAAGCTTAGATTATTTTTGTTGTCTTTTCATTCTCGTTTTGTGTTGAAACAACGTCATTACTTTCTTTATGTATTTTTAGAACTTGTATTAGGTATGTGCTTGGTTTTTACGCAATAGTTTGACATTTTCCTTTCATTTGTAACTTGAATTTGTACTCCATTATGTTTATTATTGTTGTCCCATTTTCCACGTACATGAATACGAGGAATATTTTTGTGACTGACCACATCAAGCGTTGTCTTAGAGATCGCTTGTGCCACGATACTCATGATGTTATCACGTAATGTTTCCATTTTATTATCCTTACTAGTTATTTGGAGAAGTGATGTCTCTTGAGGCTTCTCCCACTCGAAGTTGCCAGATAGTGTTACATTTAGGTTTCTCCAAGGTGGTAGAACAATTAAGGTAGAAGATGAATCTACGATATTTGATTTCTTTGACTTGGATTCCTTTGCATACTGTAGGATCCATATTTTGTCATTATATGGATCATCATTATGGTCAATGATACTGGCTTGATTTTTATTATGAGCTTGGTCGAGCCCATTTTTATTTTTATCGAATATATTATTGTTATTTTGGTCATCCTTAAGATATTTTGTCTCCTTGTCTTGTTTATTTTCTTGATCGACTTTGTTGCTCTCATTTTCGTTGACATAGTGGTCCAACATATCTGAGTTACTTATATGGTTTGTACTAGACATTAGTTTTTGTAACATTTCCATTATTGTATTATGGTTCTGTTTCATGATGCTAAGGTTTTGTGCCATGGTGCTTATGTTTTTTGACATCGCACTCATCTTGTCATTTAACTCTTTTTGTTTCTCGTTCATGATGTCTAGTTTGTCATCAACTTTTCTTTCTAGTACCGGAACAAATTCGTCTTTGATTTCTTTCTTAAGTTCCTTGCTATCTTTTGTTTCTTTCTTCCATCTTTTTTGGTTAGCAACGAGAGCCTTGATGTCTTTCCCCAATTTTTTAAGTTTGTCTTTTAGTTCCGTCATAGCTTGGGTCCTTTTATGTGAATGTGTGTATTTGTAAGTTTATTTTAACTTATGGAGGAATAAAATACAACTAATGTCTTTGAAATAGTTGATGAATTAATAATAATTATTATAATTATTTAATGTGTTGTAATAAAATAATAAATATAAAATATTTTATTAAAAAGGTGGATTAATAATTTTTAAAATAAACTTCAACCCAGGCTGCACCCCTGCTCATTCCACTTAGCCCTACAAACAAAAACAATATTAATAATATTAATATTATTATAATAATATTAATATTATTATAATAATATTTACTTTATTAATATTGTTTTTGTTTGTAGGGCTAAGTGGAATGAGCAGCGCTGCAGCCTGGGTTGAAGTTGGAAAGCAAAACCATGTGTTGGTTTTACTTTATCTTTTCTTTTTTACTTTTTTTCCTTTCTTTTCTTTTTTTTCTTTTATCTTTTCTTTTTAACTTTTTTCTTTCTTTTCATTTCTTTACCTTTTTTTTTCTTTTCTTTTTTGGACAAGGTACTATATTTTAGGGAAACCCTAAAAACTAAATCTACACAAAGTGTAAATAATGGCCAAGGGCCATATATCTCCGATACCAAAGTTACACTGTATCTGGGGTAATGGATAATCCCTATCCAGATTAAGTCGGCTTGTATCCAAGTCTAGGGAGGAAGATGTTCAATCTTCAAATAATCAAATGTATAAATATATAATATTTGAATGGATGATTTATTACAATGGAGATGGATTCCTTAAATATGTCTTGGCCATCAAATGTTGAAGAGACATTTCTCTTCATAACTATATTTAATAATTCATTAATATTACTAGTGGTTATAACCTAATTATTTACTATTTTATTGTTGTAACAAACTTGATGTTGAAATACTACAATAAATTTGTCTTCTTCTAGTTGTAGCAGCTGCACCAATATTTCTTCAACTGCACCTATATCTGACATACTTATGTACGTAACAGTTCTAAAACTTGGTACAATATGCTCCATTGGCATGATGACTTCTTGTCCTGTTGAGGCCTGGAAAATCGCAGGCGGCAACAACAAGGGATTCCCCCCAGTCAACGTTCCCAACTAGCCCGTGACTGTTTGGTGTAGGGAATCCGTCCGATTTGCAGTCTGGCTACTGTAGGTCAAGTAACAAAACTAAAGGTTTTACCGATTATGGCCCGGTACACCATATATATTTTTGTATTTTGATTTAAAGGATGATATGCACGTGCCTAATTAACATGCAGGGTGATGAAGGATGCAAGGAGTAGTCACAAAGTGATGCACAGGTTCTTACCTTTGAAAATGGTCCCCTATGTCACGACATAAAAAATTATTGGCATCCACTCCAACTTGAAGCTTTTTCCATGGGCTCTCCCAAAAATTCTATTGAGCATTAAGGAAATGAACCGGTAAGGGGTTCTCAAGCTTGCAGTGTCATATTCTCCCGTTGGCCTGGTTCTAAAGTTTCTTCTAGGCATGAGCATCCTCTTGAGGGTTCAACGAGGTCCATCCTGATGTTTCTCAGCCAATCTTCTGTTAAATATATTTGTGCTTCTGGCAAGTGGTAGGCCAGGGCTACATATCCTGGGCTATAGGCAGCATAGCCTTGTTTATCAACATTCTCAAGAAACATAGTGGTTACATCTGCCCTGGGCAGAATCCACCCAATCACTTCAGAGCATGGAAAGAGCTCCAGTCTTGTAGCAATATTCATCAACGAAGGCCTTTCTATGTTGGCGTATATGCTTTCTTCCTCAAAACCTATATCAGGAACCTCTCGGTGCATGATCAACCTGTAGATGTCTCCCCACTGATACTCAGGCTCTATACCAGTTATGCATTTAGTGTCTTCATAAATATATTCGGTCTTGGTGATGACTTCGATGTCGGGATCCTCTTCAACCACAGGGGCCTTCTTCTTTTGACGCTTAGACATTTTGGGTTCGGAGGAATCTTCCTGTCACATATAAAATTGTAATTGTTAGGTTATTTCCAAACAAATTGTAGAGATTGAGATAACAATGTAAACATTTTACCTCATATGCGTTCAACATGACGACAATTAATCCAATTAAGCCAATATGTTCACACCAATACTCTTGTCTAATACTAAAATCGACTCAATCAACAAAGCTTGAGTGGGAAACAAAGTCTACGTTAAAATGAAGAAACCTCAGGCTTTCTATGGGTGCCATGACCACTACGCTATGTGGAACGACAGGGGCACTTATTCTAGCCATTCAATGGGGTGTTTCAGGAAATAGCACCGCATATGTGCATTCTATGGTCCGTCTTAGGTTGGGTGATGCTATACTACCCCAGAATGGTTCGGGTTCGAATTTGACCGCGAATCGGGTTGCTCGAAACAACGAGGTAAAACAAGGTCATGGTTCGCAAGATGCTGGAGACCGGACCAGTGGAAAATTTTTGACTTTCCCCAGGAAAACCCTGAACATCCCCCCCGATTCGACCAAGCGTAAAATGGGGCAAACCGGTGCAGACAGCGTAACGACTGTCTGCACCAATTTCCCCAACCATCAAGTGCAGGGTCGAAAACCATAATGGCCGCAGAAGGAAACTACCCATGGGCAACAAAAATCCCCTACTGATAGTGCCAAGACTCACCTTCGCATATATACATGTTATGATGGAAAACAACGTGAAAAACCTAACCGCGACAAGAAACAATTACAACACCTAGTTGAACGGAAAGGGATAATGGGTACAAGAGCCTGCATGGCACTGCTGCGTGATTGGCGGGAGGAAGGCCGTTGAGTTTCCACGACGGAGCCACATAGGAATGAGGGTACCGACAGTGGGGGTCCTAGTTAGCTCGAGCGACAACAACAGCGCAGCGACAGTTCGAAATAACAATAAAATAAGCAACTTACCCGACCCCATATATATATATATATCCGGTCAACCATAAGCGGCGGGAGAAAACATCGAACGGTGAAAACGTAAGGATCAGAGATCATATGAACATCTCCCCCCATAACGTCGGGTGGTAAAACAACTAGGTGAACCACCGAGACATCCGGTAGAAACCAACAAAGCCTCGGAGCTCACAAGACTAAACGTCGGAGTGATAAATGGATGAGGAGCCGCAACGGCGGAAACATAAAAGACATGACATTCTGCAACAGGAAAAATATGAATTGAAGAAAAAACAAACTTAAGGACCGGAAATACAGCTTTTTCGGAGCTGCAACGGCGGAAACCGAAAACTTAAGGATCGGTGAAATAAATCGATGGGATTGGAAACAGTTAATGCAGTTGTCAGGAGACTTCGCAGTATGCCGTCTGTAACTGTGGAGAACGTAAGAAAAAAATGTTCCAACGGGAAACCAAATGACAGCTGATTGAGACAAAGTGCATCGAAGAAAATTATCGGAGCTGGTTGCTTATTACTTCTCCGCAACGGCGGGAGCGCAAGTGATTAAAATTCCGACTCAAATACTCAAAAATGTGTTCGATGACAAGGTAAACTTAAACATGTAGTGAAGCATTTATGGCATTAGGAACGAGGCTGCAAAATCATAAAACCAAATCAAAAGTTAAACCAAAATAAGCAAAATGAGGGTCCTGAAATTTTTTGAATTTTGGGAAATTGTTGCAGCTGCAACAATTGGCGACTACCTGGTGAACCCCAGATTTCTGACTTAACTTCTTCCCAGTAAAAGATTGTCTATCTCAAAAGTTGAATTCTTCTAGATGCTTGCATTCCTGAGTTGGTTAACCCATGCATTTAAATCATTGAGAAGTAGTCCATTCTTTGGGGTAGTGGGAACACTCAAAATATTCGCAAGTCTGAATAACTCTTTTGAGGCCTAATCAGTGAGATTTATTTTACCCCTGTCTTCAGGTAGTTTCTAGCTTGGACACCACAGGATCATAACATATGGTAAACAACGTTATTCCTTTGTTCCTCATTCCCATGCCAATCACACTTTTGTGCCTTTTGAACTTTTGTTCTTTTGAGTCCTCCATCTGCCTTTCTTTCTGAATTTTATTCAGGCTCTTCTATCCATAGTGTCCTTTTGTGTGAGAGAAGAATTTACTTTTCATCTCACGGACGGAGAAGAACTTTTGGAAATTTGAAATTCATGTTTCTGATACTTTGCTTTGATATGTATTATTTCTTTAAGGAGTTTTGACTCTTGATAGCCTTTAGGCTTTCTGAAATCATGGCATGGGATCATTTATATATAGTAAACTGTTTACCTTGCTTCCTTTCCGTGGGCCCTCCGCCGTCACTCCCTAGGACATTTTAGATGTGAAATGGATGGAGCCTCGAAATAGTATTCCAGACCTCTTAATTCTGATTTATTTACAAGGGGTTAAGTAGGAATGAGTGCATGGCCAGTTAGGAACACTTCCTACTAGAAGACATTCTATTGTTAAAAGCGCAGTCTTTTCCTCATGATTTCAGTTAATTAAGAATTTTGATGTTTCCAATGCAACCAAAAGTTTGCCTCTTTATTCAAAAACCAAGATAACCAGAAACAAAATGGTAAATCAAGACAAAACAACAGCAAATTATTTATGTGCAAAATCATTAAAACAAAAGAAAAAGAAAAGGTGCCCACTCCTGAGAATCCTTTAACCTGGTAAGTCAAGGGGTGGGATGGATGGTAGATAGGAGATACCTAACCATGGTCTAACTGTGCTATTTTTGAAATCGAAACAATGTCTACCGGTCTGCAGTCATCCCTATCAGCCTAAGGAAGTTGAAGGAGATCAGGCCGAATGTCAATCATATTGTTGGCATGATAACTTAGTTCAAGCTCAGTTAAATAATTCCCCAGGACAGAATTGGCAGATTCATTTCCTTCCCCCAGCTTAGTGATAGTATGTTTCATGTAAGGTTCTCTCAAAATATTAATCTGATTTGGGGTACCCTTATGAGGTAACCATAAATGAGATCAGTCTGAAGAAAAATACCCCTTTAACCTGGCAGACCAATCTCGGTTTAGAATAAGCCCATATCCATCCGGTATGTCAGCCACCATAATGTCAATAAATTGACATATCTTTTTATTTGCAGATAAGAGTATGAGAACATTCTTCAATTCTTCCATTACTTTGACACTTGTTCTGTCTAGTTGCACTCCTTCCCAGGCTGTGGGCTTTGGCTGCCCATTAATCTTTTTGCAAACTTCAAGTGGCATAACATTTATCAATGATCCGGAATCTACCAAGCAATTATGCACGTTATGATTCAGCACTTCCAGAGTCAGAAGAAAAAGCGGGGTTTTAGCTTTTTCTTCCCAACTTGGTTCGATATCTTCTTCCCCCGGTTGGTTTTTTGTGAGTACGTCTTTTTTAGGCTCCTCAATTTTTTCAGTGTTTTCTTTGTTAACATCCACTTGTCCTTTCATAAGCTTGGCCTGCTTGTCGATTTGCTCTGTTTCCTGGTTGACAGTAGTGACTTTGGGTGTTTTATCTTCAACATTGTCATTTATCTGTCTCTTGACATTCTTTTGCAACTTCTTAATCTTTGAAATTGTTGTATTGTCTTTAATTATCAGATCCATGTCCTTTGTTGTTGTTGGTATGTTTTTGGGTTTAAGAGTGCTCTTTTCTGTATCAAAAAGCGAGACACAGTCCCATAGGAACATGGTATCATCTTCTTGTTTCTCTATGGTCTTGTTATTCTTTTCTTCTTCCTTACTTTCTTTTGTCAATTTAGAATCCAAGAGTTGGTTCATTACCAATGTCATCGAATTTAACCATTGAGGACAATTCTTTTCAGAATGAGGTTGTTCGTGAAAGGTGCAGAAATTGTCCCCCCTACCTCTGTTATATTCATTGCTGCTGAATTATGTGAAGGGGTTTTCAATTGGTTGTTATCCTCCCTTTTCTGGTAGCAGGGTTTATAAGTTTTCTGAACTTACCTTTCTTTCTCTATATCTATTATTCTGTTGGAGAGTTTTTTACTCATTTTTAGCATTCCCTCAAAATCATGTGATTGCTCCTCTTTAGGTTTAGACAGCAATAAGGCTCTTCTCCCGACAGTTTTTTCTTCAGGTAGCTCAAGATAATCTTCTATACTTTCCTTTTCAGCCTCTACCCTTTCAGCCTCTTCATAAGTCTCTGCCAACGTCGGTCTGGCCTTCATTTTGGAAAACATGGCAAGCTCAAGTCCCAGAGCTGAGGTATAATATTCAATTAGGACCTTGTCTGAAGGTCTGTCAGTTTCAGAAAAGTTATTGAGGTATGTGGAAAACCTTTGAGTGAAATGATGTACCTTCTCATTCTTTTCTTTTTTTTTTAAAAACCAAGACCTTTCATTAGTGATGCATGCGTCTTTTGGGCTGCATATTTAGTTCTGAAAATCCTTTCAAAGGTGTCCCAATCGGGGATAGAATTCGTAGGCATACTAAAGTACCAGGATGCTGCTGCTCCCTTAAGGGTATGCGGGAACAATCTACAGACAACATCCTCGTATTCCCTAGCACTTAACCCTTCTATTGCTAAATAGAAGCTTTGCAAGTGGTCGTCTACAGCAATCTTTTCATCCGGGTCAAACTTAGGCAGTAACTTCTCAAAAGCTTGAGGTAGGTTATGCAACAGAGGTGTCAGGTTCAAAGGTGATCTAGATTTCCAAGCCGACGGTGGGTTGGGATGATTCACATTTATACCAGCCATGAGCAAAGTTGAAAGAATAGGAGTCTGAGTAAGGAACACCGTAAGGTAAAACTGGTCTTACTTGCTTCAAAGGTGGAACCAAAACATGTAAGTCTACTCCTACAAGTTCTCCCAAACTCTAAGTAGTTGGGTCAGGACAAAAGCTTCCAAAATGTTGCTGGTGGGGTAATCTTGGGAAAAAAGGTTTCCTCAGCTAGCCATGCACTGGCGTCCCTCCTTCTAGCGCCAGAAACTGTTGAGGCCTGGAAAATCGCAGGCGGCAACAGCAAGGGATTCTCCCCAGTCAACGTTCCCAACTAGCCCATGACTGTTTGGTGTAGGGAATCCGTCTGGTTTGCGGTCCAGCTACCGTAGGTCAAGTAACAAAACTAAAGGTTTTACCGGTTACGGCCCGGTACACCGTATATATTTTGTATTTTGACTTAAAGGATGATATGCACGTGCCTAATTAACATGTAGGGTGATAAAGGATGCAAGGAGTAGTCACAAAGTGATGCGCAGGTTCTTACCTTTCGTCTTAGAACTCACAAGCATCTAAATCACATACACAGTAATAAAGTAAATCTAACTATCTACCTATCCCCGGGGAGCTGAAATGTAACTTATTAATGAGTAATGTATATTGTACATGCATTATAAAGAGAAATTATAGATAACTGATATTCCTTCCCACAACACATGAACGATTAAAGATATTTAGACAATCAGACAGCCAATTGCTTATGAACAACATTCATTACTCATGGTGGTAATTTCATAGAATAAACCAGAAATCACTCAAACAAGAACATAGGCCCTAAGAGTTAGAACGATCTCACAGTTAATGGACAAAAAGCTGGAAAAACGAAATAGTTCATCTTCCATCAACCCATAGCATAACATTTGAACGTCCCACCAAACTTTCTCCGACAGGAAAACAATAATTCTTTATTGCAAAAAAAAGTAGTTCTTCTTACAATATCTCTTTACTTGTCTAACTGGGAAAAAAGGTCCATCTTTCTTCTAAGTCATCTATATTTATACAAAAAGAATAAGACTGTTGGGTTGCCTACGAATAACTCTTGGGCTTCCCCAACTCTTCGCCTCCCAAATTTTTTCTCTTACTAAGTGTTTACAAATTTGAAACATATTACAAAAATGGACAAATATTCACGAGGAGGGCCCCGCTTGATTATTTAGAAATTTTTTCCAAGCTAAAGCCTTTGAGGCGACGCCTTCAAACTTAGAAGGTTCCAAAAAGTGAATATTTATCTCGAATTTTGCAGCTTGGTTCTTGATGGCTTCAATTCTGGCTGCACTCAAACGAAGCTGATCTTCTAATAGCTGCACACTGACTGCGGAATGACCTACCTCATTCCTTAAGGTCTGGTCATCGAGAGCTTTGATGTGCTGTATTTTACTTTCCTCTTCTTGGTACCTTTTCTGCAGAATTTCCACAAACAAGTTGTGATCCGGAAAAGCATCTATCCTCTGTTCAGTTTCTACTTGGCATTGGTTATAAGTAATCAGAATCCTTCTGAATAATTTTGTACATGCCCCTTTTGTCTTTCTAACAACCTTCTTGAATTCCTCGGCTGTGTTCATGGCAAACTCCAATAAGTCGTAGTCCTTCCTAAGCGCCTGTCTATCTTTTGAGGGTAGCTCTGCAAGAGCTTCTTCATTGTTTTCTAGTCTTGCCATCCTTGCTGTCAGGACTTCCAAGATGTCCTGAGATCTGTCAACAAAATATGAGGAGGTCTCCAAAATATCCTCCAACCGACCATCTACTTGCAAAACCCTGCATCTTTCCTCTTCTATGGCCGTCTGCAACTGAAGCATCTTTGCTTTCTGTTCCAGCACATGTTGCTTGAAAAGTTGGATATTAACCTGTTGTTCTTTGGCTTCCTCCAAAGCTACTGTTAGAGAGGTAATCTGCTCTTGAATTTTTGTCTCTTGTTCTTGAGATTTCCTTTCATTCGCCTCCAAGGTGGTCTTTTGCAGCTCCAGATCCTCTATCTTTCCTAGCAGCTGTTCTTTCTCTGCCCTCAACTCTTGATATTCTTGTTGTATCTTCTCGAGATATTCCTGGGCAGTCTCCATAGATCTTCTCTCTGCTTGGAGAACCTGAAGTTCAGCCTTTGAAGACTTTATCTCTTTTTGCATGTCTTCAAATTTTCTCTTCAACTTATTGTTTTCTTCTCTTTCCTTTCTTAGTGTGTCTTTTAGTTGAGAAGAAGACTTCTTAGACTGCTCCAGGTCTGTCATTATTTTATCTACATTGTCCTCTGAAGTGTGGATCAATGCAGCCCCTGCTCTAATAGTGAATCTGGGGTCTCTGTCTGTTCCGTATACAATGGTCATATCAGTTATCATCTTACCAGACATAACCCTTGTTTCAACCTTCTTTTCACTTCCTTTTACTATCCTTTTCCTTTCTTTATCATAGAAGATAGTATTAAAATCCGGGACCTCTTCCCCTATCTTCTGTTCAAAGGGGACTAGTCTAAGGGTGTGGGCCATAGACTGTCCAGGTGTGCTGACAACAGGTACTTTCGGGTCTTGAGCATCGGGGTTCTCCACGTCCTGGGTCTGAATGTCTACTATGTCAGAGGCTAACTGTTCTGTCACTGTTTGGGTTAGCTTCATCCTCTCTACCTCCTATTTCTGAAGCTCCTCATCTAGCTTCCTTTTTCTTTCTTCTTCTTCATTCTTGGCATCTTCTTCTGCTTTTCTGGCCGCCTCTTGTGCAGCTCTTCTTTTCTCTTCCTCTTCTCCCTTCAGCCACCCTTCGGCTTCTTAGGCTAACCTTTGGGATTCTTCGTTTCTTTTCCTGGTTTCCTCATCAGCCTTTGCTTGCTCATCCTGCCACTTTCCACCTTTTGTGGTGATCTTCTTTTTAAACCTTTTCCTCAAGGCCATTATGTTTAATGCACTACGGAAAATAGACTCTTCCCTGTCCCAGTGGTGAGTGTACTCAAAATGGACATTGGCTTCTTTGCAGTGCTCAACAACCTTGTTGTGGGAGTCATTCCTATGGAAGGGCATTTCCCCAAAATGAAACTTTTCCAACTCCTCCACGAATTCATCGTCCTTCTTAACTCTAGTAAACTTATAACTCCCCAACCTGAAAGGCAAAGGAGGATATGCAGCCTTCTTATGTTGAAATAAAAATCTTCCTATTCCATCTAGGAAGACTTGCCTAACTGCCTCTTTGTGAATTATATAGTCTGTGGCATACTTAGGCAGTAGGGAGGGTGCTCTAGAGCCTCCAAACATTCTGAAATAGAGCCCCTCCTCAGTCAGGTAATAATCAGCAAATTCCTCGATCACCTGCAGTGCCTCCTTAGACATGCAGTCACATTCTTTTAAGAAAATGAGAGTATATAATGGCATGATAAAATGTTCACAGACTTCCCTGTAGTGACTATGGTACTTGTGAGCCCACAGTGGCTTGTATGTGGAGTAAACAGGTATTCTTTCCCGGTTCCAGATGCACGTTAGGCTGGGGAAAGGTTGATTGCATAGTATGCAATCAATGAGTATGGAGCTCATGTAAAATTCTGACCTCTTTTGGGACACTCCTCCCAAAGCTGAGGCCATACAGGCTGAAAGGCTATTGGACACTATGTTGGCCCAGTTGAAAATGGTCCCCTGTGTTGTGACATGAAAAATTATCGGCATCCACTCCAACTTGAAGCTTTTTCCATGGGCTCTCTCAAAAATTCTATTGAGCATTAAGGCAATGAACCTGTAAGGGGTTCTCAAGCTTGCGGTGTCATATTCTCCCATCGGCCTGGTTCTAAAGTTTCTTCTAGGCATGAGCATCCTCTTGAGGGTCTCAACGAGGTCCATCCTGATGTTTCTTAGCCAATCTTCTGTTAAATATATTTGTGCTTCTGGCAAGTGGTAGGCCAGGGCTACATATCCTGTGCTATAGGCAGCATAGCCTTGTTTATCAACATTCTCAATAATCATAGTGGTTACATCTGCCCTGGGAAGAATCCACCCAATCACTTCATAGGATGGAAAGAGCTCTGGTCTTGTAGCAATATTCATCAACGAAGACCTTTCTATGTTGGCGTATATGCTTTCTTCCTCAAAAATTATATCAGGCATCTCTCGACGCGTGATCAACCTGTAGATGTCTCCCCACTGATACTCAGGATCTATACCAGTTATGCATTTAGTGTCTTCATAAATATATTCGGTCTTGGTGATGACTTCGACGTCAGGATCCTCTTCAACCACAGGGGCCTTATTCTTTTGACGCTTAGAAATTTTGGGTTCGGAGGAATCTTCCTGTCACATATAAAATTGTAATTGTTAGGTTATTTCCAAACAAATTGTAGAGATTGAGATAACAATGTAAACATTTTACCTCATCTGCTTTCAACATGATGACAATTAATCCAATTTAGCCAATATGTTCACACCAATACTCCTGTCTAATACTGAAATTGGCTCAGTCAACAAAGCTTGAGTGGGAAACAAAGTCTATGTTAAAATGAAGAAACCTCGGGCTTTCTATGGGCGCCATGACCACTGCGCTACGTGGAACGACAGGGGCACTTATTCTAGCCATTCAACGGGGCATTTCAGGAAATAGCACCGCATATGTGCATTCTACGGTCCGTCTTTGTTTGGGTGATGCTATACTACCCCAGACCGGTTTGGGTTCGAATTCGACTGTGAATCGGGTCGCTCGAAATAACGAGGTAAAACAAGTTCATGGTTCGCAAGATGCTAGAGACCGGACCAGTGGAAATTTTTTGACTTTCCCTAGGAAAACCTTGAACATCCCCCCCGAGTCGACCAAGCGTAAAATGGGGCAAACTGGTGCAGACAGCGTAACGACCATCTGCACCAATTTCCCCAACCATCAAGTGCAGGGTCGAAAACCATAACGGCCGTAGAAGGAAACTACTCGTGGGCAACAAAACTCCCCTACTGACAGTGCCAAGACTCGCCTTCGCATATATACATGTTACGACGGAAAACAACATGAAAAACCTAACCGCGACAACAAACAATTACAACAACTAGTTGAACGGAAAGGGATAATGGGTACAAGAGCCTACCTGGCACTGCTGCGCGACTGGCGGGAGGAAGGCCATTGAGTTTCCATGACGGAGCCACCTAGGAATGAGGGTACCGATAGCGAGGGTCCTGGTTAGCTCGAGTGACAACGACAGCGCAGTGACAGTTTGAAATAACAATAAAATAATCAACCTACCTGACCCCATATATATATATATATATATATAATATATATATATCCGGCCAACCATAAGCGGCGGAGGAAAACATCAGATGGTGAAAATGCAAGGATCGAAGACCATATGAACATCTCCCCCCGTAACGTCGGGTGGTAAAACAACTAGGTGAACCGCCGAAACATCCGGGAGAAACCAATAAAGCATCGGAGCTCGCAATATTAAAACGTCGGAGCGATAGATGGATGAGGAGCCGCAACGGCGGAAACATAAAAGACATGACATTCCGCAACAGGCAAATCTGAATCGGAGAAAAAACCAACTTAATGACCGGAAAGACAGTTTTTTCGAAGCCGCAACGGTGGAAACCGAAAACTTAAGGATCGGTGAAATAAATCGACGGGATCGGAAACAGTTAATGCAATTTTAGGGAGACTTCACAGTATGCCGTCTGTAACTGCAAAGAACGTAAGAACAAAATGTTCCGACGGGAAACCAAATGACAGCCGATTGAGACAAAGTGCATCGGAGAAAATTATTGGAGTTGGTTGCTTATTACTTCTCCGCAACGGCGGGAGCGCAAGTGACTAAACTTTCGACTCAAATACTCAAAAATGTGTTCGATGACAAGGTAAACTTAAACAAGTAGTGAAGCATTTATTGCATTAGGAACCAGGCTGCAAAATCATAAAACCAAATCAAAAGTTAAACCAAAATAAGCAAAAGGAGGGTCCTGAATTTTTTTGAATTTTGGGAAATTGTTGCAGCTGCAACATGTCCATATACCAACTTGAAGGGTGTCTAACTTGTCAACTTCTTTCAAGTTGTTCTATAATCCCATAAAATTGTAGTTACCTTCATATCCCCCTTGTCGCGATTTACATTACATACCTTCATCAAGGCATGCTACAAAATTTTGTTGAAAGCTTGAATAGTCCTATTTTCTTGTGGATGATACCAAGTACTCTTCCTATGATAGATCTAGAATTCTTGTGTAAGAACCTCAATGATCTTGTTAACAAAGTGAGTCCTTGATCACTCAATAAAATTCATGGATATCCAAACCTTGTGACTACATTTTCAAATAGGAACTGTGTAACAGTCGTGACACTACAATATTTCATCGACACAACTTCAACCCATCTGGTAAGGTAGATTGTCTTACTTATAGTGTACCTTGCTTCGATCCCCTTTCCAGGTAGATTGTTTGGACCCACAAAATAAACAACCCACTTGTCGAATGCCTACAACATCACTTGTGGAACTAATGGCACCTCATATCTCCTTGATGGTTTCCCAATCCTTTGGCATACATCACATGACGTACAATATTCCTTCACATATTTATGCAAGGTAGCATAACACCATTCATCCCTTAATATATTTTGTTCAAAAACTTTTCACTGATGTAGTGACCTCCTACAATTCCATCATGAGCTTTAGCCAAAATCATTGGTCGCTCATGCTCCAGAACACATCGAAAAAAAATATCATATGGACCTAACTTGTACAACTAACCAGCTATCAACTAATAATCCACAATGTTGAAAGCCAACTATTTTTTCTATACATTTGTATACCCTTCTAATTCCATGCCCATGTTTAAGAAATGGGCAATATTGCCAAAATACTCATACTACCATTCTCACTGAAAAGAGATACACATTTGGTAGGTTTTCATCCAAGTTAGCTTGACCTTCCCTTATTTCTAACCTTGAAAAAGGCTCAGGCCCCACATTCATCCTTCTAGGATTAAATATAATCTCGAAATCATATTCTTGGAATAGCAGTAACCATTTGTATATCCTCGCCTTCCCCCAACACTAGCTTGTTAACCAGGTACTTCAAAGCAGAATGGTCATTAAACACTTTAAAATTCCCTCCTAACAAGTAATATCTAAACTTTTGAAAGGAATACACCATAGCTAAACCTTCTCGTTATGTCAGTGTAGTTCTTTACTACTGTTGACAATTTCCTACTAGCAAACACAATTGGATGGTCAATGGATCCTTCACCTGGTTGAGTTGGAGCCAAACCCAATGCAACGAATGATGCATCAACATGCACATGAAATTCTTTTAGCCAATGTGGGAACCCTAAAATAGGCGGCGTCGCCATCTTTTCCTTCAATGTGTTGAGGCTCTACGAACACTCTTTATTTCATTGAAATTTAGTATCCTTCTTCAACAACTTATCCATAGGGTTGATGATCTATGCATACCATCTTATAAATTTTTAGAAGTAGCCTGTATGTCCCAAGGTTGTTCTCAACTATCAAACTGATGTTGGTGGAGGCAAATCTAATATGATATCAATCTTTTCTGGATCCATTAATAATCCTTGCTTACAAACCACACGACCCAACAATATACCAAAATGCACATAGAAAATACATTTTTTTCCAAATTTAATGATATTTGACACTATCTACAATGCTCTAAGATCAGCCCCAAGATCTCAATATGATTATTAACTAAGCCATATATTGTCCATTCATTGCAATAGACTTCTAAAATCCTATGAATAATCTCTTTAAATGCTGCGACAACTACTCTAGAAAAAATAGTTGGAACATTTTTTAAACCAAATGGTATAATATTGTACTGGTGGAAACCCCATTCAGTCACAAAAGTAGTCTTGTGTTGATCATATTTAGAAATTTTGATTAGATGATATCAAGAAAACCCATCAAGAAATGAATAAGGTTCATGACCTCTAACATTCTCTAAAAACTTATTTGTAAACAGTGTGGGAAATGGATAATGTATACATGCATCTTTAAGTTTTCTCAGATCCACACAAATTCGAACTTTGCATAAGGAAATGAATAATATTCATGACCTCTGACATTATCTAAAAACACATTTGTAAATGGCGTGGGAAATGGATCATGTATACATGCATCATTAAGTTTCCTCGGATCCACACAAATTCAAACTTCACCAATATTTTTGTCTTGTACTACCATGGGACTTATCTATTTAGAATCTTTGATAGGCTATACAATGCTTGCATACAACATTCTGTTGAGATTCACTTTAACATTTTCCTTATACCACTGATTTAATCTATAAGGCCTCTTCTTAACAAGTTTTACATTCAACTTCAACAGAATATTCACTCCTCCTAAATCCCCAACAAAACCTCTCATTTATGAAAACATAGTTAGGAATAGATCTTGATATTCATGCAGTAAATCAATTATTTTTCCTATAGTCTCATCATCCCAATAGTCCCCAATATTTGTAAATTTAGGATTTTCACTAGAATCAATGTTTACCTTGTTTGTGTTAACAACTACAGGAATTTATTAGGTGTAATCTTAGGACCCTCCATATCTCGACTTCCTTCAATTTATTAGATATGCACATCTCTTGGGTCATCATCGTCTGGTTCTCCTGAAATGTTGTAGCATTCCATCACTTGTTCAGTTGTAGTAGCCTTCTATGGCATATTAGACAAAGGTGTTGGTATTTCTTCATTTTTTTTTTGCTTTAATAATTTGAAGAGTTGCACCTACCATTGATATCTCGTCTTGATAGTTGAAAGTATGTCTAAAACTCATAGCCAAATATCTAGTGACGTATACCAATTCCTAGGTATAGTGTCCAATGTATGAATAAACATATGTACCCATTCTTGTTTAGGTAGGCCCCCCCATGTCACTGTATAGGTTGTCAAGTGGTCATAGGACTAGTTAATCCATTATATTTGACTCTGACATATGGAACCCCTTCACCAAACCATTTGCACTACGACCAACCTCCTATAGTTTGTTTATGAGCAACCCACCACCTGGCCAGAGTTGCTTTCAAGGATACATCTACCACTAAGAATTATTTTTGATTTAGTAATTCAACTTCAAAATCATTAATGATTGCATCTAAATTAGGCAATCTCTCACAAGTAGGCAGATCACATACCTCTTTACCAACCCATCATAGTGACTTTGTAACTCGAGCACACCTCATCATGGATACTTCATGTAATTTGTTTTGCTAATTTTCTAGACCTTCGCCAGAGTCTAATGAAAATGAACTAACGCTCCTCCAACTTAATGTACCATCCACTATGGGGTTGACATAATCATATACTCTTGAAGAAATATAATATATATTCTCTAGGTCATGGGAATCATATTCTTCTTTGACAGGTTTGACATACCTTGGATCTTCCAATGGATTTAGAGGTGTGACAACTCTAATATCTCCATTATCAAACGTTAGCAGCCTTTTTTTTAAATTTGATGATGTTTTGGTTCTCAATTTCCCAATCTATACCAAGCCATGTAGGATAGGTATTTTTATCATAAACGATTTATATAATTCAAAATATACAAAAGTTTGTAGTCCTCCACTTTGACAGGGATTCCTACCATTCTTCCAAATGGGATTAGTTTCTGTGTATTCACAAATGTCAGTTGAACAAATGTCCACAATAATTTAGGACTCCCCATATTATCCCAGGTTTGCTTAGTAATGATATTCACATCACACCCCATATTTAAGATGACAAAATCCATATCGTAATCTCCAATCTATGCATTAATTAGTAAGTCGTAGCTTCCTCCCAGTTTTTATTTTCTTTTGAACATGGTTTACACCATTTTCCTTACCAAGTTCTCCTTCCGATCCATTAAGTAGACTATGTAATTCTCGTAATGCATATTCATCTTTAATTGATGCTAGACAACTCTTCAAAAGAGCTTCTGAGTGCACTTACCTTGTCTAGAGATTTCTTTGGAACTGATCGATCAAAGCAGGTTGGCATGTTGTAGGTAGGAACTTCATCATATAATGGTGGTAGAGCAGATGTCAAAGATCCCTTCTATTTCAGCATAAACTCATTCATGGATTCAAAGAAGGACTTGTTTTCTTTATGAACATCAAAGGGTAGTGGTCATTGTACAACGAGTCTAACTATTGGGTGCCGCATGTTATTTTAACTTCATTTATCATCTCATGTCACAACTCCTCTTGTGTAACTACATCGACAACATGATTCTTTTGTCTTGGTTCTACTAAAATCTTCTGAACATTATGATTATGATTTTGATTATCTTTTGCTTGCCACCTTACTATCAGCTAGGGACAATATTCAATGGTATGATTTAATTCTTGAGAATATGTGCATTTTGAACATGGGTTTTGACATTCTCTTGCAAAATGACCAAGTTGACCAAAATTGTAACAAATGACTTGGCCCCTACCTTGACCAAATCCTCCTCCTCCATGTTCTCGGTATCCACCTTGCAGTTGGTTGAACTGCACACCACTTCCTTCAACTTGCTCATTCTTTTTCATCCAATATGTATCTGTTGTTCATTCTGTGAGCAACTGATATGCATGACAATCTTTTTCATCATGGCCCACATATCATTCCTCTATTCTATGTCCTCTAGTTTGACATATTCCACACTAGGATCCATGGTTCAAAGGATTATGAACTCCTGCCACGATATAGTCCTAGAATGTTGGGAATCGATCCTTATGGATTCCCTCTGTTTTACACCTCGTACACTAGCCTTATTACCTGATGTCTTTTCCTTTCTTAATATCTTGAATTTGTAATGACAAGTTTTCTAGCCGCGACTGGATCTGAACCATGCCTCCACTAGTTTCTCCAACAGGTGATTCCTCTAGATTCATAGAAAGCTCCATATCCTCGGCCTATGACATGATATTCTGTTGCATTAATGGAACTTTGACATGAGGCAATAAAGCAGTGATGAACCACTCCTTATGTTGAACATCAGACATCTAGAAGTTGGCATGAGCCATGAAAGTGTTAAACCTCTAGTTGATGTCCCATACTGATTCAATTGTTAACTGCTTAATTTATTTAAACTTAGTAATGAACTATGACTCGGACTTCATCTTCTCGATTTCATCTTTTAAAACAACTTTGATTTATTCTAATGTATTTTATGCCACTCCAACAGGTACATTGGTAAATTTCATAAACCAATACAAAGCATGACCTCAAAAAGTCGTAATTAGATGTGCTCTTTTCACATTTTCATCTCGGAGTTTCTTTATAGTCCATACAAATTCACATAGAAACCAATGTTGTTTTGGATCTTCCAATCCATTCCCATGAAAAATTGGTAACTTCATGTCATCCACAACCATTATGCTTCTAGGGGGTATTGACCGACTTGATATTAAAGGATCGACACTAGGAACTTTATAACCAGTTGAAGCACTATTCTAACTACTACCAATATTATCGCTTGCTTGCAAAAAATGCGAAAAACTACTATGTCTTACCTCAGTTTATAGATATGTACACAACGTCATGGGTATGTTGCAACCTATTGTTGGAGACAAATCTACAAGCTATTCCTATTGAGTGAGTGGATACTATTCTTCTCTGTCCTCCTCTCTATCATAAGATTCTTCGTCAAGCTCTGGTACTGGTTTGTAGTCCCTTCTTTTGGTCGCACTAAAACCCTCTATCCTTGTCGTAGTATTCCTTCTCTTGTTCAACCAAAATCTTCTCCCACTTCACATAAAACTACACTCTTCATCCATGTCACTCTCTTCTCCCCTTAACATCTCATCTCATTCCATATATTCTCAAAGACCTTCCCCTAGTTGATACCCATTCCCACCACACACAATTGCTTTACTCCTCAGATTTCATCCTCAAATTAATCCATTTTTCATAAATCAACATTTTAATCCACAAGTTCAAGGATTTTAGATACTTACCTCGCATTCCTTTGAAAAAATATCTTTCGGTTGCACTATAGGAATTTGTAGTGTCAATAACAAATTTAGTAATATACCTCTCTAATATACTATCCAACCAGTAATCAACAACGTGAGATTTCTTATTATTAACACCCATCAAGATTTGCATCAACTTAGGTGTCCAAACTCTATGATGACCCTCTTGAAAACACCTCTTTTGGAGCATTAACCTCGACAACCACTCAGTCAATATAGTAGGGAACTCAACAAAGAAAATTTCACGAGTATTCGAGTAAACATAATTACTTAACCATTCTTCCCAGTTCAATCACGTATCTTTATTATTTTCTTGAGCAAATTCCCTCTCCTTCTAGTCAACCTAGGCCTCGATCTAAGGATTCGATGGATGCCACATCCCCCTTAGACATATATCCTTGTCTCAATAATGTATCCATTTGTTGGAACAATTATACTTCGACCTAGGTTCAACTAACCTATGAAGTAGATGAAGTCTCACCCGAGGTACTTATGGGAATTACAAGAACAAGGTTTCTATAGCAGTGAAGGAGAACAACCCAACATCCATAAAGTTCAACATAATAATCCAGAACTTTAACAAGTCATGAGCTTCAACATATCATACTCTTTGACAAGACAAAAATATTCCACATATAAACTCTAACTTGCTATGACTGATATTCAATAAATATGCATTGTTCCTATCATTCGTAACCCTTACCATTAACAACATTGATTCAATCTATTGCATAATTAAATAAATAAACACATCACATCATAGCATTATTCACACATTTGACACCATTATTTGTAAGTGGAAACCCAAGATGGGCGAAAACCACATAAGAGATTTTATTGTTTATGAGTCACAGTAAATAAATGCTTCATGTTTGTGCACACAACCTACAAACATCTCTTCTTCTTCTATTTCAATTGATCTACGCACACAACTTGCAAATTGTTACAACTCCCATGCGACTCTCATAAAACATCTTCAAAGCATATCACACAACTTTGGCATAAACCCAAAACTTGCACACCAACTTAATTCATTCATTGACTTACTACACAACTATGTCACTATCTCTATGTCTCCATCTAAGTAACCCCCAAAAATGCCCAACCCGTTCCATATATATAGGATTTTCTTACAACCTGATCTCTGCACCCACTACCCATTCTTATTAATGTAAGTGGACAAAAAATGTAACCTCTTACTAACTAACTATGTATTAACATTTGACAACACCAATATTCCTTGATTCTCGACCGCTTTCACTAGTAGAAAATGAGAGATAAATAACCAGGCAACCCAAAAATTTGGTGACCACATTTTTTCAAGGTATAAATGACCAAACTTGAGTGAGACAACTAAAAATGACCAGAGGAGTGACCAATTGGTCACGAGATACAATATATATCACCAGATAACTAAATTAAAAATGACCACATAATAATAACATTAAAAATATGAATTGGTCATTTATTTGTTCATTGTTAGTTGTGTCACTCCGACAATGGAAAATTGTAATTTTGACAATGAATTTGTATAATTTACTAAATTCTAACACTGCAGATGGATTCATAGACCCCTTTCTAAAGGGTATCCTAATCCATTTGTAGTGTTAAAAATTAGTAAATTATTGACCCCCTCTTGGATTCAAACATGGTTTATTCCCTCATTAATGTTTCATCATTTGGATAGATTAAGTATTCTTTAATTTCAAATATATGACAACGTATCCTTTGTTATTATCATCAAATATGGTTCTACCTATTCACTGACGCCAAAGTTGTCTGTTATCCCCTCTATGACATCGTAGCAATTATATGACACCAAATATTTTATCGTGATGTTTCGACTAGCATCATTATTATACCCATGAACATATATACGTCCCCACCATATCGATAACTTGTTTCATTATTTTCACTTCTGTATGCCGCCTTCGACACACTTGTCAAGTTTCATCTTATGTGTCATCATGTGTCATGTTGAGTCATTCCATGGAGTTAGTTATTTCTAGCTATAAGAATCATCATGTCATGATTGTTATACCATTGGGTTCAGCTTGTCATGCCGGTCATGTCCATGTTTCATTTGGTGAAACTTTTCACCATTTGACCCTTTCGTCAGTCTGTCAAAGTTTCAGCAAGTGCATGTATTTAGAGTCATGATCGCGAAAAATTGTTAAGTTCTCATCCTTCATTAATTTACAAACCACAATCATCTGCCATGATTTTCACTTTGTCTAAGCTCAGCAAGTTGAAAACTCCCCTTGGATATAATCTCCGTACATTTGAAAGCACCAATGACCCCTATTTCAAGATAAAATGTATCTCCCCTCCTTCAACATAGTGTCGTTGAGTGGAGTCTTGGACTAAATAAGTAAAATAAATTAATTAATGTTGAGTGGAGGCTTGGAATAAATAAGCAAAATAACTTAATTAATGTATTCAAAATAACCATTCTTAAAAAGTAATATTAATATAATATGTTTTTAATAGCTTTTAATATTAATACGTACTAATAATAATATAAATATGAATACAAATACTAATGTTAATATTAATATTAGTATAAGTATTAATATGTTTTTAATATTAAAATTAATCCTAATATTAATATCTATATTAATATCTTTTTTAATATTAATATATAAATTATATTATACATACCATAATAATATCAATTCATTTTAAAAAGATTAAATTCAAAACAAGGATGGAATGACAAAATAAATTGAGGATTTGGGGTTTAATAATATTAATTCATTTAAAAAAGATTAAACTCACATCAAGGAAGGAATCAAACAAAATAAATTGGGGATTTGGGGATTTTTTTGGGATTTTGTCATTTAATGTTCATTCGAATCTTGTATCTGCAAATGGTTCATCTCTGTGTCTGCAAATATCATCATCAAAGTGATGGGAAACCTATCAAATTATCGCTTTCGTTCTCTTCCTACCACAAAATCAATATGGTTAATTGCATAGGTATGTAAATACTGATCCATTTCTAGGGTTTATTCCCGCCATTGTTATTTATACATTTTTTTCAAAAGGCAGTAACGCTCTCTACAATTCATTCATGTTGCATAACATCATCATTTTCCCAATGTTGTCCATAATGTTAAAGAAATCCTAAACTCACAAAATGAAAATTTATCATTGCTGTCAATCGATCAAAAAGGGTTTACTATACTTCACTATTGTGGTTCCCCTCAACATTATGACCTTCACTACCGTGGTTCACAGTTTTTCCTTGATGATCTAATGGTGCATAATTGATCTGGAATTGTTCCCTTTCATTTGACCAAATCGTGGTTGTTCCTTGTCCAACTCAATAACATAGAGGTAAACCCTCAATCTTTCCCTCTGCTGCCTTGCTTGTAACAGAGATTGTGAGAAACAGTCTATGCCTAGGGTTTCTCCGAGCTTAACAGATCACATCTGCTCAATGGCGGGTCAGCTTCCTTCATCGACTTCAAGTCAATATTGAATGGGGATTTTATTACACAACTTTCTCATTGATTAAAGGACCACTCGATTGAGTCAACACAAAGATTGTAATATGGTTCTAAATATATCTATGTTTAGTTTTACCCCACATTTTATATTGTCATATCTATTTTCATACTAACCTTCTTGCATGTCCATCAACTCCACTTAACTCACATAGCAATGTACAAGGTAACATTTATTCCCAAGTGAAGTGTTCTTGATCTTGATTGATTGGGAATGGAAATTAAGTTTAAGTACAACTAAGTAATTACACGTGATGAATTTGCATAGGAAGGTTCCGAGTCTGCTTCATCTATGGATAGTGGAACCCTTGAATCATGTTCTTGGATAATATTTCCAGGCTTGGTATCGACAAGAAATGTTGTTATTGTTTTAGATACATGAATATTTGATCTATCTGATGATAAATGAGGCATATTATTAATTTGTTAACAAGTCATGTTTGTCTCTGAAAATAACAGTGTCTCATAATAGTCCTAAAAGGATTCCAAGATCTGATCTTTTCCAAAGAATAACAATTTATCCTCTTTCACATCTGTGTGGCCTATTTCAAATTCTCCACTAATGATCACTATGGAATTGTCTTCATTATTTTGTTATAGGAGAATGTCTGGTGAAATGCTAGTGAAGAGCCATATGTAAAAGACCAAACAATATTTTCAAATTGTGTATCTAAGGTTGTTGGAAAACACTACCCAAAACGTTTTTCCAGAACGTATTCAACATCTGAACTCCAACATCTAATATTGAATTTAAACAATAATACTACATTTTAAATTCCTTAATATCTAATATTGAATTTAAACAATAATACTACATTTTAAATTCCATTAAAGAGTATTTTCAATTATTTTTATAGGTTTTTAGTCCTTGCCTTCAACGAGATTGGTCGATGACATTTTGTCAATCATGATCTTCAATTCTGATAGGGTTCTTAGCATCGTTGGCTCTGATAAATCACACACTTGCGGTTCTGAACATTTGAATTTGATACCATATGAAATAATGGAAGCTAAAAGAGAAACAACACACATGTAATCAACATATACTAGAAACCTTTCATGTATAGATATGAGGCCAAGGTTAAATGTTTCAATTACATAGTTCCTTACATTTTTTGAACCATGATTTTTTTTTATGAAACTTTTTCAGTTTGTTTAAGCTTTTATATAAGAGCATTTACATTAATTTTTAAAAAAGTTGAAATAGATTGTTGCTTACTTGTAAATGTATTATTTTATTATTTTCAAGTAGTGAATATCTTTAGAAGTAGTGAATTCAACAAGCAGTGTGCCGCCCTTTGCTAGGGGATTTGTCAGAATATCGAACACTTGTGAATTTGAAGTATTATAGTCAAGGACCATTATTTTATTTTGTAACCTGTGTATGAGGAAATGTTATTTGGTATCAATAATATTGCTTCTGTCATGGAAAATCAGAGTCTCAGAGAGTTTAATGCAACAATGTTTTCACAATAAATGACAGTGGGATCCAAATCCAACATCTTACCGGTAAACTCAACTACTGATTTGCGAATCCAAATTGCTTCTCAACTAGCTGTCTAATCTATGTTGATTTTTATATGATGCTATAGATTTAGTCCTAACATGATAAGCATTTAATACATTTTCACAATAATAACATAAAGAGGTGTTGCTGCTGCAACCATTCCCCAATTTTTTTTACATTTTTTAGGATCCTAGTTTTGCTTCTTAGGTACTTTGAGTTTAAAATCCAGCATTTATGGTTTGATTTTATCATGGGAAAGTCTCAAGTTTTTTGTTTTTTTTACTAAGGCAGAAAATTTGCTTTTGACCCACTATAGCGGATGGCTTTCAAATTTGGAGCTACTACAACGGACGGCTTTTTGGTTTCGCGACGCAACAGCGAATGAAGTTTCAGTTTGAATATCTGGAGTGATCCTGATTCTTTGTCCTGCTGTGACGAACGGTTTCTCAGGTCCAAGGCCGCTACAACAACTGATATTTTGGTTTACTTTCCTCTTGATGTAATGAAGCCGCTACAGCGAGGGGGGGGAGGGGNCCTTAAGCGTCATCGGGTTAGCTTGTCCGCCACATCAAAAAGATTCTCAAGATCAGTGCCGCAACAACGAGTGGGTTGTTACGTCAAATTTCAGAACTTCTTCCAATTTTTCTGCCCTGCCATATCGAATGATCGTTTTATATCTCTGCTGCAACGAGGGGCATGCTTGCAAGTTTGGTATCGGAAACTGTTCAGATTTTTTGAGACTCATTGTGGCGAATACCTTTCCCTTTTTCTGCCACAACAATGGATATTTTTCCTCGTCAATGACCCCATCCTCATTAGTCCCGCTTGGGTGGAGAAGTTTAAGTCTTGGAGTCGCTACGACACCTCTCGTCCAGATTTTCTTGCCAATTTTGTCTTGATTGTTGAGGCGCAAAGGGAATGCAGGCATATCACTGGCTCTTAAGCCGAAGGTTGCAACTGTGTTGGGGTTTTTCGAGCTTCCATTGTTGGGGCTGTTCTCACTTTGACATATCCATAGTCACCCGACGCGCTATGTTTTGGTGCCAACAATGTTTTTCCTTACACGTGTAGTTTTTAATGCTTTACCTACCACTTTAAAAGGTTTTAACCTGTAGATGTCTATTTATATGCCAAGGAAGGGGTATTTACCATTTTTTTTACGGTGAGCATTTGAGAGATGTTAGTGCAATTTTATCTCATTCAGAGCATCTGCACCATCCTTTGGAGCTCACATGGAACAACAGCTCAAGCATCATCGACTGCGTGTCTAGCCTATCGCCTTCCATGTAGGTTTCATTGACCTTCTTTGATTGGTGGTGTAATTTAGAGCTGCTATCTATTAGTTGTGAATACGCCGTGCAAAAGTGGGTAGATGTATTGGGTTTTCAGTTTAAAAAGGCCCCCCCCCTTGATGTTTTAGATTTAGAACCATCCTTGGAAAGAGTTTCGACCTAGCAGGCCGCCTCACTTTCTCGTAACACTTTACCATCCCATTCATATGTGTTTTCGCTCGCAAAACTTGTTAGAACTCTACCATTTTGTTTTGAAGTGTTCTACCCACAGAATGGGCTATTAATGACAGATCTCCAGAGGCCTGAGATTTTTTCCGACATGCAACTGACCTGCTTCTCACCTTTGGGAGATAGTATAGGCCGTGCTTTATTCATTGCGAGCAGACCCTGTAGGTTTTAGTATTGTATTTTTTGGTCATGGAATTTTGAGCTAGGTGGTCTAAACCTAGGGCATCCTCACCGTAGAGCCTTGGAGCATTGCCTGTGGACCGTGAAAATCATAGAAAGATTGTGTCTGTGGACGGAAATGTATCGCAGGTGACTAGGTTATGTTTCTTTTCTAGAATATAGAGGCCGAAACCCACCTGTGCAGGAATTTTGTTGCCAACATTTTACCCACTGACCTACGTCATGTTTGTCTTGATCCAATGGCTAAGGATAGCGGGGAAATGCAGAGTACTGATTTTGTTTTGAAGGGTTTGCATAGCATATCATATCCATTTTGTTTTTCTTCTCTCATTCAAATGCACACGATAGTTTAATGATGTAAATACTGAAATGTTTCTATGTTATCGCAGTCACTGGCTCATACCAGAAATCATGATGAAGAGAGGAAAGAAGAAATACAAAATAGTATATTATGAGTCAGATGCATAGGTTTTGGAAATTGAACCCAAGAGATAGAATAAATACACTCACAAAATTGCTTATCAAACATGCAAAATTAACACAAAAGGAGACTGAAATTGGAGCATAACACTAATCTGTATTGAGTAAATGCACAATAGCCAACCTTATGAAGTAATAGGCTGCTGTAATATATAATTAAATGAGAGGTTTGAATGCATAAGGATTCCATTCAAAACAGTCAAAAAGCAGGCTTACCAAATCTAGTCAAATCCCCCATAGGTGCATAAAGCAGTTACCAAATCTATGAAGATGCTCACGAATTTGCTAAGTCAAGTGGGAAAGATAAAGAGGGATGGAAATACAAATCATACATGATTTTATTTGGAGAAAAGGAGGGAGGATGATGTGGGAAAAAAACAAGTCAACTTCACCTAGACTAGCTTTTCCTTTTGCCTTAAAACAACTATAAAGCAAGGCCACTTTTTAGAAAAAAGCAGATTTGCGCTTTAGAGAATCTGGAATAAGATAGAAATGCTAAAATTGGTTTCCAAGATGTTTCCCAAGTTCTCCATGACTCAGTTTTACCCAGTGTTTACTTCTAGGACATGTAGAAGGCATGTAGCATAGAATGGAATCTAGGTAATAAGACAAAAATAATTAAATTAATGTATAATGTAGGTAAATATGGGTTGATTATTTTAACATCCCCCCTTAAGCCTAAATTTATGAGTAAATATCATAAAAATATAGGGCCTAGCAACAAGGCTTAGTCACCCTTTACATACTGTTTGTCCATACAACCAAGGAAAGAGGCAAAACCCAGTGGGAAAATCCTCCCTTAAACATGGACAAGAAAAACAAAATTTAGAAATATTTTCATAATCATGCTTCACAGCATGATCAATGATCCCCAGCAGTGATTTGATATTTCTAAAGGTCTTCTCACAAATGTTTTTGGTGAAGATGTCTGCTACTTGTTCTGAAGATGCACAGAAGAGTAGAACAATGGTACTATCATGCACAAGCTATCTGATGTAGTGCATATGGATCTCAATGTGCTTGGTTTGCTGTTTCTGAACTAGATCATTGTAGATTCGAGTGGTACTCTGATGATCACAATAGATAATAGTTGAAAACTCTGATTTGAAGCCACATTCTCCAAGTATCCCCTGCAACCACAAACATTGAGTTGCTGCATTTACAACTCCTCTATACTCTGCTTCTATAGATGAGAGTGCTACGACAATCTGCTTCTTGCTTGACCAGATGATTGGTCCTTCTACAAGCATGAACACAGATATTTATGTAGACCTTTGATCCATGTTGTCACCTGCCCAATCACTATCATTAAATCCAATCAAATCAAGATCAAATCTTTCTTTGTAGAAGATCCCATGATTTCTTGTTCCTTGAACAAAGTTTAGGATCCTTTTGGGTTCTCTCCAATGGATATCATGAGGCTGATCCATGTATCTCCAAGACACACTAACTGCATAAGATAGATCAGTTCGAGTGTGTGTAATATAAAGAAAACACCCAATCAACTGCCTATACAGTGTATTATTTACCTTAGGAGAAGAACCCGCTTCTTCAAGCTTAACTCTCAAAAGGAAGGGAGTCTTGCTTGGCTTGCAATCTTTCATGTTGAACTTGATGAGAAAATCTGAAGCATACTTGGACTGATGTACTTTGATTCCATGTTGGGATTGATCAATTTCGAGACCCAAGAATTGGCTCAACAATCCCAAATATGTCATAGAAAATGCATGGTTCATTGCATCCCTCAAGGAGGCAATCTGTTTCTTTGAATTTCCTATAATCAGTAGGTCATCCACATACAAGACAATAATCATCAAATAACCATGAATCAGATTCAAAGAGACATTAGGATCAGACTTGCATCAAACAAAACTCAGTGATAGAAAGAATCCATCAATCTTGGCATACCAAGCCCCGGGGGTTTGCTTGAGCCCATACATTGATATATTTAATATGCACACTAAAGATGGATTAGAAACAAACCCTTCAGTTTGCTGCATGTAAATCTCCTCAGTGAGATCTCCATTTAGGAAAGCACACTTAACATCCATGTGATGCACTTCCCACTGCTTCGAAGCTGCAATGGATAGAGCTAGCCTTATGGAGTCCATCTTTGCCACTGGTGCAAAGGTTTCATTGTAGTCAATACCATGTACTTGTGAGTATCCCTTGGCTACCAATATTTCCTTATATTTCAAAGGTGAACCATCAACAACAAACTTGGTCTTGAAAACCCACTTACATTGAACTAGCTTCCTCCCCGGGGGAAGATCAACCAGTTCCCAAGTGTTGCTCTTCTGGAGCGAGCTGAATTATTCTTTCATGGATGTTTGCCATATTGGATCATGTGTTGCATATTCATATATATATGGATCTGATTCAACCATCAGATATCACTTCTCAGCAAATAGAGGATCTTTCACACAAAGGGCACTCTCAAATTGCGATCTAGTCCTCCAAGTGTCATTAGGATTTCCAGCTAGTTCCCCATCTACATGAATGGTATTTGCTGCCAATTTTGGTCTTGTAGGAATGTTAGGATCTGAAATCAAATCATTATTATCACACATATCAGAATCAACAAATTCATTAGTCTATCCACTTACAATCAATGGTTCTGGTGGTGAAGAGGACTCTCCAACTTCAACTACTACTAAAGGCTCTTCTTGGAACTAAACACTCCTTTCAATTAAGGATTTGTTAGTGCTCAAGTTTATTAGCTTGTATCCTTTTGAATCTTCAGAATAACCAACAAATAGGCACTCTTGGATTTGGGGTTGCAAATCCATCCTCTTTTTAGTTGGAATTCTAGCCCAAGCCTTTGAGCCAAAAATCCTGAAATGGGTCACATCTGGCTTGTGCCCACTCCAAGCTTCGAAAGGAGTCATACCATCAAGATGATTATGAGGCACCCTATTCTGGATGCAGGACGCATATTTTATAGCTTCGGCTCAAAACTTTGGTGGCAAAGTCTTAGCCTCCATCATGCAGGTTGCCATCTCCTTCAATGATCTGTTCTTTCTCTCAGCAACACCATTTTGCTGTGGTGTGTAAGGGATCGAATGATACATATGAATACCTACATATTTGCAATAGTGAATGAAATCAGACTTGACATACTCACCACCATTTTCAGATCTGAGGATCTTGAGTTTCCTCCCAGACTGGTTTTCAACCAAGGCTCTAAAGACTTTGAAGAGGTCAAAAACTTTAGACTTATGCTTTAGGAAGTGAACCCAACAATACCTGGAAAAGTCATCTATGAAGGTCAGTACATATTTGGCTTGAATCATGGACATATGAGGGAATGGACCAGCAATGTCACTGTGGATGAAATCAAGAGGTGCAGAGGTTCTCTCATGACTAGATTTCTCATACTTGTGCTCTGGGTGTTTTCCTAGGATACAACCTTGACAAAATCCCTTAGAAAACTTGATATTTGGTGACCCTATGACCATATATTTTTCACTCAAATCAGAAATATACTTGTAGTTAAGATGGCCATATATTTCATGCCAAAGCTTGCTTGCTTCATTAGCATGAATCATAAGAGCAGAGGGGTTTGAGTAGGGTAGAAAATGGGAAAACTTCTATACCTTCGAAGTGTGATCAACAACACCTTTTGCTATGACTTTACCATTCGAAATTTCAGTGATTTCAACATCATTAGGGAAGAATATGACTTTATTTGGAGACCTAGTATGAGTCATCTGATACACTGACAAGAGATTAGAGGCAAGACATGAAACATACAACACATTATTGAAACTACCATGGTCAAGATCAATCCTACCCTTCCCGAAACTGTTAGTGAGAGAGTCATCTCCCAAAAATATTGGTGGACCTTTTGACATGTCAAGAGAGGAGAATGTCTCTTTAGTCGAAACCATATGTCTAGAAGCTCCATAATCTATGAAGAAGCTAGGTGAGCTTGATGTGCCAGCAACCAATGCATGTACTCTCTCTCTGTCTTTTGAATTTGATCCTCCTTCTTTCTTATTTGAGCAATCAGGAAGGGAGATGTTATTCTTCTCCAGGATTTGGGTCAACATGTCAATTTGCTTCTTCATACAAGAGCTCTTAGGATGATAGCCTTTACTACAGTATGCACACTTGCTCATTTCTCCTTTATTCTTCTTCTTCTGGGAATTCTTCTTGGAACCTTGGGGATCCTCTTGAGACTTAGACTTGTCTCTCTTTTGCTCAGGTGGATTTTTAGACTTTTTCTTTATTTTTGAATCCACCCTTGAATATCCAGCAACCAAATCTTGGTCTTTGGAAGGTTTGATGGTGCCCATCATCACCAACTTATCTTGCTCTTGTGTGAGGGATTCTATGAAATTTGCAAGCTTAGGCATCTTCCATGCTCGAGCTATCAACTTGGTGGCATGGAAGGTCGAAAAAAACACTGAATAGTTAGGACCAAGCTTAGAGAATATGGCCAAGACTAGTTTCTCTTCCTTCTTTTCGATCCCACACTGTTTTAGCTGCAAAACAAGGGCCTTAAACTTGGAAAAGTAGAGTTGCAATGATTTGAAGCTACTGGGACTCAAGGAGATCAACTCATTCTTGATTTTATGTCCTCTCATCTCATTTTTCTTTCCATAAATATCTTCAATCTTCTCCCACATTTCATTATGTGATGTCAATCCATCAAGATGGAAGAGGAGGTCTCTTGAAATGCTTAGACACAAAAGACCATAGGCCTCGTCCCTCTTGTTGTGCCATTTAATTTTCTCTGCAGCTGCATTGGGATCTACCTTGATTGCCATAGTAACCTTGTAGAGACCTTTTGATCTCAACAAGATCTCCATCTCATCTTTCCACTCAAAGAAATTGAATGGAGTCAAGATGATCTTTTGAGATTGGTCCATAGCTCAGTAGCTGTGCCCTCCAGTCAACAGAATGTGCTCCCAGTCAATGATTTGAAACTTGCAATAACAATTTGGAAGGAGAGAAATTGATCTACAAAGGCTCTGATACCATGTGGAAATTGAACCCAAGAGATAGAACAATTACACTCACAAAATTGCTAATCAAACATGCAAAATTAACACCAAAGGAGACTGAAATTGGAGCATAACACTAATCTGTATTGAGTAAATGTAAAATAGCCAACATTATGAAGTAATAGGATGCTGTAATATATAATTATATGAGAGGTTCGAATGCATAAGGATTGCATTCGAAATATTAAAAAAGCAGGCTTACCAAATCTAGTCAAATCCCCGATAGGTGCATAAAGCAGTTTCCAAATCTATGAAGATGCTCATGAATTTGCTAAGTCAAGTGGGAAAGCTAAAGAGGGATGGAAATACAACTCATACATGATTTTATTTGGAGAAAAGGAGGGAGGATGATGTGGGAAAAAAACAAGTCAATAACACCTAGACTAGCTTTTCCTTTTGCCTTAAAACAACTATAATGCAAGGCAACTTTTTAGAAAAAGAAGATATGCAATTTAGAGAATCTGGAATAAAGCAGAGATGCTAAAATTGGTTTCCAAGATGTTTCCCAAGTGCTCCATGAATCAGTTTTAGCAAGTGTTGAATTCTAGGACAACCCCGAGAGCCTCCCTTCCACATCAAGTAATATAATCACTGAAGGACATCTTCCTATGGTTGAGATGGGTTTGGTACCATTCACCCCATCCAAACAGTACGATGTGGCATGCCTGGAAGATGTAAATTTTGATTCGATGATGAATTCCATTGTGTGGAGAATAGAGAAGACTTTAAAAATAGGAACCGAAACCCTAATAACCACAGTGACCGAGAGGAAAGTCATAAAAAATGTAGAGGAATATTTGAAACAGATGTCCTCCATGGGTTTTACAACCGCCACTACAAATGCTCATAATATTAGTAGGCTTATTGAAACCATTGATCAATATAAAGGAAAGATGGCAGAAATGAAAAAAGTTTTGAGAAAAGAGGAAAGAGTAGGCCAAGAGTCTAAAAGAAAATACGAAGCTACTCTTTCAGATTATGAAAAGCTGCAACAAGATTACCAAATCCTGGGGGAGGAAAGGGATAATTTCAAGCTAGAAAAAATGACCCTTAATAGGGAGAACCATGAATTGGAGAGAAAGAGGGCAGAACTGGAAGCACAAAAATATATAGCAGAACAACAAGCAGAGCAGTATGGAGCCCGAATTGCAGAGCTTGAAGCGCATAACAGTTCCTTGGAAGTTCTTTTGAAGGAAGCCAATGAGAGGAAAGTAGACATAGCGCATATAAGGGAGCATGCTCTCTTACTTAGTAGGAAAATCTATCAAGTGCAGGTCAAGCTGGCGGAAGAAGCTGTTCGGATCAAGCAAGCCGAAGACTGACTGCAAGAAATATCAACAGTGGCTACCACATTCAAGGAAAGAACCCAGGACATTGCTGAGATCCTACAAGGCCAGCTAACATGGTTAGAAACAAATACAGACCGCCGAGAAAACACACCTGAAAAATGTCCGAAACAACTGCATATTGAATGTGATATTGTAAATTTCAGCAGTAGAGCTACTGAGAGGTTCATAGAAGTAGTGGAAAAGACAATAGACAAATGTGTAGAATTATTTAGGAAGATGCTGATAACTCACAACAAATGTTAGACTCCTTCAGCGCAAAGGATACAGGAATTTCCAGAGCATGAAGAACACTTAAAGCAGCTGAATGATAAGCTACAAGAAAATGAATTTAATATTCAGCTGGTTAAAGGTTTAGATGCAAAGGTGATAAAGAGTTTAGTGGCCCAAGCAGTAGTTAGTAACTGTCTACTAGAGGATTTGCTGAGAGTGACCCCTGCAAGAGTATCAGGCATAAAAGGCCAGCTGGACAAACATGAGGTCAAGGTCATATTTCTAGATCCCACAGAGTTCGAAACAATTTCCTCATATGCTTCAGCCTGGAAACAATTTGTAGATAGTTTGACTAGGTCCACTTAAGTAGTTTGTCTTATTCACACATGGACATATTTGTAATATTTTGTATTTACTTTTTGAGCACTAAATACAAACTTTATGTAATTGAAGTATAAGTAAGCGCAAAGGGCAGGAGACCAAAGGTCATTTTGGAAATGTATAAATATAGGTAGGAGAGAATGAAAGAGAGACTTTTCTAGCGCTCTTATGTGAAATACTTGTTGTAAGAAGAACTATTTCTTTTTAAAATAAAGATGATGAAAATTTCTGCCAGAGAAGGAGCTGTTGAGTTTCAAATGCATGTTGTGTGGATGGCTAGATAGAACTATTTATGTGTTGGCTGACTATGCAAATCTGTGAGATTGTTCTAACTCTGAACTATTTATAAGTTGTGAATGATTTCATTTCCTTGTTATGAATATTGTGTAGAAAATGAGTAATGAATTTTTTAACAAACACTGAGCTATCTCTATGTTGATTTTTCTGCTGTGTTTATGTATTTCAAATTTATCAGTTATCTCTAGAATTCTTTGTGTAGAAAATAAAGTATGCTACTCATATAAATAATAATATTTCTCCCTGGGGATAGGTTAGATAGTTTAGAGTAGCTGTTATTTGCTTTCTGTAGTTCAGGGACAAAGGAGATAAGATGAGAGGTAAGAACCTATGCATCACATTGTGAATCCTTCGTTTCCTGTTAAATTGCATTTAAACTAGGAACTTGCATATCATTTATATAAACATAAAATACATAAATGGTGGACCGGGCCACAACCGATAAATAGATTTAAAACTTTCTTCTTAAAACTTACGGTAGCAGTGCTGTTAACCGGATGCATTCCCCATACCAAACGATAAGCGATCTAATTGGGAATGGTTATTAGAGAGAATCCCTATTGTATGTACCTAGTATCTTCTAGGCATCAACAGTTTTGGTGCTAGAAGGAGGGTCGCTAGTGCATGGATGGACGAGGAAATCCATTTTCTCAAGAACATTCTACCAGTGACAGTTCTGAAACTAGTTTTCCCAAGAGACCTAGTACTGAAAGAAAAGTTAATCCTAAGTTAGACGTTCCAGAATACCTTTATCCTATCTCTAAGGAAGTAGTTGATGATTTAAGAATAACCACAAGGTCGAATGCAAAGAATCTTAGAGGATTTCCGAATATCCCTGACCTACCTAGAAGACAAGCTCGCAGAAAAGAACACCCTTACATAGGAGATTTTGAAGAGTTGGTAGATTTAACCTTGCAAGAAATAGTTCAACCTCTTAATCAGTTGGGACTGGAATCTCTGTTTCAATCTCCTCTCCAATCCCCACCTCAGTCTCCTAAACAAATCATGGTTGAAAATGTACCTTCAAATCCTAATGCAAATCAGCCTAATCCACCTATACCAGCTTGGAGGGCTTGGACACCATTGAAATTGGCTCCGCCAGTGCATGCTTTGCCGCAGAATTATGAAAAGTTGTTGCCTAGATTTGATGGGGGGGAAGGCATATCTGTGGATGATCATCGACAGAGTTTTTTCCTGGCCTTGGAAGCTTTAGCAGTTCAACATGAGGATGTTTTATGTAGGTTGTTTCCATACTCTTAAAGGTAAAGCAACATCATGTTATTTTGGTTTACAGGCCAATTCAATCACAAACTGGGAAACTTTCGAAAGACTTTTTAAAAACAAGTTTTGTATCCAAATAACTACTGCTGCTCTGATGAAAGAAATGTTGGGTCTTAAAATGGAAATGAAAGAAAAGGTGAGAGACTTTAGTCAAAGGTTTGCTGCTCACTTAAACAATTTCACCGCAGCCATAAAACCCGTTGAAGAAAATATGATTGAATACAACACTTCAGCTCTTGGATCTGATATAGAAATGTTTGTCAAAAGATCAGTGAAACCCTCCTTAGAAGAAACTTATGATGAAGCTGAACTTGAAAGTGTAAATAAACAGTCTATGGAATCAGAGACTAGACCATTAAGCAGTAAAAAACCTCTGTTGTTGACAAGACCCAATGATGAGCATTCTCATGAGTTAGAAAGTGTGATCAAGATGGTACAAAAGTTATCCAACAAGATTGTTGACTTAGATAAAGATAAAGAGGCAAAATTCAGGCAGAAAGCAGTTTAAACCCTTCTTCAAGAAAATAGAAGAAAGTGGCCCATCTCAACAACCTACACAAAGTCCTTCTGTTATGAATCTCACTGAAGTTGGAATGGACAATTTTTGTACATTTCATCAACAACCTCATCACGAGAAGAATTTCCAGTAGTGGATTAATTCTTTGACGTTGGTTATGAATCAATTATTAGACTCTAAGTTAACAGAGCCCGAGGTTGAAGATGAAAAGGTTCATGAATCAGGGGAAGCACCTGAGGATGCTACGATGGTATTGTGGGATTGTGCACCTATGCTAGGTTTAGAAGATGAAGAACCTAATGAAGAGATACAACTGTTAGATGTGAATGTCACAACTAGGAGCAAAGGTCCACTAATTGAAGATAACACATTACTACCCAAAATTAAAAGAATTCAGGAAAACATGAAGAAAGTCAAAAATAACACTCAGACTCAACTTATACCTGATTTGGTTATAACAAGGCAAAATGTTCCAACTGTCAGTAATCCCGTGAAGGATGCTGAAAGTAAAGTAGAAGGTGTTAAGAAAATCCCATCATACTATGAGATGGGGTATGATATAATAGAAGACACCAAGAAAACTAAGGCTAATATTTATTTATTTGAGATGTGCAGTTTACCCCAACAGAAGAAGAAACTTTTGGAAGCCTTGGATCCACCAAGAAGTAAACCCAAAGAAGTTATTCAGCCGGAAGAATAAATCAGTGAAGCTAGTATCGTGGGAAATCTCAAATCCAGAACATTACCATTTCTTCTTACATTTGAAATTTTTAATCATAATGTGCACAATTGTTTGGTATAATCTGGGGCATCTGCAAATGTTATGCCACTATCGGTGTGTAAAAGGATAAATAGCCAATCCAAGCCATCTAATGGAAATATTATACAGTTAGACAGAACACCGGTGAAGGTGGTAGTAGATATGGAAGATGTGCTGATATGTTTAGCTGCTGACAAAAGGGTGTGTCAATTTATAGACATTATGGTAGCAGACATCCCTGAGGCATACAGACTAATTTTGAGCCGACATTGGTCTGCAAAACTAGATGGATATTTTGCAACTGACTGGTCTCATTTGTGGTTTCCTTATCAAGGTTGTCAAAATCAGATAAAAGTAATGAGGGAACCGCATATGAGACACAATGTAACCCTATTGGAAGGGAAGAATGAGCGAATAATTTTTTCACACTCCATTTTGGGAAATTATTTCATTGAATTGGAACTAGGAAATTATCAAGCCGAGGATGCCGATAATGGATCAGATACACAGCCTGAACTCCTTTAGTTTTCACGAGATGATAAAATTTATTTTAACATAGCTAGCTTAGTCCCAAATGTAGAAAGTAGAAGTAGTTCCGTAGAATCAATAGATAGGTTTTGGGTATTGTATTTTGATGGTTCAAAAACTCAGGAAGGATCAGGAGCTGGCTGTGTCCTAATGGATCCAGAAAACAATAAACAATTTCTTTCTTGTAGATTAGAATTTGAATGCACAAATAACACAGCCGAGTATGAAGCATTAATACAAGGATTAAAGAAGGCAATTGAATTCAAGGTCAAGAATTTAAAAGTCTATGGAGATTCTGAAATTATTGTTAAACAAGTTAGAAATACAATCCATTGTTTATCACTGCATCTGAAAGGTTGTCAAAATGAAGTGTGGGATCTTCTAATGAATTTTGATGCATTTAATATAGTCTCAATTCCTGGGCTAAAAAATACAACAACTGATCTATTAGCTACTTCAGCTGCCAGGCTTGTTCCTACTAATAATCGATGTTCCATCAAATTTATTTTCAGGCTTGCTGTACCAGACAACATCACCAATCTAAGAGTATTTGTTGATGACCCACAGATCTTAGATTTTCTAACAAATGATGAGAATTTCAAAGGGGCTACAATCGATGACGAGGAGCATCAAGCAAATATTCGAAGTGGAAATTTCATACCCAAGGGAGTTAGAACTTTGGAAGGAATGTTTGATTTGAATAACAAGTTTAAAAGACCAAATAATGTCAAAACACAAAGTTCATCTATGCAATTTGAGCTGGTAAATTTGGGGTCAGAAGATGAGCCTAAATATGTAAACTTGGGAAAGTGCCGCTCACTTGGAGAAAGGAACAAATTCATTAGCTTGTTTAAACAATAAAAATACATATTTTCTTGGACATATGAAGATCTTAAGATGTATGACACCCGCATTATACAACATGTTGTTCCAATTAAAGCGGGAATCAAGCCATTCCAACAGCCGTTGAGAAATATGCATCCCAAGTTGGAACCTTTGATTCAAAGTGAAGTGAAGAAGCTGCTTGTTGCAAGAATTATTTTTAGAGTCAGACACTCAGAATGGGTTTCGAATTTGGTACCAGTGAGAAAAAAGTTTGGTGAGATTAGACTTTGTGTGGACTTCAAAAACTTGAATCGTGCCTCCGATAAAAATAACTACCCTGTCCCGCCCATGGAACAGATATTGTAGATGCTCTAAGGATCAAAATTATTCTCTCTGCTAGATGGTTTCTCAGGCTACAACCAAGATTTGGTAGCAGAAGAAGACATATTGAAGACCACTTTTAGAACTAAATTGGGGACTTTTACGTATAGAAGGATGCCATTTGGTCTTATCAATGCTGGAACAACTTTCCAAAGGGCGATGGACATAATTTTTCCATGGTTTGATTGGTCCCAGCATAGTAGTTTATTTGGATGATGTTACAATTTTATCCAAGAAACGAGAAGAGCATACTTCTCATCTAAAGCAAATTTTTGATCGTTGCCGGAAATATGGCATCTCCTTAAATCTGAGGAAGAGTTTTTTTTTTCGTATTAGAAGGAAAGCTACTAGGTCACATAATTTCTAAGAAAGGGATCTCCATAGACCCAGAAAGGATTAAAGCTATAGCCCAGATCCCTTTTCCCCACAATAAGAAATGAATGCAATCTTTTATGGGGACCATAAACTTTGTGTGAAGGTTTGTGCCCAAATTTTCTCAGATGGTCAAACCTTTGCAACAAATGATTAAGCAAAGTGCTCAATTTAAATGGAACGACTTAGAGAAAGGAGCATTCAACAAGATTAAAATTATGATAGCTCATGCCCCTTCTCTCAAAAGTCCAAATTTCGAGAACGATTTCATCTTATACACTTTTGCTTGAGACAAATCGCTAGCAGCATTTCTTACATAGAAAGAAGGAGGGGGAGATGAGTACCCCATATCATTCATGAGCAATGGATTACAAGGTGTTGAGTTGAACTATCCCATTGTTGATAAACAAGCATATGTAGTTCTTAAGGCAGTGAAGCAATTCAGACCATATATACTAAAGAACAGAACCAAAGTTATTGTGCCTCACCCGGCAATCCGAAATCTTTTTGTACAGAAGGAGTTAGGATAGATAAGGGAAAATTGGGTCACAAACTTGTAGGAGTATGCCTTGGAATTTAAACCAGCAAATATTGTCAAAGAACAAGGACTCTGTAAATTTTGATGGCTGAAAGTCAGGACAATGAAGAAAATGATTGGAAAAATGAGACTGAATTGCATATGATCGATGTGTGCCCCATATTTACAACCCCAGAATCTTGGTATAGATATTTAATACACTATCTCCAAAAGGAGTATTTTCCTAAACATTGGAATTCCAAGCACAGAAGGGCATTGTGCTTAAAATTCATGTCTTATCAGAAAATTGATGGAGTGCTATTCAGAAAAAACTATGACAGAGTTTTTCTCAGATGTTTAGAACGAGAAGATGCTACCAAAGTTGTGAAATAATTACATGATGGCCTTGCTGGAGGCCATTTTTTAAAGAGACACTACAACACATAATATTTTGAAGGATGGATACTATTGACCAACTTTGTTTAAAGATGCTCATGCTTACGTAAGGAAATGCGATACGTGTCAAAGGAGTGGTGGAAGACAAGAAAAGAAAGCAAGGCCGTTACAACCAGTTATTATTTCCGAACCTTTCGAGCAATGTGGGATTGATAATATCAGAGAGATTAATCCAAATTCCTTGTTGCAACACAAGTATATCCTCATGGCCACATACTATTTTACTAGATGGGTGGAAGCTATCTCGTTACAGAAAGTAAAAAATGATGCGGTGATGGAGTTTTTGCAAGACCATATTATGACCAGGTTTGGGGTTCCAATTTCCCTGGTCTTTGATAACACATCTTATTTTTCATCAGTCAAGCTTACTACATTTTCTAATGAGAATGGAATCAAATTACATTATTCTGCTAACTATTATCCACAAGGTAATGGGTTAGCTGAATCTACTAATAAAAATCTCATTAGGATTCTAAAAAAAACTGTCATAGAGAATCAAATAAGCTGGCATGTAGCTCTGCCTAATGCACTGTGGGCCGATCGAGTTACATCCATGAACTCCTTAGGCGTGTCACCCTATACCTTAGTTGACGGAAAGGAAGCTATCCTGCCCGCTAACATTTTATTGCCTTCTTCTCAATTAGCCCATGTGTCTAGAGGGTCTAGTAGTGAGGTTTTGCAAGCCCGAATTAATACTCTGCTGAAATTAGAAGAGTCTAGATCCAATTATAAGGAAAGGTTCAAGCACCAACAAGAGATTGTGAAAATATGGTTTGACAAGCACAAGTCCAGGAATAAAGAGTTTGAAGTTGGAGATTTGGTTCTGAAGTGGGATCACCCACATGATGAAAAGGGTAAGCACACTAAGTTTCAACATTTATGGATAGGCCCATTTCAGATTGCAAAAAATCTAGGCCCCTCGACATACAAGTTACAAGATTTGCAGGGGTGGGATGAGAATCTGCCAGTAAATGGTTTGGTTCTCAAGCCTTATTTTACTTGAAGCTTTTTGAATTTTTATGTACATATATAAACCCTTTTGATTTTTTGTTTTGATATTTCCGCAGTTAATTGGCTTTGATTTCTTAGAGTATGATTTATTTCAGTTTGTTTATTTGCTTTCTTTCGGTTTTCAAATAAGCCAGCACATCTGTTTTGGCGTTTGGGAGACATTGGAGTTTTGGGAAAACTGTAAATAATTTGAATGAATGACTGCTTACTAAATATACATGTATCATAATTATTATTATTTAAGTTGATATACTATCTAAAAAGGAGGATATGAACACATTGAAGTCCTGTTTAACCCCTGTTAAATAACTAAGGTAAGAAGAGTCTATAATACTATTTTGGGGCTTCATCCAATTCACATTAAGATATGTCCTAGGAAGCTAACAACAAAGGACCCATGGAAAGGAAGCAGAGTGGACAGGTGTATGGTATTTAAAATGATCCCATGCCATAAATCAAATCCAAAAGGCTTAAAAGAGTCAAATCTCTCAAAAAGAAAGCATACATCAAAAGACATACTGAATAAAATTAGTAATGGATAAGATTGCTAAGAGGTTCTTCTCCATCCATGAGCTGAAAGCAAACTATCTCTCACACAAAAGGACACTATGGATGGAAGAACCTAAACCAAGTTTCAAATGAAAGAAGCAACCCGAGAAGACTAAAAAGGACACAATTCCAAAAGCATCAAAAGAATGCAAAAGGCATGGGAATGAGGAACACACGAATATGTCCATCCACACTATGTTACGATCCTGTGGTGTCTGAGCTAGAGGTAATCCAAATGCAGAAGTAAATGAACCCCATATCTTGGCCTCGGAAGAGTTATTGGGACTTTGAAAACCTGGTTTTCCTACCCTAGTGGACTATAATCAATGTTAAAGTTCTAAATCTTGCATTCCTGGAAAGGTCTGAACATCTTAAAGAAATCTAAAAATTTCGGGAAGAGTTGATTTAACAGAATACCATGAAGCAGCTTTTGGTCTTAAAAGTCAGTTTTTCCAGAGTTCTGTGTTCACCAGCCAGTCACCAATTGTTGCTGCTGCAACTATTCCCCAATTTTTTTTACATTTTTTAGGACCCCCTTTAAAATCCTAGTTTTGCTTCTTAGGAACTTTGAGTTTAAAATCCAACATTTATGGTTTGATTTTATCATGGGAAAGTCTCAAGTTTTTTGTTTTTTTACTAAGGTGGAAAATTTTCTTTTGACCTGCTATAGTGGATGGATTTCAAATTTGGAGCCGCTACGGTGGATGTATTTTTGGTTTCGCGCCGCAACAGCGGGTGAAGTTTCAGTTTGAATATCGGGAGTGCTCCTGATTCTTTGTCCCGCTAGGACGGACGGTTTCTTAGGTCCATGGAATCCATGGTGGCTGATATTTTGGTTTACTTTCCACTTGATGTAATGAAGCCGCTACAAGGGGGGGTTTCGTTTCCTTAAGCGTCGTCAGGTTAGCTTGCCCGCCGCATCAAAAAGATTCTCAAGATCAGTGCCGCAACGACGGGTGGGATGTTACATCGAAATTCAGAACTTCTTCCAATTTTTCTGCCCCTCCATATCGGATGATCATTTTATATATTTGCTTTAATGGTGGGCATGCTTGCAAGTTTGGTATCGGAACCTGTTCCGATTTTTTGAGACTCGCTGCGGCGGATGCCTTTCCCTTTTTCTGTAGCAACGGTGGAGATTTTTCTTCGTTGATGACCTGATCCTCATTAAGCCCGCTTTGCGGAGAAGTTTTAGTCTTGGAGCCGGTATGACAGCTGTCGTCTAGATTTTCTTACCAATTTTGTCTTGATCGTCGAGCTGCAAAGGGAATGTGGGCATATTACTAGGTCTTAAGCCGATTGTTGCGGATGTGTTGGAGTTTGTCGAGCCACCATTGTCGAGGCTATTCTCACTTTGACTTATCTATAGTCACTCGACGCAGTATGTTTTGGTGCCAACAACGTTTTGCCTCGCGCGTGCAGTTTTTAATGCTTTACTTACCAATTTAAAAGGTTTTAGCCTGTAGATGTCTATTTATAAGCTAGGGAAGGGGTATTTACCATTTCTTTTACGGTGAACATTTGAGAGTTGTTAGTGCGATTTTATCCTATTCGGAGTGTCCAAACCACCGTTTGGAGCTCACATGGCACAACAACCCAAGCATCATCGACTGCGTGTCTAGCCTGTCGCCTGCCAGGTAGGTTTCATTGACCTTCTTTGATTGATGGTCTAATTTAGAGATGCTATCTGTCAGTTGTGAATACGTTGTGTATAAGTGGGTAGATGTTTTGGGTTTTCGGTTTAAAAAGGGCTCCCCCCTAACGTTTTAGTTTTAGAACCATCCTTGGAAAGAGTTTCGACCTAGTAGGCCACCTCACCTGCTTGTAATGCTTTATCATCCCATTCATATGTGTTTTCACTCACAAAACCTGTTAGAGCTTTACCATTTTGTTCTGAAGTGTTCTGCCCGCAGACTCGGTTGTTAATGACAGATATCCATAGGCCCTAGCTTTTTTTCGGCATGGAGCTGACCTGCTTCTTGCCTTTGGGTAATAGTAGAGGCCATAGTTTCTTTATTGCAAGAAGACCTTGTAGGTTTCAGTATTGTATTTTTCGGTCGTGAAATTTTGAGCCCGGTGGTTTGAACCTAGGGCATCCCCATCATCGAGCCTCGAATCATTGCCTATGGGCCATGAAACTCTTAGAAAGCTTGTGTCCATGGGTGGAAATGTATCATAGGTGATTAGGTTATGTTTATTTTCTAGAATATAGAGGCCGAGACCCACTTATGAAGGAATTTTGTTGCCAACATTTTACCCACTGAACTGCATTGTGTTTGTCTTGACTCAATGGCCGAGGATAGTGGGGTAATGCTGAGTACTAATATTGTTTTGAACGATTTTCCTAGCATATCATATCCATTTTGTTTTTCTTCTCTCATTCAAATGCACAAGTTAGTTTAATGATGTAAATACTGAAATTTTTCTATTTTATCGCAGTCACAGCTCATACCAGACATCACGATGAAGAGAGGAAAGAAGAAATCCAAGATCATAGATTATGACTCAAATGAAGAGGTTTCACTCGTGTCAAGGGTAGAAATAATTTATGAGGACACAAAGTCACTTACTCGAGCTAAAACCGAAGTCAAATGGGGCCAGATTTACCACATGCTGGTAGAAAGGAAAGTTCCAGAGGAAGGGTTGGAAGACCTAGCCTTGTATCATAACATACTGAGATTCAGAATTACCAAGGTGGCCACTAGACCATAAATTTTCCCTTGTGTATAAGTCATCAGATGGATTCTGCCTAAAGTGGATACAACAGGGATGATGATGACTAATGCAGAGAAAAAAGGATTTGCATCCTTCACACCTGCATTTATATCAACAACATATAACTTGCCAGAGAAAGAAACTAGCATGACAACTGAGTGGGTTAATATTTTAAAGCTGGATTACATAGCCACAACAAAGATGATGGTGGTTGAGGGAAACACTTTCAGACACAAACAATCCAGGGAGTATGAGACTGCTCATCTACAGACCCCATTCAAGGTGATAGTGCCGATGTTGAACAAGATTTATGGCAGAGCTGTTGGGAATTTTTATAAGTTTTGATGGATCCCACTGATCTACTATGTAGCCATGAAAGGAAAAAAATTCAACTGGGAATACATAGTATCCAGGAACCTATCTAAATCCATCACTGTAGCCCAAGAGGGCTTGCACCAAAGCAAATCAGAATTCTATATGGGGCCCTTCTTAGTTGACTGCATACTATATCGTCACCCATTTGAAAGGCTCAATTGTACATGGAAGGGAGGGAAATCCCATATATACACAGCTTACCAGATACTGGGGTCTCACAAATATCATAATCACTACAAGATGATATGTGAAGAATTCCTGATGCCCCTATACTAGCTAACTTTCCTAGAGGAATGTACATGCCTATCTGAGGGAGCCTTGGAGTCCATCAAGGATTATGGGGATTACTTCTTCTCTGAAGAAGGTACATATATGAGGATGTATGGGGGAACTAAAGCACCCTCATTACTGCCAAGATACGCAACCGATTACATAGTTCACAAGGAAGCTGTTAGGCAGCTTTTTTTAGATGGTTTTGGAAGTCACTTGTTTGATATAAATAAGGCTGTGTTTCCTCCATTACCATTCTATTTGGGGAGTTCCAAGTTCACCGAATTCAAGAGTGCCACGAAGTTTTTCAAGGAATTAGAAATATTCCATTTTGGAGAAAAGAGATTTCATTGGAATGATTCGTAGGGCAAGGTTACAGCCTATCAGGTAGCCCTCAAGGTAAATTTTGAATATACTGATTATTTGGACGAAGATGAAAAAATATTCATGAACGTTTGTAACATGACCGCCTTGAGCAAGAGGGTTAAAAGGAAGACTTCAACAACTAGAGTTAAAGGCAACAACAACGATCCAGAACCAAAAGAACATGATGACGAAGCTACAAGAAGAGCAAAAGAAGAGACTGCAAGGAGGTTGGCACCAGGTGCAAAGATACTTCTAGCTAAGGAAGCGCAGCAAGATACGAAGGAAGAAGAAGCTGCCAGGAAAAGGAATAAAGAAGATAAGAGAAAGAAAGAGGAGGCTATCCAAGGAAATATTGCAGAACTAGAGAGGTCAATAGCTCAAGAAGCATTAAACCAAGGGGTGGTTACAAAAGAACAAAGAAAGGAAGATCAAGAATATCTGGGTGATGAGAATCCAGGATAAATCCCTATTCGAGACAACCCTGAGAGCCTCCCTTCCACATCAAGCAATATACTCACCAGAGTACATCTCCCTAAGGTTGAGATGGGTTTTGTACCATTCACCCCATCCAAATAGTACAATGTGGCATGCGTGGAATATGTACATTTTGATCTGAAGACGAAGTCCATTATGTGGAGAACATAGAAGACTTTAAAAATAGGAACCCGAACCCCAATCACCACAGTGACATAGAGGATGGTCGTAAAACATGTAGAGGAAGATCTGAAATAGATGGCCTCAATGGGTGTTGCAACCGCCACTACAAATGCTCATAATATTAGTAGGCTTACTGAAACCATTGATCAGTATAAAGGAAATATGGCAGGAATGAAAGAAGTTATGAGAAAGGAGGAAAGAGTAGGATGAGAGTCTAAAAGAAAATACGAAGCTACTCTTTTAGATTATGAAAAGATGCAACAAGATTACCAAATCCTGGGGGAGGAAAGGGATAATTTGAAGCTAGCAAACATGACCCTTAATAGGGAGAAACATGAATTGGAGAGCAAGAGGGAAGAAATAGAAGCGCATAAATCTACAGCAGAACAACAAGCAGAGTAGTATGGAGCCCGAATTGCATAGTTCCCTGGAAGTTATTTTGAAGGAAGCCAATGAGAGGAAAGTAGACTTAGCGCCTCTAAGGGAGCATGCTATCTTACTTATAAGGAAAATCTATCAAGTGTAGGTCAAGTTGGTGGAAGAAGCTGTTTGGATCAAGCAAGATGAAGATCGACTGCAGGAAATATTAGTAGTGGCTACCACATTCAAGGAAAGAACCCAAGACATTGCTGAGATACTACAAGGCTAGATAACATGGCTAGAAACAAATATAGAGCGACCATAAAACATGCCTGACAAACATCTGAAACAATTGCATATCGAATCTGATATTGTAAATTTCAGCAGTAGAGCTGCTAAGAGGTTGATAGAAGCAGTGGAAAAGACAATAGACAAATGTGCAGAATTCTTTAGGAAGATGATGATAACTCACAACAAATGTTTGAATTCTTCAGCGCAAAGGCTACAGTAATTTATAGAGCATGAAGAACACTTAAATTAGCTGGATGATAAGCTACAAGAAGATGAGTTGAATATTCAGCTGGTTAAAGGTTTAGATGCAAAGGTGATAAAGAGTTTAGTGGACCAAGCAGTAGTTAGTAACTCTCTACTAGAGGATTTGCTGAGAGTGACCCCTCCAAGAGTATCAGACATAAAATGCCAGCTGGCCAAACATGAGGTCACGGTCATATTTCTAGAGCCCAAAGAGTTCGAAATAATTGCCTCAGATGCTTCATCTTGGAAACAATTCGTAGATAGTTTGACTAGGTCCACTTAAGTAGTTTGTCTTATTCACACATGGACATATTTGTAATATTTTGTATTTACTTTTTGAGCACTAAAGACAAACTTTATGTAATCGAAGGATAAGGAAGCCCAAAGGGTAGGAGACCAAAGGTCATTTTGGAAATGTATAAATATAGGTAGGAGCGAATGCAAGAGGGACTTTTCTAGCGCTCTTATGTGAAATACTTGTAAGAAGAAATATTTGTTTTTATAATAAAGATAATGAAAACTTCCATTGGAGAAGGAGCAATTGAGTTTCAAATGCATGTTGCATGGATGGCTAGATAGATCTATTTCTGTGTTGGCTGACTATTGAAATCTGTGAGATCGTTCTAACTCTGAACTATTTTTAAGTTGTGAATGATCTCATTTTCTTGTTATGAATCTTGTGCAACAAATGAGTATTGAATGTTTTAACAAACACTGAGCTATCTCTATGTTGATTTTTCTGCTGTGTTTATGTATTTCAAATTTATCAGCTATTTGTAGAATTCTTTGTGCAGAAAATACAGTACGTTACTCATATAAATAATAATATTTCTCCCCGGGGATAGGTTAGATAGTTTAGAGTAGCTGCTATTTGCTTTCTATAGTTCAGGGACAAAGGGGATAAGACAGGAGGTAAGAACCTACACATCACATTGTGAAGCCTTTGTTTCCTGTTAAATTTCATTTAAACTAGGCACTTGCATATCATTTATATAAACATAAAATACATAAATGGTGGACTGAGCCACAACCGGTAAATAGATTTAAAAATTTCTTTTTAAAACTTATGGTAGCCGAGCCATTAACCAGACGACTTCCCCATACCAAGCGATAAGTGATCTAATTGGGAACAGTTATTGGGGATAATCCCTACTATCGGTACCTGGTATCTTCCAGACATCAACAGGAGGATCACTAAAAGAAACACAATCACAAGGTACACAACAATTTACCCTGGGAAATCCTAAAGGGAAAAACCCAACAAAAACTTGCTCAATATAGATTACCGGAATGCAATGACCAAAGAACAAGGTCTCATATAGAGAGAGACCAAACCCCAAGCATAAGAGCCAAAACACCAAAGACACTAGTCCTCCTCCTTTGTTCCTCCTTTCTCTCTCTTGTGCAATACAAGTGTGAGTGAGTGTGTATAAATGAGGGAGGACGCCTCCCTATTTATACTAAAATTCCCAACTGACATTTACCCTAATTGGGCCGACCTGTTTAACTGACATGGCCGACCTACCTAGGAAATCTCACAATAATAATTATATTATTCTTGTATGGGTACTATTGACCTGACTTACAACGAAGGGTTTACCTCATGATTTTTACATGGTCTTTTACATTAGTGACATCTCTTGAAGGAGGAAAAATAATAATGTAAAAAAAAAGTAGAATATTCTTTGAAGTTACATTATTTCAACACTCCCCCTCAACAAAAAGGAAATTTTACTGAAAACAACAACAACTGGTGTGGCTCTACACAACATCATCAGAAGGAGAAAGAGAAGGCATCATCAACATCATATTTTGTAACATTTTTTTGGTACAACTATAGATCATTGGAAGTTTTGAATAACATCATCATATTCAACACAAAGCTGGAGTATAATAACTTGCAGCATGGAATTGGTGAATCATCATCTATAGCATGGAACTGGAACATCATTAGAAATATGGAGCTGGAGTATCATCTTCTGCAGCATGGAACTGGAGCATCATCAACAACATGGAGCTGGAGCATAATTGCCATCTGCTGGAACATCATCATATGCAACATGGAACTGGAGCAACATCATGTGCAACATGGAACATCATCATCTTCAATATGGAGCTGGATTATCATCATCAAGAACTCAAGGATGGAGTAACATCATCTATGGCATGCGTAACAACAACCAACATGATCCTTCCTTTTGGAATTATGGGATAGTGGACAACACATATATGGTACTCAGATGGTCCTTCTATTCAGAATTATGGGATCAAGTCTTTGCGGAGCTACCAATGCTGATCACAACTAACACATACATACATAGGACGGTCCTTCCTTTTGGAATTACAAGATAAAGTCCACCACTAACATCCTGTATGATCCTTCCTTTCGAAATTATGGGATCAAGTCCACCAACATCCTAGACGATCCTTCCTTTGGGAATTATGGGATCAAGTCTAAGGATGATTAGACCCAAAATCTTGGGTGATCCTTCCTTTTGGAATTACGAGATCAAGTTCACTCACATCAATATTTAAAGATGATCCTTCCTTTTAGAATTATGGTATCAATTCTAAGGATTATTAGTTCCAACATCTTAGATGATCCTTTCTTTCATAATTATGGGATCAAGTCCACTCACATCAACATTTAAGACGATCCTTCCTTTCAAAAATACAGGATCAATTTTAAGGATGATTAGTACCAACATCTTGGATGATCCTTCCTTTCGGAATTACGGGGTCAAGTCCACTCACATTAACCTTTAAGACGATAATTCCTTTCAAAATTATGGATTCAAGTTTAAGGATGATTAATCCCAACTGAGCTACCTGTTATGATCAATATACCATAGTATCATCAACACTACTCCCCCTATTGAGGTAATTCCTTACGGAAAACACCAAGCTTGTCTCAGAGGTGTTCGAACTTCACAAGAGACAGAGGCTTAGTCAACAAATTTGAAACCTGGTCATCTGTGCTCCCATATTGTTGATGATTGGATTTGAAACCTCATTGAACACACCATGGAAGTGCCTCTGAGCCAGTCATCAACAAAGGTCTCCAGTTCCTCTCTGTATCTGTGCTCCAATGGAAGTGCCTCTGATTCTCTTCATGCTATGGTCCAATCATCAACAATGGTCTCCAATTCTACATCAGACAACTTATATGGTGTCGAAAACCACTTCTTATCCGGGTCATGCCACACCTACACATGAATGACGTGCAGGCCAATCACAAATTGATCAATCTGTTGGAATTTCATTATAGCCTCCTTGGACAATTGTGGAAATTTCACAGCTATAGCCTACAACGCTTCCCAATAGATCTAGAACTGAATGATATAGTCCTTAAGTCAATCAACTTCCTTCACCCACCAGAGGTTCTGGTAGCATGCACCATTGCAAACCTTGAATACATCCAAATCCATCCCTTGATAATCTTTCATCTACATCCAAGCCACGAGCGCAATTAAAATCAACAGCCAACTGTATGTGAATGACCACTACCCTTCCTAGATTGCCAATACATCATCCGTCAATTGGTTCATTAAGAACAATGACCAGTTCCTCTGTACTCCTTGCGCTAACTGCTTTGCGCATGCAATAAATCTTGAATTACACTGGTTAGGTCGGTTCATTCTCACTATCTTACTAGAAAAAAATCATGCTGCAATGCGGACAACTGGATCATTTATGCTGTCGACATGGTATGCCCATCCATCATGCTGCAAGCCATATTTATTCTTCATCATTGCAACCAAACTCTTGTCATTGTCTTTCCCCTTGAAATATTGCGAAGGGTCAGGCCTGCCCTTGGGTAACCCTGTGATTTCTGAAATGATCGCCATGGTAACTATGAACGACCGATCCAACCACAAAATCCTGCCATGAAAGCATGCCAAGATCTGCTTCATGCATGGATTCGCTTTGTTCAGCTTCCCAAAGTGAGGCATGTTGATAAGATCTAACAAACCAGATCTTTGCAAACCTCGTGCCCAATCCTGTGGAATGTGTAATATTGGGCCGCCTCCAACCACTGCCATAGGTACATAGGGACCCTTCATGATCTCAGTCGACATGAGAATATCATGATCATCATACCTCATTTGCATCAGCGCGAGCACGATGTGCATGCTGCATACCATGCCCTGCAGAATCACCGACATCTTCACTGGGTATTTCTGGTTCTTTTTCATCTTTTTAGGCTTTGCAACGGGACGTGTGGGAGGCACATACCCAATGATATATGTAGCAGACACCCCTATGTAGGATGATGATTCCACAATCCTTGAAGTCGATGGAACCATCTACGCAGGTGCCTCCTCCTATGCCCACAGAAACGTTCTAGTATGCCACTTCTTCTGAATTGGGGATAAGGGCCATTGCACCCCTCTCTTATTCTTTGGAACCAATGAGGATCGCACCAGCATGTTTGAAAATTCTTATTCAATGATGACTCCGATGACTGGTGAATCCCTCTCACAAGAATCTCAACCGTGACTTTATCATGCAACATGCTGCACTTGTGCCCCAAGTTGTCAATGGGAACCTCACCCTTACACTGCTCAACAATTCAACCACTCACTACACTCTACAACTTAACAATGCAACATAACATGACTCTCTACAACAATTCTGCAACTCTATCAACACTTGATAGTGCACAATGGTGAATACCGACCCCATTTGGCCTCTTCTTATAGCACCTAGTCGATCCCACACCCATCATGACCAAATCATTGTGATCCTCATTTCCTCATCATGACCAAATCATGCATTAATTGACCAAATCTACCAGCGATCCTGTCAATCCAATGGTGGAATCTGTCATTAAGACGCATATCATCCGAGAGCACTGCCATATAACTATATTAACTACTGAATTTATTGCCGATTTGAATCTATTGCGGCCCTGCGGCTATCGTGGCATGATTTCCTAACTACGATACTAACTCCACTACTTGCACATCCCCTTGATCTTGGTACGCCATCCTCCTAACTAGCATCTCATGTAGAAATAAAGAGATTTATTTTATTTTTATCGCGCCGCTCCGGGCCCATCTTGTAGGGATTTAACCTACTACCATTCACTTGATTTGGTAGCATCGCTCCATCTAACTGTTGCAGTTGTACTGCACCTCTGGAAGTAATGGAATTAATGAGATATGGACCTAGCCAATGCATCTGTAAATTACCTGCATGTTTCGTGAACTTGCTATCATACATCAAGACCAGGTATCCTTGCTGAAACTATTTGTGCTTAATATGTCGATCATGCTAAGCCTTTTGTCAATCCTTCTCAATGCACTGGTGAAAATCCGTGACAAAGAGGTCTTCCTCGAGTTGCACCAACTGCACCAAGCATTCTTCTAGTGCTTCCTCATCATTCATTCTTGTCGCTTCTGCTATGCACAAACTTGAAACAATGTACTCCATAGGCATGACTGCCTCTAGCCCATACACCAATTTGAACGGTGTTTGTCTTGTCAATATTTTGCAGGTGGTGCAATATGCCCACAAAACTGCTGGAATATTCAAATCCTAGTCATCACGGTTCACGTTGCATACCTTTGTAAGTGCATGCTCCAACCCCTTGTTGAATGCCTCCACTGTCCCATTTTCTTGTGGATGATATGGGGTAGTCTTCTCATGCTGTATCTGAATCTCCTCTGTCAATGCACTGACTGTGCAATTGATGAAGTGACTCCCCTGGTTTCTTATCAATATCCTTGGGCACCCGAAGTGAGTGACAATTATTTCAAATAGGAACCTTTCTGCTGTTGCAGTGGTGAAATATACAACAGGTGCGGCCTTCACCAAACTTGTCAAATAGTCTGTCACTGTAACTATGTACCACAGACCGGTTCTCTTCCTAGGTGGGTTAATCGTTCCCACAAAATCCACAGCCCATTTCAAATGGCTGCAACATCACCCTAGGTACCAGCAACATCTCATCCCTCCTTGACGGTTTCCCAGTTCTTTGACAGACATCACAAGTCTGCACATAATCCGTGACATCATTATGGAGAGTCGGCCACCAAAGTCCTGAGCGAAGCACCTTCCTGGAAGTAGCGCGACCTCCATAGTGTCCATCGGTAACTCCCGCATGTGCCTCTGCCAATATCTTCCCTTGTTAATGGGGTGGGACACATTGTCGTAAGACCTCATCTGGTCCTAGTTTATAGAGTTTTCCAGCGATCAGCTAGAAATCTGTGGCCTTAACAACCCACTGCTTCTTCTGACTTGTAGTAAGCTCTTCTGGTGCTATTCCCGTTGCCAAAAACTGAATTATTTGTTTGTAATAGTCATCAACCATTTTGACTCTAAATAGTTGTGCATCTGGAAACCCATCTTCAATGTTTGTTGGTTCGTCACCTGTCTCAATTCAGGATAAATGATCTGGGTCAACATTCAAGTGGCACGGCTTCACAATTACCTCAAAATCAAACTTCTGAAAAAGAAGTAGCCAACAACATATCTTCCCCCCCAACATAGGCTTATTAACCAAGTATTTCAAAGCATAATGGTCTGCGAACATTTTGAAATGACCTCCCAATAGGTAATGGCAAATTTTTTGTAGTGCATACACCATCGCGAGACCTTCCCTCTCTGTGGTAGTATAATTTTTTTCCGCAGAAGATATCTTCTGACTAGCGAAAGAAATCGGGTGATCAAGATATCCTTCCCCTGGATGTGCCAACACCACTCTTATCACAATTGATGATGCATCCACATGGACATGGAACTCCTTATTCCAATAAGGAAAAACTAGTATTGGTGCAGAATCCATCTTCACCTTTAGTGTCTCAAAACTGTCTTGACACACTTGAATCCATACAAAGACCACATCCTTCTTAAGAAACCTCTCCATAGGATCTGTGATCGCAACATAACCACAAATAAACTTGCGACAGTATCATGTATGCCCCTGTGTCGACACTCTAAGTTGTTTCACATTTATAGGCGGTGGAAAGCTCAAAATCAACACAATATTTGTGGGGTCAACCAACAGCCCTTGCTTGCAAGAAATGTGTCCCAACAACATCCCAAAGGGTGCACAAAAAATACACTTCTTTGAGTTCAACGTGATTTGATGCTGTCAACATCTCTCCAACATCAGTCACATGTTTTCAAGATGATCCCTGATCAATCCATAAGTTGTCTAGTCATCCATATAAACTTGTAGAAACTTATGAATAAAATACTTGAATGCGGTGCCAACAACCGTGGAGAATATCGCAAGCACATTCTTCACCCCAAACAACATCATAGTGTACTGAAAATAGCCCCATTCAGTAACGAATGTTGTCTTGTGGCCATCCTCTTTTGTGATCCTGATTTGGTGATAGCCAGAAAATCCATCTGTGAAGGAATACATTTCTTGATTTCCTACTCCTTCTAGCACCTCATTAGTGAATGGTGTCAGAAAGGGATCACACAAACATGCATTATTCAATTTGACAATGTCGACACAAATCTGAACCTCACTTGTCTTCTTATCTTGGACCACCATAGGATTGATACATTTCAATTCTTCAACCAACTCGATTATCCTAGCATCCAAAATTCTGTTGAGCTAAGCTTTGACCCTCTCCTTGTATCATGGATTCAGGCGATACAACCACTGCTTTACCGGTTTTGCATTGGGCTTCAACATGATCTTCATCTCTCCTAAATCTCCCAGTATTCCCTTCATCTTAGAAAATTTGGTAGGAAACAAATATTGGAATTCATGCAACAGATCTGTGATATTTTCCATGGTCTCTTCGTCCTAGTAGTCCCCAACATTCATAAACTTTGGGTTCTCCTCCTTCCTAATGTTGACCTTCCTAATTTTTAACGACTGATTCATTGGACCCATCGGTATGTATAGTGCTGCGACATCCCAACTCCCTTTTATTTCTGAAATATTGATGTTCTATGGATCATCGCCATCCTCAGGTACTCCAGTCACATTATAGCATTCCATCATCAACTGCATTGGACATTTTTCATGCGGATCCATTGGATATGCAACTGGTACTACCTTCAAAATGACGTCGTGGATGTGTTGCAGTGCATCATGAATAACTGGATTGGTATCCACAAAACTAAAGGTGTGAGTGAAGGAAGTTGTCAACTCTTCCCATGTAGTAATCTCTCTACGCAACTCGGCTAATACATACCATGATCGTGGCATCTCATATAATGTGTGGATAAAGGCATGGACCCACTCATCCTTTGGTAGTGATTCCCACAAGGTATGACACTCAATCAAGTGGTCACCACGGTTATTTCACCCATTGTACCTTCCAACATGGTATTCTTTTGCGTCGCTAAAGTGAACTGTCATCAATATTTGACACTGCGACCATCTAGTGATCGACTTCTTATGGGTCACCCACCAACGTGCTGGAGTATCCTTTATCACTTCATGCAACGCCAGAAACCACTATGGTTCTAATGCCTTATCTTCAAATGACAATAGAAATTCAGACAACTCAGGCAGTCCTTCATATAATAGTAATTCAACAATCTCGGTCGCGACTCGGCACAACGACTGAATAATCAGGACACACTTCCTTAGCAATAACTCATGCATGTGATTATGCAAGTTCTATAACGCATCATCAGAGTCAGAAGACGCAGAGATGGAGCTGCACCAACCAAGCTCACCATCGATTGTTGGATGGATGTAATCCTCTGAGATGTTATATGTATGATCCAATCCTTTTACAACTTCATCCCTCATCGATTCAACATACCTTCACCCTTTAGTTGGATCCATCAGAGCTATGAATATGATGTATTGATTTTCAAAGGTAATCACACGCTTCTTAAAATTAATCACTACAAATATTTCATTGGCCCATCCAATCCCCAACAATGCGGGATAGGAGCCCCCGCCATCAGCAATGTCAATAACATGAATATCAACATGTGTCCTCATCCCTTCAAATTCCAGAGCAAGGCGTAGAAATTGCCCAATAGGTGTTACTCTGGCTTGTTTAGCCAGTCGTAGATGTACGGGGGACCAAACCAACTGTGGGATCCCTATTTTTTGCCATGTATTCCTTGTTAGAATATTGACGTCTGAGCCTAGATCCAAGAGGATGAATCTACCTCATGCTCTCCAATCTGAATATTCATCTGCATCTCTTTTCCTGTCTTTTCCTTATGTAAAGAGTTCACCGCGGACTCTTTCCGTCCCCTGGCTGGTTGATGCAACAGACTCTCAATATTGGCAAGAGAATCAGGGTATTTTTCCAGCAACAAGCATCTTTCAAAGAAGTTATGCAATGTACCATGATGTCACGATGGTCCTACTACCGAAGTTTAATAAAAAGTAGTTGGAATTTCATAAACATGTAGCTTACCAAGATTTCTTCCTATCATGTCATGTGCTTCAAATAATGTGTCTCTTTCAATGTTTGCATCAAACTGCACCTTCTTCTTCCCATCCATGCAAATTTATGGATGCGGGCCATCGTCCCCCGTCGTCGCACCTCCATGAGTAATGAAAGCAACATCAACATCTTGCGTTCTTGGTTATGCTGAAATTGTTGCAACAATTGGTCCTTGATTCTAGTTCAATGGTGGATTCACATTCTGATTTGCATTCTAGTTATGAATCTCAAGCTAATTTTGGTTCTGCAACTGATTTTGGTTCTGGTTCTGCAACTACGGAATGTTTCTTGCTTTCCGCTTTGGGATCAGCTATGGAAAATTCTTAACAGTGTGATCGACAACGATACAATACATACACCGCACTTGAAATTGTGGGAAATCTCTCTGATAATGTCCCAGCACTCCACAATTATAACATTGCATAGGTCCACAACCTCTTCCTCCTCCTCGACCAAAGCCTCCACCTCGTCCTCCTCGGAATCCTCCTTGTTGTTGATACTACAATTGATTGAATTGATGTTGCAGGGGATTCGACTGCTGAACATACTGCTATAGATGAACACGCTATGGCTACTGCAGAGCCATCTACATCTGATTATACTGTGATTGTAGTTGTGGCTGTGCTATAAACTGCAACTATGGTACGGACTACGGTTGATGTGGCGGCTGTACCACCTGCGGCTGCGGTTGTTGTATTGTTCGATGATCCTCTCCCTTTACATAGTACATGTCCATTGTTCTCTCCTGGAGTAGATAATATGCACAACAATCCTTATCTTCATACCCAATAGACCAGAATAATGTGCAGTATAGATTCGTTAGCTTCATGACCATCTTCTGCATATATACGCATTCTTCATGTCAATTCCTATAAACTTAACAAATGCGGCACCATGGAATAGCGCCACAACTTAATGGGTTTGGCGCTCCTGACAACAGGTAGTTTCAAAAATATGGGAAGTTACCTTTAGTATGTCCCTCGGTACAACATCGATTACACCATACTTCCTCGCGATGCTCTTTTCCTTTCTTGATATCTTGCATTTAGAGTGTCAAGTTCACCAGCTATGTCTAGATCTGAGTCATGCCGACTGCATTCTCACCAACCGATGAAGCTTCCATCTTCATTGCAATCTCCAAAGCCTTGCTCTGTGTTGCAAACTTTTGCTGCATCAACGGTAGTCTGATATGAGATAGTAATGCTGCGATGAACCATTCCTTATGCTGAATATCACTCATCTCAAAGATGACTCTTTCCATTAGCGTCTTAAACCTTTAATCAAAATCCCAAACAATTTCATTTGGATACTGCTTAATCTCCTTCATTTCCGTGATGTATTGCGCCTCAGATTTTAGTTTTCTAAACTCTTCAATCAATCCTTTTCTAAATTCAGGTAATGTTCTTGCTGGAGCCCCTGTAGGAACTTGTACAAATGTCATGAACCAATTCAGTGCATGAGCTTGAAGGGTCATCACCATTTGACCTTTCTTAACCTCATCATCCGTAGTTTGTTTGACGTTCCACACAAATTCACACAAGAACCAGTATTGCTTGAGATCCTCAGTCTCGTTTCCATGGAATAAGGGTAACTTCGTATCATCGCCCACCATCCTGGGCCTTTTTCCTACAGTCACTGATCCACTACTATTAGAGTGCTGTTGACATGTCAGACAAGGTGGTGTCAAACTCGTGTTTCTTCCTGAGTGTGGTGCAGTGCACGGAGGTGTGGGTATGTTTTTTCTCTGGGTTGGACTTTCCTTGGGCTCGGGCATAGCCTGGTCATCTCCTTCGTTGCTGTAGGGTCACTTTGTTTTGTGTGGTATTCCTTTGCACCCTCGCGTCTCCATTGCAATAGGACTCTTTCCTGTCGTCTGCCTCTTCTCTTGATGAAAGCTTGCTCCTCCACTCGTAAGACCGCTTCCTTCCTCGGCTTCCATCAAAGTCCCATCGTAACTTCCATCCATCTACCCTGTATCATTCCATCCAACCCTCATCTCTGTGATACCTGCAGCCTCAGCACACCAAAGTTCTGCTTGTCGGATTTCATTTTTAATATGCCTTTTTCGTAGATGGGCCTCTTAATAGACAATTGCAAAAACAACAGGAACCTCCCTCTTGGTCCATTGAAAAACTCCCTTTCGGCTTCACTATAGGATTTAACTGTGTCGACCATGAGCTCAATGATATATACTTCCAAGATACTGTCAAGAAATACTTCAATAACCCTTGATTCTTTTTTGTCTACCTCTTGTAACTAGTGGATCAGTTCCAAAGTCCAGCCAGTTGGTTCACCTCCTTGGAAGTTTGTATTCTGATATGTCAATCGTGCCAACCACTCATACAAGATGATTGACAATTCAGAGAAAAAGTACTCATGTGGGCCGTTGTGCATATACTCTGCCAGCCACTTATCTGTCATAAGTCCAAGGTTCTGATTTTCTTTCTTAGCAAAATCTCGTATCTTTTGGTCAAACCAATATTGGATTTCCGGTCTTGTTGGATGCCACACCATGTCCTCCCCCCTCTTTGCACTAAGGTCCCAGCAACAAAACAATTTGCTGACACAAAACCAGTTGTCAAGGGTTTTCTCTCTGTCGACACCCAAACCACCGCGAGCTCCCTGAGCATCAACCTAGACAGGTCTTACCCCATCTGAAACAACCTGCAGAGAAGATGAAGTCTCATCCGAGATGTTCGAGGGAGAGTTGAAGGAACCAAGTTTTCGCAATATGGAGGAGCACCATGTGTATACTTAGTGACTTAGCACAACATTATTCCATAGATCTAACCATTCAGATTATGCATTAACAGAATCATGTTATCATTCAATAGATCGCAATAACATAACTGAATCAGATAAAAAAATTGATGCACAGACAGATCTAGTAGTATATCATCATTTAAAGCAGAGAAATATCGCATCATTCATAGATCCATATCACATATACACATTGCATTCACATTTGGATCGTAGAAAACAAGAAAACAAAAAAATAGGAAAAAACACAATGATTCTTCTCAATCTCCATCATGTCATATTAACCTTCGCAACAAAATACATATTCTCCAAAACAATTTTTTAGTTCACATACACAGATCTGCATTTTCATCCAAGAAGTCGCTAAGAAGCTTCAGAAGGAGACCTAACAATTGTAATTCTACATCTACTCATAGGCTTGTGCTTTTACATTGGGGTCCACTTAACGAACTTCCTAACTACTTCTTAATTGAAATTACAAAATAATGACCACAATCCACATAATGTGGTCTAAAACTACAAAATATGACCAAAAATACATAAAATATTGCAATTCCGACTTGCATGACATCTTTGACCTTGCGCAACATCCATGATGTTGTGCAGCTAACTTACCCCAAAAATTCCCGTCAACACTGGGTATTCATTAGATACATAAATGAACCAATGAATTTTCTGTATTGTGTCACATCCACTAATTTCAACAAAGAATCAACCAAAAAATTAAAGTATGTATCCATGGGTGTGGCCATGGATTTACATTCCATCAAGTCAAACCTTTTAGGGATTTCCATTGCAATATACTTCCTTTGGTTAAGAAGATTCCTTTTGGGTTCTACTATACTTCAAGACCTAGAAAATAATGCATCAAGCCAAGTTCTTTCATCTCAAATGTTGCAGTGATCTTCTTCTTACACTTTGAGATTTGCTTCTCATAACCTATTAGGAATAAATCATCCACATACAACAACAATATGAAAGGTTCATTATCCATAACCTTGAAGTAATGGTTAGGCTCAACCTTACTTTTGGTAAATTCTAAGGTCGTTAGAAAACTATCGACTCTTCCATACCAAGCTCTTAGAGCTTGCTTCAATCTATACAAATCCTTCTTCAGTTATAGACACGCATCCTTTTTTCTTCGACTTCAAAACCTTATGGTTGTTCTATGTACACTTCTTGAATAACACCATTTAGGAAGGCTATTTTCACATCCATTTGGTGTAACTCCCATTTTGTCTTGGCTTCTAGTGCCATGATGGTTCTAATAGAAGTGTACCTTTCTACAGGAGAAAATGTCTCTTCATAATATATTTCTTCCTTTTGAGAGAATCCATGAGCCACAAATCTAGATTTGTACTTCTCAATACTTTCATCGGCTGCATGTTTTATCTTGAAGATCCATTTGGAATATACCGCACTTTTACCTTCTGGTTTGGGAACTACTTCCCACACATCATTCTTCATTATGGATTGGTATTATTCTATCATGGATTCTACCCATTCTTTTTTTTGAACAACTGCTTCAAAACAAGTAGGTTCTTTGTCTACAATATCAGACATCAAAGCCACATAAGTAGGAAATGGCTTTGACTTCTTTCTCTGCCTTGTGGAGCCTTCTGTAGAACCATGGATTTCTACTTCTTGAATAATATCATGAGCCCAAGCTGTATTTATCTTGTGGGATATATTCATGTGGGGAGGTTCTTGGGGCTCCAACATATCATGTTTCCAGACTTTCATCATCAAGTTAAGGTGTAACTTCTTTCATCGGTTCTATAGCTCTGGGAGCTACACCATCTTCATATGTTTCTTCAAGTTGGCACTTTCTTGATTTCTTGAGAGCTGTATCTTCATCAAATTTTACATCCCTACTAATTTCCATATGATGGTAATGTTGGTATATTCTAAAGGCCTTGGATACCTCACAGTATCCAAAAAATATTCCTCTCTTTCTGGAAGGATCCAAGTAGGTTCTTTTCTATTTTGGTATATGAACAAACACTGGACAACCAAATATCTTGAGGTGACTTACCTATTGTTTCTTTCTATTAGAATATAATCTGTAGGGATTATATATTGTAAATAAATAAATAAAGAATAGGAAGCTGAACAGTTACGTAGGAATATGGATAGGCTGGTCAAAATCTCAACCACCGCCTGAAATGTATAAATATATGCATTGGCATTGGAATAATATCGAATCGGGAGTTATACCTAACAAGTGGTATCAGAGCGGGTTCCTGCCATAACTCCTGCTATTAAATTTTAGTCCTGGCAGCCTGTATGCTTGCCAGTCCATTGCTAGACTGCCTGCTTCGTCAGTCTGTCTCTGCGTGCGTTTCTCCTCCCCCAGCCTGCGCATGCGTTATTCTCCTTCAAACGTTTGTTTGAGGTTACCTTGGAATGATATGCTGCTGCATTCTATCTACCAGTCCATCTATCCTTTACAAGATCTGCGATATTCATTGTTTTTCTAGTCCTACTTGCTCTTGTCTGCTAGAACGTGCTTATAGAGATATTGACTGCGTGATTGGGGCGTTGTCTACGAGCTTATTTCCACTTGTCTTTTGTTTGAATTAATGAAACCCTAGTTTGTTGGTGAATTCTCTGTTGGCGTAACCTTATTCCATTGCTTGGAGACTGCGTTGTGAAGGATTATAGCGTGTTCAGGCTCTGTGGTTTTCAATAAGTATTTTTATGGCGTATATGAATCTGGAGCTGGTATCAATAGCTACCCAGCTATGAATCTTATTGGACCTCCAAGTAATTGTTTGTTGTGTTATATGCATGCAAGTGATTGTGTGTTGTTTGTGAACGAGCTTTGGTATGTTGAACACTGTGTGTATTGAAGACTGGACGGTTGTGATATATATCCTACATATATATCTGCATGGACTGTGTGTATTGAAGACTGGACGGTTGTGATATATATTGAAGATGGCGACCAATGTTATTAGGTCTGCATATTATTTTAAAGTTTGGTAACCTCTCCTCCATCTTCATACATCTATAAACAGATTGAAAGTTGTTTGTATGCTGCGAGCTGTATGCTGCGAGTTTGTATTTATATATAATGCGAGCTGTATGCTACGAGTTTGTATATGCTGCGAGCTGTATGCTGTGAGTTTGTATTTATCTCTGCGATCTGTAGCTACCGACTTCTATTCGGTTTTCGCCATCAAACAATTATAAATCTTCTGGGTTAACAATGTCAGCACATTGTTCCAGTCCTTGCACACCATATAATCTCTGCTACTTCAACTAGATTGTGTAGTGTGCCATTGAAGGCTACGTTGAAGCTTGCTGAATCCTGAAGCCTGCGTGTGCCTGCCGTGAAGCTGTGCCTGCGTGAAGCCTGTGAAGCTGTGCAAATCTGATCTATGAACGGAGACCGAGCCTGAAGCTGCGTTGGAGATTGAATGAAAGCTTCCTGCGTGAAGACTAGTGAGAAGACTGCGTTGAACACTGAATAGCGTGGAGGAAGGAAACCCTAATTTTCTGAATAGCGTGGAGGAAGGAAACCCTAATTTTGTGAAGGTGTGTATCATTCCTTAGTTGCACAATATTGCATATTTGCTACGCAGAGTTGGTGTGTGGCTACCTCTAGTATGTGATTGCAAAGAATTGAAAATTCACTTCTCTCGATGCGTGTGGTCTCTCCCACGATGATGGCATTATCAATGCTACGTAACCCTATTTCTTGGTGGTGACTTTGTGTGTCAAACTGAAGTGATACTTTGTGGGATGATTGTTGTGTGAAGACCTTCGAGCTTAGACCTTTGAATTATGAGTTGTGCATTGAAGACTATTGTGCGTTGGAGATACTGTGATTTCTCTCCAACGACCCTAAAGACTGCTTGGTGCTGCGTTGAAGACTACTGATATATGCGTTGAAGGCTGTAAGAAGTATTTTAATATTGCTGCTGATAATTGTTGCTGCTAATCACTTGATTTTGCAGAAGTATATAGTTTGGTGCTTGATTTTTTGTGCACTTATATCCTTTGCACACTAATATATTATCTTCTGGTGCCTCCACACATAACATATTCTGTAGAGTATATATTGTATAAAAAGGAATGCTGCTATGTATTTGAAGCTCGTATTTTGTATATTGAAGAAGCTTGTGTATGCTCACCTGAAGCTTGCATTGTATTCACCTTGGCAGAGACTGTAGACTTGCAAGGTTATTGTTTTCTATTTCTCTTTGTCATATTAAGTTCATTCTTGTAAATTACACTAACAGCTGTAAAAGATGCAATCTTTGTCATCAATAGTTGGTGCCACTCTCTCTGGAAAAGAGAGAGGCAGAGGAAGAAGAAATTTAAAAGGCAGAGGGGGTAGAAACAAAAGATCAGATTTGCAGTGCAAGCATTGTGGAAAGACTAGGTACACATCAGATCAGTGTTGGGCTTTGTGGGACTCCATCAAAGACAGACATAACCAGAAGAAAGATGACAATAAAAACCAAGATACTAGTAAATCTTCTGATTCTGCTCATAGTATTGTTGCACATTGTAATCTTGGAATTAATGAACTGACTTCACTTTCATATTACAAAGATTGTTGGCTGCTTGATACTGGTGCAACATCACACATGACATTTAGAAAAGACTGTTTTGAAGAACTTAATGAAACAATAGATGGCATAGTTTACTTTGCAGATAAGTCAAGCATTAAACCAAAGGGAATGGGCACCATTCGATTGAAGATGCCTGGATTCCCTGATTTCTTGTTGAAGAATGTTCTTTATCTTCCAGAGTTGCAGAGAAGCCTACTGTCCTTGGTGGAGATTCAACAGCAAGGCCATTCCATCCACATGTTTGATGGAATCGTTGAAATAAGAAAGTCCTCTGACAACCAAGTCATCATGACTGGATACGAAGATGGGAAGCTGCTGAAGCTAAAGGGTTCATCTGCAAGAGTTCAAAACTATGCCTACCTCTCTCAGCATGGAGAAGGTAATTTATCATCTATTTCATTGTGGCATGCAAGATTTGGTCATCTAAATTATAACAGTCTTCGTTTGTTGAGAAATAATGGTGTATTTGGTTTTCCCACCATTCCCAAAGAGAAGAACAAATGTGATGCTTGTATATGAGGGAAACATTGTAAGCTGCCATTCCATGAATCTAATTTCAAAGCAAGTAGGAAATTAGAACTAGTGCATTCTGATTTATGTGGCCCAATTCCAACTCATTCAGCAAATGGGAATAAGTATTTTATGACATTTGTTGATGACTACTCAAGAATGTGCTGGATTTACCGTTTAAAGACAAAATCAGAAGCATTTCAAACATTCAAATACTTTCATGCATTGATAGAAAAACAAGCACAATCAAAAATTGGTACACTTCGTATTGATAATGGAAAAGAATACACTTCAAATGCTTTTGAAGATTATCTTCGTCAACATGGAATTTCACATCAGACTACAGTTCCCTACAATCCTCAACAAAACGGTGTAGCAGAAAGAATGAATAGAACCATAATGCATATGGTTCGCTCAATGATGTTTTTCAAGAATGTAAAACTAAT